>JANAVB010020999.1:17500563-17988063 GCA_029216955.1 Iris pallida
CTGGGCATATACACCAAGGATTGCGTCGACCTTAGCAAAGTCGAGTGCGGGATTCGTAATGTTTCGGGCTAGAATGAGTGGAACTTGATTGCGTAAATAAGATGAGTATCGATAGGGGTGCTATCGAACGACGATGTTATCGTCGGTGCGATATAAGGTGAGCGTGCTTGAAATTTAAGAAATCGTTCGGACGGAAATTCGAGGAAGTAGATTGTGAATCGAATGATAGTTTTGAGGATTTGTTGAATGACTTCATTCCTGAGTGGTGTATGCGATAGTCTCAGGAATGTCGATCGATCGATTGAGGATTCGGGATGTCGGTGAGTCTATCAGCAAGCGTCGCACATATGCAAAGCCTTAGATCGGGTGCGATTGAATGAGTCGTTGTCTGGAAGTTTGATAAGTGGATTCGAACAACTTAGAAATTAACGCGCACGAAACGTGCACGGGATTGAGGATTATGCGAAGTATGAAACGCAAGAATGATTGAGTAGGTGAAATCGAATCGAAGGAAAAGTTAAGGTGTAGCGAATGGATAACTTGATCGAGGAAATTGATTGGGATCGTCTATGAAAAGTTAGCACGACATGTAGATAGCGTGCATGAAAAGTTTCATTCTGTAGTTACGCGAATAACTCTAAGGATTGGATTGAATGTTGCTCGATGACTTGAGTTTGCAAGGGAAGTTGCGAATTGAGGAAATACGTTGGTCGATGACTTAAAGATAAAAGGGATATTGATCGAACTTGTATTGAATGTCGAAGAAATTATCCAGTCGGACGATAGTATCATTCGCACGACTCGAAATTGGTTGCAACGGAAGATCGTCAGGTTACACATATCGTCGATGGTATTGAGGCGTATCAAAGATCGATATACGATAACTCGGAGGTACTCTGACTCGGCGAATGACGATCGTGCAAGTGTTATTGTTCGGTTGGATGCATTACTTAGGATTTTGATTGACATGAATGTTGGATGAAAATGAAAGTGTCTTGATGGTTACGTTGATAGCCACAACATTGACGATCTTGTCTTGCGCGAGCGCAACTCCAGTCTCGCACATGCGTTGCGTCGAATTTGGGGCGATTGTTCCGCGTGAGCGCTGACATGGTGATTCATATCGCGGGAATGATCGAACTCGGAAAATTAGGACGCGACAACTTTGATTGTCTCGACTTGTTGGCTTGATACGAAGGTGAACTCGAGGATTTGTAGGACTTATCATTGATGAATGATTGAATGAGTAGGTCCAATCTGCGCATCGAGAATGAATTAGTCTAGACGCGAAACAAGAGTTACGTCCCGATGAGAATGATTATCTCGCGGGAGCGTGCATGGTGATTCGTGCCCACCGTGGATAATCTGACTCGTACGAGATCGGGGCACAACATATTGTTAAGCTAGACGACCTCATGATCGATTATGTGAATTGGAATAGATGACTTGGGAAAGGTGGAATGTAAAATTTTGGTTTAGCAATGAATTATGTCGTAGCGTGCTTGAATTGAGAAGGATTGATAGGCGAACTATATCGAACGGGTTTGAAGGGATGACTATGCAAGATGGTTTGTTGAATGAGCGATATTGATACGTTATGGAATTGGTTGAACGTGAGTTGGCGTAGGATGGCTTTGCTGAACGACTCGGACCCCGTGCGACGAAATATTGGGATGTGCGTAGGAGATCGATGCTCGATGTTTAGAAATCGGAGTGATGCAAGCTTGGGTAGAAAACCCCGTACTATCAACTTGGTTTGACCTTAGGATGGGGTCAGTATTGATATCGTTGTTTGGGAACTATGATTCCAATACTGACAGAAAGACATAGCCTAGCAGTTAGGCAGACGTTCCGGTACGGAGCGATAGGAATGGTGAAGGCACCACTCATGAGGCTCGATTGACATGCATATATATCAAGGACGCTTGAATGTGTGCACGATCCGACTCGAGTGGTGATGGCGGGATTCGCTATCACGAGGCTTGGTTGAAATGCATGTATTTTGGGGACGCCTAAGATATGTGCACGATCCATACTAAGTGATACGTTGAATTGAAGTGAGATTTGAGGAACGGGGAAGTATCGAGGATTTTGAGATCGTAAGTTTTGAAGAAAGGATTGAGGGTAGCACGAGCGTGGCTCGGATTTGAGTAAGGCATAGGAGAATTGTGTGCGAGAGTTCTTGAATGTTGAGTAAAGTGATAAGTCGATAAGTGTACTCAGTTAGTTTCGAGGACGAAACTTTTTCTGAGTGGTGTATGATGTAGTGCCCCATCCCGCTCAGTCAATCGGAGGAATCGAAACGCCGACGGCGTTCGGCCTTATCCTTGCAACGGCTGCTGGAAGACATCGCTCGGTCGAGGCGACCGCTCGCTCAGGTGGGATAGTTTCGGTGAATTTGCCTCATCTTAGCCTTCACATAATAAATCGTGTGTTTTCAACTTGCACAATAGGCTTGATAATAAAAGAGACGAATCCATATAGCTAAGAAAATAATTCCGACGGGTCGAAATGAGTTAGAACATGGAAAAAGGTCCAACGGTCGGCTTAGAGTTGGTGTACGGCGTGCTTTGAAAATGACACTCGATCCTTCGTCCCGTGGCTTAGGAGAAGGAAAGTTGGTCTTCGGTGCAAAAGCTAAGAGTTAGCCTAAGTCATAGGTGTCGCCCGCGTAAATGCTTGATAAAGCATGCACGCTTCCACTGCGTAAGGCTTGGCATAGCCTTTGTTCGTCCCTCGGGTTAAGTTGTAGGCTTGAGTAAGTAAGGCAAAGTTATGTCGGTCGACCTAAGTCATTCCAAGTGATGTCCTGCTCATTCTGCGGTTGTCAAGTTAAGTAGTCCCACGATCTCAAGGCCCGTCGACTTGGGCAGGTGTGTCACGCAGAGCACGATTGGCTTAAGGCACGATGCACGGGCTTAGTGTTTAAGGCAAGAATCACAATTGATTCAAAGTGAATTTTGAGAAAGGACTATCAAATAGGCATTCATGAGTTGAACCAAATGATAGGGTAACAAGGAAAGGAATGCTCACGACCGTGGGTCGTCGAGGGGTCTCAAGGAAAGGAATGCTCGCGACCGTGGGTCGTCGAGAGGTCTCAAAGATAGAAGTCTTGGTTTTGGTAGAGGAATGACTGTGTGAGACGTCAGTTTGTGTCGAGTCTTGCATGGTCATTTGACAACTTGTCGACAAGGGCGATGAACTATCGAGCGGTAACCCTTGGCCAAGGGGCCGACTCGGCCTAGGAGAGAACAGGGTATTGTCGTGCGTAAGATTTTGGCACAGGTTAAGCGGGGACTTACGACGGGACTAGCTACTTGCGTCGAAAGGATCCCGATTAACAAAACTATACGTCAAGGTATAGCTTGTGATGCTAATAGCCAAGTTCATATAGATGTCGGCAAATAGCGGCTATCCGTATGTATGCCTTTGGATTGAGTTGAGTTGAAGGTGTGTACAGTTAGAACACAAAGTTTGGGCCTAAGATTGGGTTT
The DNA here is from genome assembly GCA_029216955.1 of Iris pallida. Classification (NCBI taxonomy): domain Eukaryota; kingdom Viridiplantae; phylum Streptophyta; class Magnoliopsida; order Asparagales; family Iridaceae; genus Iris; species Iris pallida. The sequence continues at coordinate 17,504,058 of JANAVB010020999.1, forward strand.
CAACATATGCGTCGTGCTTCGGCACGAGATGTGGCGTCAAGTCTTGAGTTGTCGGCATATAAGTTGCTTAAGTTGGTTGAGTGTTTGAGTTTAAGTCGGGAAACCGCCGCAAGGCAAAGTTGGTTGAGTGACACTAACATTCACAAGTCTTGATTGGGTAAGTTGGTGGTCAAAGTAGCAAGGGCCGCGAGGCGGCGATATGGTTGAGTCGCACATAATTGCGAGGCACGGCCTCAGCAAGGGTTTATAGCACGCTCACATGGAAAAATGGAGCTTAATCGCGTAGTTGCGTCTCTGATTTTAAGCCGTAAGACAAACACGACTCGATAGGTTAACGTTGTTGGCACGAGAAGGGTCTTGAGGCAAGGTATGAGTTAACATTCGTTGCAAGCACGAGACGGTCTAAAGACACAAAATAAGCAAGGCGTCGGTCATAAAACTGATCCTAAGGCAAGACTAGAAAGACAATTGATAAGAAGGGACTATGTTGCACAAAGTAAAATAACGTGCGGGTTTTGTATGGGTGGGCGAGGAGCTCATTCCACCAGTACAGTTGAGTACTGACACCCACATAGTTTCCATGTGCAGGCACAGGTAGAAGCTCGTGGCACGGAGCTCGCTTGGATGCGTCGAGGCACGGAGTTCCTTGGCGATTCGAAGCGCACGACCGAATGGAGTAAAGACTTATACAGGACATAATGTATGGACGTCGCCTTTCGAAGCTTCCACTGGATCGACAAATGTATTGAGAGATGAGAGAGAGCTGAGTGACTTGTAATGTGAGCTTAAGTGAGCATGAAAGACTTGTAATCTTGGCCTTGCGCCCCCAATGTAACCGTTGTTTCAATATCAATAAAAGAGCTTCTTTGGATAACTTGTGTTTTGTTCTAAATTTTCGCTGCATGTTCAATGTCTCTGCATGGGACTTCTGTGCGACGACCCCGTCGCAGCCGCTGGAATCAGCCGTTATGGAACCCGTCTTGCACGAGCGCAATCTAGGCTCGTACGGCACCACGCCTTAGCGAGGACGATTGCTCCTATGGGAGCGGGGCGTGACACTTTGTTCTAAGAAATTGCTCGTTGATCGTCTAGAAAAGCAAGATAAGGATATTGCGGTAACACTGTACAAGCTAGAGAGGGTGTTTCCTCCTGGATTCTTCGACTCTATGGAGCATTTGCCGATTCATCTATCCTATAAGGCACGTGTTGGTGGACCCGTCGAATATCGATGGATGTACCCGTTCGAGCGATATTTGAATCACCTAAAAAAAGGTAAAAAATAAGGCACAGGTCGAGGGTTCTATTTGTGAAGCCTATGTTCTCGAGGAGATTACAAACTTTTGTTCGATGTATTTCAAGCCTCATGTTGTAACTAATAGAACGAGAGCTTCCAGAAACGACGACGGAGATCATGAAAGTAATGATACAATACTGAAGGTATTCAATGCTCCAGAAAAACTATCGGGTAAAATGAAGAAGAGATATCTGAACGATGATGAGCTAAGGGCTGCTCAGGTGTATGTATTACTCAACTGCGACGAAGAGGAAGTAGAGAAACTGGAGGGGTAAGTAATTAATACGTCTATATTATTTTAATAGTGTTGATTATTATACTATTACATTAATTGAACGATGTTGTTTTCAACATATTTAATGATGATGTGAGGTCAGGTAGGCCACACATAACAGAAGAAGAACAAGAATAAGAAATGAGGCGTTATTTTCCATCATGGTTGAGTGCATATGTAAGACTTGAGAACTCTGTAATTACCTTTCTGTATATGTACTTGATTGAGAATGAGCTTAATTGCTTCTTTCGTGGTATTTAGGTCGATCGTCCATACGCAAGACTTGAGAATGAGTCTATTAGAACGCTAGCCAAGGGACCAATTTATGCTGCAAAAATATGGCCATGCTACTGTGTTAATGGGTTTAGGTTCAAGTCAACAACTTGCCCGATCAGAGACAACTTTGTGGATCTCGACTCCACCAAAAATAGCTGTTTGTGTATCAGATCTTCGAACTACAAAGATGTTGATGCGGGCAACGATTTCTATGGCGTGCTACGGGAGATCGTGGAGCTGACATATAGTTATGGAATAGAGCCTGCTAAGATTGTGTTATTCAGGTGTGATTGGTTCGATCCGATTGAAGGTCAAGGTTGGAAAGTAGACAAGCACGGTCTTGTTGATATAAACTATCGGCGTCGATATCAAGCCTATGAACCATTTGTCCTATCAAGTCAGGCTCAGCTCATGTACTTCACAAGTTATCCTAAACCGGAAGCAACAAGGTCGGACTGGTGGGCAGTATGCAAGACCAAAGCTAGAAATACCTTTGAGGTTGAAGATATAGCTTATCAAGAGGATGAACTACCTCTTGTAACAAATATTATAGAAGTGGACACGGCGGAAGTTCCTCATTACACATCTAATTGTGTAGAAGAAGTAGAATTATCTAAAGAGGAAGTTGCAGATGAAAGTAAAGATGTAGAGGAGGAAGAAGAAGAAGAAGAAGAAGAAGAAGAAGAAGTAGATGAGCTAAACGAACTAGATGAATTTTTAGAAGAGGATTAAATCTGTACGTTTGTTTTATCATCATATTTGACACTTTAGTGACACTTCTATCATATAAATATGTGACACTTTAGTGACACTTTATTGACAATTTATTTGTGACTATGATATTTTTCAAAAATCTGTGATGTCTATCATATAAATATGTTTTTTTGTTTTATTGTCATATGTTATTATCAGGTATGACTAGACCATCTAGACGACGCGGAGGATTTTATATTAGGCAGTCCCGTCAGCCTCGGACTGGGGATGGAGATTCCGTACCCTCATCCTCATCTCCGAGTACGCCATTATACCATTCTGTTCCCGGTCCATTACCGGGACAGGGCAGTTCCAACAGGTTGGCGATTCCTCCCTCGTCGTCTAGCCTTCCTGATCCCGCGTCCAGCATCCCTGATCTCCCGTCCAGCATTCCTCCTGCCGACGGCTCCATGGGGGGAGCCGACGCCGAGCATATGGAGGACGGCGATCAGACTGATCCTGTCCAGGCAGGAGGTAAGAGCGACCCTCCATGCGCTCCCCCGGGCGAGACGCGTATGGAGATTTGGACGGACGGGCCTATGAAGTAAGTTAATTAATTAATATATATTTCTCAAATGATTATATGTACATATATATTCATGAAAAATTATTATTGTATAGATATCGGCCTTCTGCAGTACAGAGACAGTTGGGGGTATTTCTGAGGCAGAACTATGGTGGGCCTTGGATTAACTACTCAGATGCTCCCGCAGATAGGAAGGCCTTTTGGTTCGCCCACTTCAAGGTAAAAAATTTGTTTATTTTTAAATTTTAATAATCATTTATGTATATTACACAACTTTTATATTTTACTTCTTGTAGAGGACCTATTTCTATCCACCACACCGGGCGGCGAGGATCGAGGGCCAATTTTCTGCCGTCGCAGCCAAGCTCATCCATGATGCGATCCACGACCAGAAGTCTCGTAATCGCTCCGGACAGCCGATCCATGGTTGGTACTAGGGTTAGAGGCCGTGGATCACTCAAAGGGTATAAATCTAAATCAAGAGAACAAAGCTCTGATACCAATTGTAGAACCCTAGAGGGGGTGAATAGGAAAATAAAAAATAACTAGTGCAACAGAAGCAATATATGACAAATAAAATAAAGAGTGAGAAGATCAAACACAAGATGTATCCTGGTATCCTCGCTTGAGGCAATCCAGTCCCGGAACTCTCTCCGGCTTAAATCCACTATTTAGTCAAATAGTACACACGAGTTTGGATCCGAAGAACTCGCCAACTTCAACACGAGTTTGGATCCGAAGACTCGCCAACTTCAACACACGAGTTTTCTTACGAAGGCTCGCCAACTTCAAACAAATGAGAAGAGAAACTTGTTGATCTTCTAACACGTGAAGATCGAAATTTACAACTCTTAAATACTCTATCACTTTGGGAGAGGATGACAATTAAAAGCATGAAGAGTATTAATGGTGGAGCTCTTGGTTGTTGAAAAATTTATGGCAAGAGTTGGTGAAAGCCTCAAGAGAGAGAGCTTTCTTTTATAGAGAAACCAAGAGTTGGTGGCATTTAATGCTTCTGAATACAGGCAGACCGGCATGCCGTCGGTATGCAGCGGCATACCGTCGGTATACCGGCCAAATAGTAACGGTCATATTAATGACCGTTTGAGAACATTAAATGCGGCCATTAATGCTAGTCAGAGCAAATAAAAACCAAATATTTGAAACTCGGTATACCGTCGGTATGCAGCGGCATACCGTCGGTATACCGACGTTTTGGCACAACAAATTTTGGGTTGCAAAAAACGGTATACCGTCGGTCTGCCGGAGCATGCCGTCGGTATGCCGATAATTTGTCACAGCAACTTTTGGGTCGCTAAAAACGGTATACCGCCGGTATGCCGGAGCATGCCATCGGTATGCCAATAATTTGTCACAGCAACTTTCTGGACACTAAAAACGGTATACCGTCGGTATGCCGAAGCATGCCGCCGGTATGCCGATAATTTGTCACAGCAACTTTCTGAACTCCAAAAATGGTATACCGCCGGTATGCCGAAGCATGCCGCCGGTATGCCGCTCTGTAGGTATTTTCTTTTTGACTTGTTCTTTTACTTGTCATCCGTCCTTAGGTGTTTACAGATATACCTAGACTTTGTACAGACACGAAGACTCTAAGCAGGAGAACGCAGTCTTATGCAAGGAACGCCGGTAACTGCTTCAATCTTCGATGTAAAAGATGATAGCGCTAGAACGAAAGTACTCCATGTAGTAGAGCTTCTGAGAATATTTGAATCTGAAGATACAGAAAACTAAACTACAAAGATGCTGTTAATAATCAAAATAAAATGTGCCAACAATCTCCCCCATTTTGATAATTAACAAAATAGAGAGATAGCATCTTCAGGGAGTAACTCCTCCGTAGGAAGACAACTCTCCCTCAATACGTTTTCTCCCCCTTTGTCACTTAGTCAAAGATGGGAAAACAAAATATAAAAAAACAATAATGAAAACAAGTGCATAGAATAAAAAAGCATATATTTATATGTAGAAGTGAAAGCTTAATACATGCAAGATGTTCATACTACAAAAGACAAATAAAAAGACTCTCCGCACGAGAGTTTGATAACAAGAGACAGACATAAACTAAGTCCCCGAAGGACTGCAAAGTACTAGGATCAACCACACAAAGGTCCCCGAAGGACCTCAAAGGACAGAACATAAAAACAAAACAAACACACATAACTAGAACATGCATTATTCGAGACCATCACCCAAAGGGAAGCCACCCCTAATCGTCCGCCGGATCATCCCCACCATCCTGAGCTTGCTGAAAGGCACCATAAGGATCAATGCCGTCCGGGTACATGAACCCATAGGCATTGGGATCGGTGAAGCGCGAATCCTGGTACATTGGATCTTGAAGATTGAGATCCAGATACATGTCCCGGTCTTGAATGGTGCGCTGGATAAAATATGCTTGATCATGAAAGCGGGCTTGAATCAGATTCCCAAGGCCACGAGTATGAGCCCTCATCTGTTCCTCTGCCTGGGCCATGCGCATGTCGAAGTGCTGCTGAGTCAGCGGCATGTATCGGCCGAAGGCAGGAGGAGTAGATGCGGGAGCAGCAGGAGTGGAAGCTGGTTGCTCTTGGGAGGAGGAAGCACGCGAAGTGGAGGCACCACTGAAAGTGCGAGAAACAGCGAGATAGGAAGGGACGCCATCCGAGGAGCAAAGAGAGAGATCAACTTGCCCGGCTTCCAGAAGGATGGTGATGAGGGAGCCGTAGTATAGTTTCTGCTTTTCCGCCGGCATGACACGCCTGAATAGAAGAAGGAGAGTCTTCGAGAAGGAGAAGGACTTCCGGGCATAAAGATAATACATGCACACCAGGGCATCGTCGGTAATGGCGTCGTAGTTCTCGCCCTTAGGAAAGAGTGTATGCCACACAATCCTATGGAGCTCGTAGTAAAACGGCTCCAGCTGTATGGAAAGGGCCGGGATAGCAGGAGGGTTGGGGCCCTTGCAGATGATACGGCAGAACTCGTCGAAGGGTGATGCCGCCGAGGAGTGAAGAGCAGCTAAGGATGGTAAGGCTTCCCCTCTGTCCGGGATGCCGAGGATGTTGCCGATGTCCCGAGATGTGAGACGGAAGTGACGATCGTTGACCATGGACTGAATGGCGTTGTGCTCGTCGTCGGGTAGCAAGTTGCAATAGAATAGACGGACGGCAGCGGGGTAGACGGGTAATTGACGCCGAAGGAGGGAGAAGAGTCCAGCTTCGTCAAACAAGGAGACATGGTCGGGAAAGAGATTCCAATTTATAGCTCGTCCCTTGAATACATTGTGATGAACGAAGTATTGGAACCACAACTCGGCCGCCAAGGAATTGGTAAAGACCCGTTGGTCATACCCGTGAGGTTGAGCCACCAGGATGAAAGGGTTGAAGAAAGAGAAGGAGGAGGAGCGGGAACGCTTCGGATTGGCCATGGATGAAGGTAAGGGTTTAGGAGAGGATGAGAGAAGAGTAGGGCGAAGAGATAGAAGAAATAGGGTTTTAATAGAGTGGTAGGGAGATGAAAGGTTGGATTTTAAAAAAGGGAGGGTGGGTTGGGAACGGATGAAGAGGAAAGTAATGGGGGATAGGAATAGTTAGTGGGTTGGAAATAATAAAAGTGGAGTAAAAAGAGGAGTAAATGGAGGATGTGAAGAGATGGATAATAAATGTGATGGGAGGTTAAGAAGTTGAAAGATGAGAGGGTAATTAATAGGGAAGAGATTGATGTGAGGGAATTTAATGAGGGTTGAGAAGAATAAAGGGGAAAGGAATAAAGGTGGGCCCAGTTCTGGATTTGAAATCCTGTCCATCTCCATCCGGCATACCGGCGGTATGCCGACGTGTACCGACGGTATGTCGAGTTTCGAAACAGAACCTAATTCTGAATCGAAAAACGGCATGCCGCCGGTATACCGCTGTATACCGTCGGTGTGCCGGCCGAGAGGGATTATGGATCAAAGGATAAAATGCCTAATTCACGGCAAAGAAAGGTGAAGCGATCTTCCGGGAGCGGTTTGGTGAAAATATCGGCTAACTGATAGGTAGTATCAATAAATTCAAGACGAATATCTCCCTTTTGTTGATGGTCACGAAGAAAATGGTGTCTAATTTCAATGTGCTTCGTGCGTGAGTGACAAATCGGGTTTTTCGTGAGATTGATTTAGCTAGTGTTATCACATTTAATAGGGGTGCAAGAATGAGAAATGCCATAATCTAAAAGTGTTTCTGACATCCAAAGAATTTGTGCACAACAACAACCAGCCGCAATATACTCGGCCTCAGTGGTTGAAAGAGCAACAAAATTTTGTTTCTTACTAAACCACGATACCAAAGACTTCCCGAGGAATTGACATGTGCCACTAGTACTTTTTCGGTCAATCTTGCATCCGACAAAATCCGCATCCGAAAAGCCGTAAAGCTCAAAGGATGAGGATTTCGGATACCAAAGACCCATGTTAATGGTGCCTTTGAGATAACAAAAAATGCGCTTAACGGCACACAAGTGTGATTCCTTTGGATTGGCTTGATATCGTGCACACAAGCAAACACTAAACATGATATCAGGACGGCTAGCAGTTAAATAAAGTAAGCTACCGATCATACCTCTATACTTACGAATGTCGACCGATGTGCCATCTTCATCATTGTCAAGCTTTGTCGTTGTGGCCATAGGAGTCCTCATTGATTTGGATGAGTCAAGGTCAAAACGCTTGAGGAGGTCCTTTGTATATTTTGCTTGATTGATGAAGGTTCCTTTGGGTCCTTGTTTGATTTGTAACCCCAAAAAGAAGGAAAGTTCACCCATTATACTCATTTCAAACTCTTCCTGCATAACTTTAGCAAATTCTACGCAAAATGTGTTGTTAGTAGAACCAAAAATAATATCATCGACATAAATTTGAACCAATAAGAAAGTGCCATTATGGGATTTAATAAAAAAGTGTTGTGTCAACTTTTCCCTTTGAAAAATTGTGAAAAACAAGAAAAGAGCTAAGGCGCTCATACCAAGCACGGGGAGCTTGTTTGAGGCCATAAAGGGCTTTGTAGAGTTTGAACACGTGATTAGAAAATTGAAAATCTTCAAAGCCGGGAGGTTGTTTAACATAAACTTCCTCTTTAATAATACCATTTAGAAAAGCACTCTTAACATCCATTTGAAAGAGCTTAAAGTCATTAAAACAAGCAAAAGCACAAAGCATACGAATGGATTCAAGACGTGCAACCGGAGCATAGATTTCGTCGTAGTCAATGCCTTCCTCTTGGTTATAGCCTTGAGCAACCAATCGGGCTTTGTTACGAGTCACTAACCCATCTTCATTAAGTTTGTTACGAAACACCCATTTTGTTCCAATAATAGGATGATTGCTGGATTTTGGGACAAGTTCCCAAACCTTGCTTCGCTCAAATTTATTTAGCTCCTCTTGCATAGCTATCATCCAAAACTCATCAAGAAAAACATCATTAACATTTTTAGGCTCTATTTGAGAGATAAAAGTCACATTTGCACAAAGATCACGAGTGGCAGATCTAGTGCTAACACTGGAGGAAGGATCCCCAATGATAAGCTCCTTAGGATGATTGGTGACAAATCTCCATTCTTTTGGGAGATCCTTTTGAGGAGGCTCGAGAGGAGGAGACTCTTTTGATGGAGTCACAACTTCATTGTTAGATGAAGAAGGACGATCTTTAATAGAGGAGTTCTCCAACCCAAACGAGATGTCATCAATATCCTCGGAAGAGGAGAATATAGAAGAGTTGAGTTCATTAAAAGAGACATTGATTGACTCTTCGACAACAAGACTTCTTTTGTTAAAAATACGAAAACCTTTACTATGAGTAGAGTATCCAAGGAATATTCCTTCATAGGCTTTTTCTTCAAACTTGCCTAGGTTATCCTTGGTATTCAAAATAAAACAATTGCAACCAAAAACTTTGAAATAATCAATAGAGGGAATTTTGTCAAACCAAAGCTCATAAGGAGTCTTCTTACAAATATGTCTAATCAAGACCTTATTTATAACATGACATGCCGTATTAACGGCTTCCGCCCAAAAGTATTGGAGGAGCTTATATTGGTTTAACATAACCCGGGCCATATCGCCAAGGGTTCTATTCTTTCTCTCCACAACACCATTTTGTTGAGGAGTTCGTGGACAAGCAAAATCATGACCAAAACCATTCTTTTCACAAAATCTTTTGAAATCGACATTATCAAATTCTTCTCCATGATCACTTCTAATTTTGTTAATAGAAAAAATTTTCTCATTTTGAACACGTTTACAAAAGACAACAAATTCACGAAAAGTATCACTTTTGCAAGCAAGAAAAATAACCCAAGTAAATCTTAAAAAATCATCAACTAAAATAAAAGCATAAAGCTTGCCTCCAAGGCTAGCAACTCTACTAGGCCCAAAAAGATCTATATGGATAAGTTGAAGGGGTCTAGAAGTACTCACAGAGTTGATTGATTTGAAGGAAGACTTTGTTAACTTACTCTTCTCGCATTCTTCACACACCATATCCTTTTTGAATGGGATACTTGGGAGTCCTCTTACGAGCTTTTTGGTAGCAAGACGAGAGATGGTATCCATGTTGGCGTGTCCAAGCCTCATGTGCCAAAGCCAACTGTCATTCCCCGTTCCTAAAATGCGTATTTTTATACATGTACAACTCATGTGTATTTATTTAGTATTTATCATGTATTTATTTAAGATTTATCATGTATTATTCTGTATTTAAATTCCTTTAATTTTATGTTAATTAGTTAATCTGCTCTTTAAATTTTTATGTTAATTTATTTCCTGCAATTATATTTCTGCAATTTTATTTCTGTACTTTATTTCCTGCTTTTATTCCCTGCCTTAGTCTTGCTTATTTGGGTTCAGGTTGGCTTTGGTTGGATCCCCTACAACCCGACCCATTGGACCCGGCCCAACTCCCACCTACCACCCCTTTGATATTTAAAGCTACCCATCTCTTTCTCTCTCCTCATAAACTCACATTCTCACCATTACTCCTCTTCTTCTTCTTCATTACTGTCTCCACCTACCAAACCGTAGGCAAGTACAACTTGCTCCCCATGAGAACCCATGTTTTTGTAGTTTATTTATCTTCCTCGCAAGATCCTAAGAGAGTTTAGAACTTGGCATTTTTCATTTCGAAGTCTTAATTTTTGTAGATCTAGAAATGAGTTATTTTTGGAGTTTGGTGGTTTTGATCTATCAAACTTCTTTGTATGCAAGTTTTGATGGTTTCATGTTGTAGAGAAGTTTATTCTACCCAATTTTGACCTTTGGAAAGTTGGATTTGGACTTGTTTTGACCAAGTTATGGACTTTGAAGCTTTGGGGTACAACCATGGAGTTCTTGTTGTTTGGAGAAGACAGTGAGCAGTGTACGCTAGCTTTTTAGCTTGCGTCACTGAGCTGTGCGCGCTCTTTAGCGCAACGCTGTATGGAGTCCATATACTGCCTTTTTAGGTAGCGTGTGTCTTGCATACGCTACCTTTTGGGAGCGTATGACTTGCATACGATGACTTGGATGGTCAGGAGTCGTATGGAGTTCATACGCTACCTTTTGGGAGCGTATGACTTGCATACGCTGACTTGGATGGTCAGGAGTCGTATGGAGTTCATACGCTACCTTTTGGGAGCGTATGACTTGCATACACTGACTTGGATGGTCAGGAGTCGTATGGAGTTCATACGCTGCCTTTTGGAAGCGTATGACTTGCATACGCTAGCTTGACTTGAGCGTAGCTTGACCTGAGCGTACGCTGGCTTGAGCGTAGCTTGACCTGAGCGTACGCTGGCTTGAGCGTAGCTTGACCTAAGCGTACGCTGACATGAGCGTAGGCTGACATGAGAGTAGCCTGCTTACCCTGGATCTTCTATAGCCCTGTATATTGATATTTTATTAGATATTTAACGTCCATTTTATATCCTTACGCCTTTTTGCATAAACTTGATATAATCATGATATGTTGATATTTCTGTTAAATATAGATTGTTACGTGAGATGTACCATGTGTCGTGAATTGAGTTATAGATACCCCGATTGACTGGAATTAAACCCTGAGAGTCGTAGACTCGACTCCACTGAATACTATTTGACTTTCATGCCTTGTCACCATTGATGATAATGGTTATCTTGACTAAAATTGATCATGCGTTCCTAGTTGGAACTAAGAGACTGGCTAGTCGTCTTATTGAATGAAATGAATGAGACACGTTCATATAATGACTATTGTACTCGATTAGCCAATCCCGAATATTGGCATACAGGCACATGCAGGCTTCAAATTATTTATTTATTTAGTTATTTATCTATCTTACAAAAACAGCATGTGTACTTTATGGTCAAGGCATGATTACTCCGTGGTTAGTTTTGATTGTTGCATTACGCTATGTAAGACCTACAACCTGACCGCACTGGTATTATTGTAGAGTTGTGCATATCGTACCCCGTACGAAAGTACTCATTTGAATGACCATGATCCACGGCATGGAACTTCACTCAACGTAGAGACTATTAAGTTAAATAAAATAATGATGGCATGGAGAGAATGGATTCCCGAGTTCTTACATGGCAGTCCCCTTGGGACTATTAAGTGCCCGACGGGCCGGCTGGTTCCCACAGATACTGTAAATCTGTCACACGGGCAGGGAACAGTATCTGCTTATATTATTGTACATGCTATATTAACGGCGGGCGTCCCGCTGGGACTCGTCTAATTACATGATTGGCACAATTGATTGATTGGATAGACTAGCCTTGCTTGCACATAGTAAGAACTGAGGAATCCCTATTGCATAAATTCCAGGATAACTTGGGACTCAAAATAGCAAGTCGTAGGATTGATTGACCGTTCAAGATGATTTGTTTGTGCACTGTACCTACTCTGTTACTTAACTGGGATGATCAGAATGTCAGGACATGACGGGCCAACTTCTGTCCTTATTTGGTTGGGAGGTTGGTTCGAAGTGTCGTGATGTTATGTGAATCCTAGTAGCAAGCAGAGATCTATTTATCATATTTCACATTACTGGTTTTAGTTCTCATGTCGTGCTTCCTTGTGGTACTTGCTATTAGAGGTCTAACCTCTCTGGTTTTGCATGGCCAGATTTAGAGCCGGTTCCCGAGGACTCAGCTTACTTCTACCTCCAAGATGGTCAACACTAGAGGGATGATCGCAGGAGGACTCGAGTGGGTTTCTTACTTCCCCGCTCGTTTTGTTATCTACTTTATACCTTGCCGTTTGGCACCGACATGTTAGTCGGATCGTCTTGTACTTACTTTTACATAAATTGTAACTAAGTCAGGCTGCAGCTGATAACAATTGTGTATACTTTCGCTACATCAATCTGGCTATGTTTTGTAAAGCCAGATATCAAGAACATTTTTGACTGAGCGTTTGGGACGCCTTACTGTTTTATCTTACATGTTCTCTATTTTTGTTTCTTGTTTGAATGATTGAGACAATAGATGTGAAGTGACCATAGTAAGACTTTCATGTAGTATGCACCCCCTCGTCTTGCTAGACAGCATTGATCGTATTATACGGTATTCATCTACCCGTAATACGTAGCTGGCTGAGTCATTCCCCCGTTCTCCAGTATTCTGGTTCTGGGGTGTGACAAGGTTTTAGTGGTGGCCCATGCAGGTCTGATTTTAGACTTGTGGGGTGTTTAATAGGATGTCTCAATCACACATGTTTCCCCTTGATCTCATGATTCGTTACTCTCAACTCTAGCTTGACATTCCAGTATCCTTTGACTTCATTGATCCTTCATATCCGGTCGTTTGATTGTTCTCTTGTCCCTTTTCTTAGGGGCACCTCGTCCGCACCTGTCAGAGCTGGACAGCAACAACATGGACAACAACATGGACAACCTGACCAGGTTGGTCAGCAACAAGGGTCAGAACCACTTCATGAGGCTACCCAAGAAGAAGTGATAGTGGAACCAGCAGCTGGATTGCAGTATCCAGATGTTCCACCACCACCAACAGTTCTACCTACCCCTACGGAGATGGACACACCAGCCCTTCTGGAGATCATGAGAGGGATGATGGCTACTCAGCAACATCAGATGTTAGCCCAGCAGCGCATGCACGCTCAGTTGCAAGAGCAGAATGTACTACTCAACCAAGGATTGCAGACGGCATTAGAAAGAGGGGCAAGGACAGATTCAGGAGCGTCAGCCCAGTTTTGCAAGTACAACCCCCGCCGTTTTGAGGGCACGGAGGATGCCATCTCAGCAGATGCATGGCTTAAGGATATTGAGGCTATTCTGACAGCCGCTAAGGTGCCGGCAGAAGAACGTGTAGATCAGGTGAAGTTGTTACTTCAGGATCTCGCACGTGATTGGTGGGAATCAGAGGAAGTAGGTATCAGACTTCCTGTGGCTTGGGACGATTTTACAGCAAGATTCAAGACCAAGTACTATGGAGTTGTGGCGCAGTTTGAGCTACAACAGAAATTTATCAGCCTCAGGCAGGCTGGCAAGACTGTAGATGCTTATGCAGCGGAGTTCTGCAGATTGAGTAGATTTGCCCCAGAGATGGTAGCGACGGAGCGCCAGAGGGCTATGAGGTTTCAGCAAGGGTTTCATCTTGAGCTCTTGCAATTGATAGAAGGGCACAATTACCAGACTTTTGATGAGATATTAACGGCGACTCGAAGGCATAAAATTACCATTCAGAGGCTTGCGGCAAGGACTGGAGGTCAGAAGAGATCTCACTGTCAGATTGAAGGAGGAGGGGGAGCAGCGCCCTGAACAACAGTACCATCCACTGGCATTCGTATCCACGATGTGGCGATACGAGGACCAGCACCACCACCCAGGCAGCAGCAACAGCAACGGAGGAAGAACCAGCAACCCCCGGTGGGCTGCACTTATTGTGGGAAGATGGGACACACTAGAGATGTGTGTCGGACATTGAATGGACTGTGTCTGATATGTGGAAATCCAGATCATCGGGTTACCACATGTCCCATGAATTCGAGGTCAGGAGGACCAGTACAGCAGTTTCCTGCTCTGCCAGCACCAGGGGCAGGGCAGTATCGAGGACCAGCGGTAGCAGTGAGACCATTGGCCCAGCGTCCGTTAATGCCACAGGCTCAGATGTTTCGGCAGCAGGGACCGCCGATGCAGCAGCACCAGCATAGACCACCCCAGCATCATCAAGGAAGGGGCCAGCAGCAGCCCCAGGCTAGGCCGCAACATGGGAACCAGCAAGGAGATCGAGGGCAGGCATTCACACTGTCCTTGGAGGAGGCATTAGCATCGGGAGATGTTGTGGCAGGTAACATTCTCGTCGCCTCATATCCCGCAGTAGCATTGTTTGATTCGGAAGCATCCCACTCATTTATATCTGCACAATTTGCGACACGGCTAGGAATGGAGTTCGAGGCATTGCCAGGGAGGTTGAATATACTCACTGGTAATGGGCTCGTAGGAGTTAGTAGAGTTATTCTAGCGTGTCGTGTTGTAGTTTGCGGGCATTCCTTACCCGCCCAGTTGATAGAATTTCCTGTTGAAAATTTTGACGTTATCTTAGGCATGGACTGGCTGAAAGACAGTCATGCGACAATAGATTGTCATAGTGGGAGTGTATCTTTTGATATTCCAGGCATGAAGAGGTTCACCTTAGTCAGATCAGAGGCAACTCAGCAAGAGCAGGGAGTGATAACAGCAATGGAAGAAGTTCAGGTTCCGAAGGTAGTTGAAGAATTTCTAGACGTGTTTTCCGAAGAACTTCCCGGTCTGCCACCGGTTAGAGACATTGAGTTCAGTATAGAATTGGCACCTGGGACTAAACCGATATCAGATCGGGTATACAGAATGGCGGATTCGGAGCAGGCCAAGGTATATCAGCATATAGAGGAACTGAAGGAGAAGAAATTTATCCAAGCTAGCATATCGCCATGGGCAGCACCAGTGGTACTTGTGGGGAAGAAGGATGGATCATCCAGATTGTGTATCGACTACAGGAAGCTTAACGCGGCAACAGTAAGGAACAAGTACCCATTACCAAGGATCGACGACTTGTTTGATCAGTTGAGCAGAGCTAGAGTTTTTTCCAAGATAGATCTTCGTTCAGGGTATCACCAAGTGAGGGTTCGAAAGGAAGATATTCCCAAGACAGCATTCAAGTCGAAGTATGGACATTATGAATTCTTGGTAATGCCGTTTGGTTTGACCAATGCTCCAGCTATATTCATGGATTTGATGAACCGTATCTTTATGCCGTACTTAGATCAGTTTGTCGTGGTGTTTCTCGACGACATTCTTGTATACTCTGCTAGTGAAGAGGAGCATGAAGACCACCTCAGGAAAGTGTTGCAGGTTTTGAGAGAGAACCAGTTGTATGCCAAGCTCAGCAAGTGTGAGTTCTGGATGGATCATATTTTATTTTTGGGTCACATCATATCAGGAGCTGGAGTAGCAGTGGATCCCAAGAAGGTAGAAGCAGTAGAGAGTTGGCCAGTACCCAAGACCGTAGCTGATGTACGGAGTTTCTTGGGATTGGCAGGATATTACAGAAGATTTGTGTCAAATTTTGCGAGACTTTCAGCACGCATGACCTGCTTGATACGAAAGGATGTACCATTCGTCTGGTCGACAGAATGCCAGGCATCATTTGAGAATCTGAAGCAGAAGTTGATATCAGCACCTATCCTTACATTGCCAGTTGGGCCCGGAGGTTTTACGGTATATTGTGATGCGTCAGGTAAAGGACTTGGATGTGTCCTTATGCAGCATGGGAAGGTGATAGCGTATGCATCTAGGCAACTTCGAGACCACGAGAAGAATTACCCAACTCATGATTTGGAGTTAGCAGCAGTAGTGTTTGCTTTGAAGCTTTGGAGGCATTATTTATATGGTGACCGAGTGGACATGTACACAGACCATAAAAGTCTGAAGTACATCTTTACTCAGAAGGAGCTGAACATGAGGCAGAGAAGATGGTTAGAGCTGATCAAGGATTATGACGTGGAGCTTCAGTATCATCCAGGCAAGGCTAATGTGGTAGCAGACGCTCTCAGCAGAAGGGGCGGCGCATTTATGTTGACAACACAGAGGCATATCTTAGAAGACCTTCAGGAGATGGACATAGAAGTTATACTTCCTAACAATGTAGGAGTTCTGGCAAGTCTACAAGTCCAATCTGACTTGGTAGACAGGATCAAGGCAGCTCAAGCACAAGACCCAAGGATTCAGAAGCTTGGGGCAGAATGTGAGTCAGGGCTCAGGAAGAAGATGCAAATCCACGAAGACGGTACATGTAGTGCCCCGTCCCGCTCAGTCAATCGGAGGAATCGAAACGCCGACGGCGTTCGGACTTAGCCTTACAACGGCGACTCTAAGACATCTCGGTCAAGGCGACCGCTCGCTCAGGTGGGGTAGTTTCGATGAACTTGCCTCATCTTTGCCTTCACATAATAATACGCATGTTTTCAACTTGCACAAGTAGGCTTAATAATAAAAGAGATGAATCCACATAGCTAAGGGAATAATCCCGATGGATCGAAATGAGTTAGAACATGGAAAACGTCCCACGGTCGGCTTAGAGTTGGTGCACGGCGTGCTTTGAAAATGACACTCGATCCTTCGTCCCGTGGCTTGGGAGAAGGAAAGTTGGTCTTTGACACAAAGTTATGAAATAGCCTAAGTCATAGGCGTCGCCTGCGTGAATGCTTGTTAAAGCATGCACGTTTCCATAATGTAAGGCTTGGCATAGCCTTTGCTCGTCCCTTGAGTCAAGTTATAGGCTTGATTAAGTTAGGCAAAGTTACGCCGATCGACCTAAGTCATTTCTAGTGCTGTCCCGCTCTTTCTGCGGTTGTCAAGTTAAATAGTCCCACGATCCCAAGGCCCGTCACATGAAGTATGACTTGGGCGATAGCGTCGCGTAGATCGAAAGTCGGTTAAGACACGATGGCACGGTCCTAGAGTTTTAAGGCACTGGCCACGGTTGATTCATTGAGTTTGGAAAGTATTGTGAATAGTTGTTCTTGAGTTGAGTAAAATGGTAGGGCAAGAGAGGATTATGCTCGCGACTATAGGTCGTCGAGGCGGTTTCAGAAGAAAGAAGAATGCTCGCGACTATAGGTCGTCGAGGCGGTTTCCGAAGAAAGAAGAATGCTCGCGACTATAGGTCGTCGAGGCGGTTTCAGAAGAAAGAAGAATGCTCGCGACTATAGGTCGTCGAGGCGGTCTCAGAAGAAAGAAGAATGTTCGCGACTATAGGTCGTCGTGGCGGACTCAGATTTAGAAAGTGTCGATCGCGTCTTGCATGGTCATTGGACAACTTGTCGACAAAAGTGAGTTTCCCCGCACGGCAACCCGAGGCCTCGGAACCGCTGCGGGCATTGGGAAACATGCAACTTGTCGACAGGATGAAAGTTTCCCCGCACGGCAAGCCCGAGACCACGGGACCGTTGCGGGCATTGGGAAACAAAAGATAAACTGTGCTTTGCACGGGTTAGGCGGGGACTTGCAGTGGGGCTAGCTACCTTGCGCTGAAAGGGACGCCCGTCTAATAAAAGAAAGAGGAGTCCACTATGGCTCTGGGAGCCAGTGACCAAGTTCATATAGATGTCGGCAGATAGCGGCTAACCGCGTGTATGCCTTTGGATTGAGTTGAGTTGAATATGTATGCAGTATGCAGTAAGAAAGACACAATGTCTGGGCCTAAGATTTGGCAACAGCGAAGGCGGCGTGCTTCGGCACGGGATGTGGCGTCGAGTGATAAGTCGTTGGATAGAGTATATGAGTTAGACTTGAACTGTTGCGAGTTAAGTCAAGAAGGGCCGTAGGGCAGTTTTCTTAAAGTTACGTGAGTTATTGGGCACGGCCTCGAAATGCGAGGCACGGCACAAAGGAATTATAGCACGGTCGTAAGGAAATTGGGTACTACCGCGTAGTTGCGTCTCTGATTTTGGCCGAAAGGCAAGCACGACCTGATAGGTTACATTGTTGGCACAAGAAGGGGTCTAGAGACAAAGTATGAGTTAACGTTGACCTTACAAGCACGGGATGGTTTTGACACACGAGTTGTGCCAATGCGCGGGTCCTAAAACTGAACCTAAGGCAAGACTAGAAAGGCAATCGAAAGGATTTTAAGCTGCACAAAGTAAATGAACGTGTAGGTTTTGTATGGGTGGGTGAGAAGCTCATTCCACCAGTAGAGTTGAGTACTGACACCCACACAGTGTTCATGTGCAGGCACAGGTAGAAGCTCGTGGCACAGAGTTCGCTTGGATGCGTCGAGGCACGGAGTTCCTTGGCGATTCGAAGCGTGCGACCGTCTGGACTGAAGACTTATACAGGACATAATGTATGGACATCGCCTTCCGAAGCTTCCGCTGGATCAAGACTTGTAATTGAGAGATGAGAGAGAGCTGAGTGAACTTGTAAAATGTGAGAAGAGTGAGCTTGAGTAATTGTAATATTGGCCTTGCGCCCCCAATGTAACCTTTGTTCAATATCAATAAAGAGCTTCTTTTGAGTAACTTGTATTTTGTTCTAAAATTCTGCTGCTATAATTCAATGTCTCTGCTTGGGACTTCTGTGCGACGACCCCGTCGCAGCCGCTGAAATCGGCCGTTATGGAACCCGCCTTGCACGAGCGCAATCTAGGCTCGTGCGGCATCACGCCTTAGCGAGGACGATCGCTCCTACGGGAGTGGGGCGTGACATAATGGTATCAGAGCACGGCTTTACGTCCTTGGACTATCGATTGAATTCTTTAACTCCGCTGTTTTCACAAACTCTGAATTATGCTTCCGCAAGTTGATATCGTTGGTGCGCTCTCTCTCAATTGTCCCACGGGATGTCCATACAATAAGTCTATCTATTTTGCAAAACGTAGGAGAACAGTTTTTGACAACAAAACAAAAGATGGTTCGCGCAAGCACGGTTGGCTAAGTCGGGCTGGGTATATACACCAAAGTTGTGTCGGCCTTAGAAAAGTCGAGTACAAAAATTGAACAGCGTCGGACGAGAATGAGTTGAACTCGATTGAGTAAAGTGAGTCGACTATCAATAGGGGTGCTAACGAGCGACGATAACGTCGATGAGATTTAGATGAGCGTGCTTAAAATTAGAGGAATGGTTCGAACAGGATTCAAAGAAGTCAATTTTGATTCGAAAAGATCAGTTGAGGATTTGTTGAATGACTTCATCCCTGAGTGGTGTATGCGGTAGCCTCAGGGATGTCGATCGATTGATAAAGAAATGATGCAAATTTAGGAAATTGATGTTGCAAATGGTTTGAGGAATAATGATCGAACATGAATTTGAATGTCGAAGAGATTATCCAGTCGGACGATAGCACCATTCGCACGACTCAGAATTTGGTTGCAAAGGAAGATCATCAGGTTACGCATATCGTCGATGGTATTGAGGCGTATCAAAGATCGATATGCGATAACTCGGGGGTACTCTGACTCGGCGAATGACGATCGTGCAAGTGTTATTATTCGGTTGGATGCTATGCTTGGGATTTTGATTGAGATGAATGTTGGATGAAAGTGATCGTGTCTTGATGGTTACGCAGATAGCCACAACGTCGACGATCTTGTCTTGTGCGAGCGCAACTCTAGCCTCGCACATGTGTTGCGTCGGATTTGGGGCAATCGTTCCGCGTGAGCGTTGACATGGTGATTCATGTCGCGGGAATGATCGAACTCGAAAAATCAGGACGCAACAACGTTGATTGTCTCGACTTGTTGGCTTGACGCAAAGGTGAATTCGGGGATTTGTAGGACTTGCGATTGATGATTGAATAAACTGGAGGATGGAGTAAGTCTAATCCGCGCATCGAGAATGAATTAGTCTAGACACAAAACAAGAGTTACGTCCCGATGAGAATGATTATCTCGCGGGAGCGTGCATGGTGATTCGTGCCCACCGTGGATAATCTGACTCGCGTGAGATCGGGGCGCAACGTATTGTTAAGTCAGATGACCTCGTGATCGAATACGTGAATTGGGATGAATGACTTAGGAAATATGAAATGTGAATTATGGTTTAGAGATGAATCGTGTCTTAGCGTGCTTAACTTGGAAGGATTGATAGACGGATTATGTCGAATGTGTTTGAAGAAGATAGTCTATGCAAGATGGTTTGTTGAATGAGCGATATTGATACGTCGTAAAATTTGGTTGAACGTAAGTTGAAGCAGGATGGCTTTGCTGAATGACTCAGACCCCGTGCGACGAATATTGGGATGTGCGTAGGGAATCGATGCTCGATGTTTAAAAATTGGAGTGATGCGAGCTTGGGTAGAAAACCCGTACTATCAACTTGGTTTGACCTTAGGATGGGGTCAGTGTTGATATTGTTGTTTGGGAACTATGATTCCAATGCTGACGAATAACCTTAGTCAAAAGACAGCCTAGCGGTTAGGCAGACGTCCGAGCGCGAAGTGATAGGAGTTACGGAGGCACCACTCGCGAGTCTCGGTTGACATACATGTATATCATGGGCGCCCGAATACGTGCACGAATCCGACTCGAGTGGCGATGGCGGATTCTCTATCACAAGGCTTGGCTGAAATGCATGTATTTTGGGGACACCTAGAATATGTGCATGATCCAACCAAGTGATATATTGAATCAAGTGAGACTTGAGGAATGGAAAAGTGTTGAGGATTTTGAAATAGAGATTCGAAGAAAAGATTGAGGGTAGTACGAGCGTGGCTCGGATTGAGGAAACGCATAGGCGTAGTGTATGCGAGAGTTCTAGAAAGGGCAAGTAAAGTGGTAAGTCAATAAGTAAGTACTCAGTAAGTCTCGAGGACGAGACTTGTTCTGAGTGGTGTATGTTGTAGTGCCCCGTCCCGCTCAGTCAATCGGAGGAATCGAAACGTCGACGGCGTTCGGACTTAGCCTTACAACGGCGACTCTAAGACATCTCGGTCAAGGCGACCGCTCGCTCAGGTGGGGTAGTTTCGGTGAACTTGCCTCATCTTTGCCATCACATAATAATACGCATATTTTCAACTTGCACAAGTAGGCTTAATAATAAAAGAGATGAATCTACATAGCTAAGGGAATAATACCGATGGATCGAAATGAGTTAGAACATGGAAAACGTCCCACGGTCGGCTTAGAGTTGGTGCACGGCGTGCTTTGAAAATGACACTCGATCCTTCGTCCCGTGGCTTGGGAGAAGGAAAGTTGGTCTTTGACACAAAGTTATGAAATAGCCTAAGTCATAGGCGTCGCCTGCGTGAATGCTTGTTAAAGCATGCACGTTTCCATAATGTAAGGCTTGGCATAGCCTTTGCTCGTCCCTTGAGTCAAGTTATAGGCTCGATTAAGTTAGGCAAAGTTACGCCGATCGACCTAAGTCATTTCTAGTGCTGTCCCGCTCTTTCTGCGGTTGTCAAGTTAAATAGTCCCACGATCCCAAGGCCCGTCACATGAAGTATGACTTGGGCGATAGCGTCGCGTAGATCGAAAGTCGGTTAAGACACGATGGCACAGTCCTAGAGTTTTAAGGCACTGGCCACGGTTGATTCATTGAGTTTGGAAAGTGTTGTGAATAGTTGTTCTTGAGTTGAGTAAAATGGTAGGGCAAGAGAGGATTATGCTCGCGACTATAGGTCGTCGAGGCGGTTTTAGAAGAAAGAAGAATGCTCGCGACTATAGGTCGTCGAGGCGGTTTCAGAAGAAAGAAGAATGCTCGCGACTATAGGTCGTCGAGACGGTTTCAGAAGAAAGAAGAATGATCGCGACTATAGGTCGTCGAGGCGGTCTCAGAAGAAAGAAGAATGTCCGCGACTATAGGTCGTCGTGGCGGACTCAGATTTGGAAAGTGTCGATCGTGTCTTGCATGGTCATTGGACAACTTGTCGACAAAAGTGAGTTTCCCCGTACGGCAACCCGAGGCCTCGGAACCGCTGCGGGCATTGGGAAACATGCAACTTGTCGACAGGGTGAAAGTTTCCCCGCACGGCAAGCCCGAGGCCACGGGACCGTTGCGGGCATTGGGAAACAAAAGATAAACTGTGCTTTGCACGGGTTAGGCGGGGACTTGTAGTGGGGCTAGCTACCTTGCGCTGAAAGGGACGCCCGTCTAATAAAAGAAAGAGGAGTCCACTATGGCTCTGGGAGCCAGTGACCAAGTTCATATAGATGTCGGCAGATAGCGGCTAACCGCGTGTATGCCTTTGGATTGAGTTGAGTTGAATATGTATGCAGTATGCAGTAAGAAAGACACAATATCTGGGCCTAAGATTTGGCAACAGCGAAGGCGGCGTGCTTCGGCACGGGATGTGGCGTCGAGTGATAAGTCGTTGGATAGAGTGTATGAGTTAGACTTGAACTGTTGCGAGTTAAGTCAAGAAGGGCCGTAGGGCAGTTTTCTTGAAGTTACGTGAGTTATTGGGCACGGCCTCGAAATGCGAGGTACGGCACAAAGGAATTATAGCACGGTCGTAAGGAAATTGGGTACTACCGCGTAGTTGCGTCTCTGATTTTGGCCGAAAGGCAAGCACGACCTGATAGGTTACGTTGTTGGCACAAGAAGGGGTCTAGAGGCAAAGTATGAGTTAACATTGACCTTACAAGCACGGGATGGTTTTGACACACGAGTTGCGCCAAGGTGCGGGTCCTAAAACTGAACCTAAGGCAAGACTAGAAAGGCAATCGAAAGGATTTTAAGCTGCACAAAGTAAATGAACGTGTAGGTTTTGTATGGGTGGGCGAGACGCTCACTCCACCAGTACAGTTGAGTACTGACACCCACACAGTGTTTATGTGCAGGCACAGGTAGAAGCTCGTGGTGCAGAGTTCGCTTGGATGCGTCGAGGCACGGAGTTCCTTGGCGATTCGAAGCGTGCGGCCGCCTGGACTGAAGACTTATACAGGACATAATATATGGACATCGCCTTTCGAAGCTTCCGCTGGATCAAGACTTGTAATTGAGAGATGAGAGAGAGCTGAGTGAACTTGTAAAATGTGAGAAGAGTGAGCTTGAGTAATTGTAATATTGGCCTTGCGCCCCTAATGTAACCTTTGTTCAATATCAATAAAGAGCTTCTTTTGAGTAACTTGTGTTTTGTTCTAAAATTCTGCTGCTATAATTCAATGTCTCTGCTTGGAACTTCTGTGCGACGATCCCGTCGCAACCGCTTGTTTGCCATTAAAATTGTTTTGATTGAAATCTTAATACAAACAGAACAGTGATACAATATAGGACTTAGATGTAGTCCTAGGAGTACACTTTTGTTTAAGCTGGGTCCTTAGTGCCAATGGAGCGAGTGGTAATGCGTTGACTCCGTTGACCGGCTGACGACGGTTATCGGTTCTCTGAAGGTGTGGATTGCTCTGGGTGCTGGAGCTTGCTGAGAGGAGGAAGACGTTGAGTGTCTAGAACTGCCTCTCGGTGATTCTCTCTGTGTTGTGAGTCTTCTGTTCTGAGTCTCTGTGTGTGTGTGTGTGAAGGAGATGACCCTTCTATTTATAGTTTTGCAGGCTGGCTGCTCATGCGCGCATGTAGGATGCGCCGGTGTGGGAATGCCACGTGGAGGTTGCTGATGGAGGCGCATGGATGCTGCGCCCTGATCGAGGGGGAGAACTCTTCATACTGCTGTTGTGAGCCGGCACGTAGCAGAGAGAAGATCTTTTCGTTGCTGAAATCTTGGACGAGTTGAGTCAAAAGACACGTGTCGTCGACTCATGGTTCGAAGATCTCGGATTTGGTGGAGAGGAGTGATCTGGTGGGCTGCGCCTTGGATTGGGCGCAGGAGGAGGCTGCGGCTCATAACCTTTAGGAGTTACAAACCATTTGGGGCGCATGGCTTTTGAGGCGCATGCAGGCGACTTTCCTTCTGTCTTTCGGGATCAGAGAGCAGTCTGAGGCGTATGGCTTTTGAGGCGCATGCTGATTTGGACGCATGGCCGTAGAGGCGCATGCTGATGGTGGAGTGGCCACGTGGCAGTAGCCGTCGGAACAAGGTCATGATGATGCTGACGTTGTCGACGCTTCGTTTTCTGAAAAGCTGTCAACTGTTCAGACTTTGGGAGGCGTGCTGCCAACTCTGTCAGTTCAGCATTTAATGTTGGTGATGTTCGATGGACAGCTGAGTGGGCGCGTCGGTTGGCGTTCCACTCGGTATGGAGATGTGTGAGGGCGCATCCTCTGTAATGTGCCGAGTACTGTAGGGCGCGTCTGTGTGATGCGCCTGACGCCGAAGGGCGCGTCCGTGTAATGCGCTGTCTGGCTGGCGCATCGGACATGTCTTTTAATGATGCGGCTGTCTCGCTCTTCGAGTGCTATAAATAGCCGTTTGGCTGAATTCGAGGCGTCCGGTTCATCCATTTAATGTAAATTCATTGTACGGAATTCGGAGGGCCATCCACTTGGCGCGTGGGTTTGATCTGCCCGGCCTATAAATAGTGGCATGGAGAGAAGATTTGCTTCTCATTCCCTCACGTACTTCCAATATGAATTTGAACATACGGGTGCATTCTGCTGACGAAGTGCTCCCGAGGGTGAAGATGAGACGCTGTGTTATCTTTGATGCACTTGAAGGTGACTGTTACATCCAAAAGACGGAGTCGAGGGCTTCTGAGGCAGGCGGAAGGTGCCTGTTGCATCCAAAGATAAGGATGCTCGAGCCTCGTCTCCGTTATTCTGGAAGAGCCGTAGATCGGAATGGCGGTGCAAGGCTCTCTCTTCCTGCAAAGTGGGGTTTCCCCACTTTGATCGTGTCGAAAGCTGCTCCTTTAGCCATGGTTTCGATCACGGTCTTCCTTCGGCTTTGGAGGATCTTTCGAAGCCTCCCCTGGCCACAGCATTTGCGGTGCTCTTCTCTTCCTTGGTTCCAGCCAGAGGGTTAAATGCTTTGTGTCGAAGCATTTATCGGGCGAGCCTGGTTGGAAGAGCGGCACATAACTGGGCTCTGCTCGGCCAGGTGAGCCTGGCTGGAAGAATTTGGCTGAAGGGATGCACATAACTGAGGTGCTGAAGAGATGATGGGATGTGCCTGGATGGAGGCGCATGATATCTGCTGCGCCTTATTGGTGGCGCATAGTGATGCTGCGCCTATCTGGTGGTGCATGGTGGTTGCTGCGCTTATCTGAAGGCGCATGATGGCCGCTGGCTGTAGACTTAGGCTCTTTCCTTTGTAGGAATTCTCCTTTGTACAGCCTTTTCTAGACATGTAATAGACTTTTATATATAAATAAAAAGTCCTTCTTCAAATGTCTATAGTTATTGACTTTGCTGTGAAGTTCTTCATCTGAGTTCTGGCGCATGTAGTGTCTGACGCATGGGCTTTCTGGTTGTGAAATTCCATGCTTCTACAAGACCCCCTTCAAAGTTTTCAAAACTTTTGAGTAAGTTTTGGAATACTTTGAATAAGAAGCATGGAGGTCTGGGCGCATGATTTCTGGGCGCATGCCTGTTCGGGCGCATGCTCTTCTCAGTTAATGATGATGGTGCCTCGGTAACCGAAAAGATTAATGATGATCTTTTGGTTTTATTTGCTGCTATCCTTGCACAGAACCCGAGGCGACGGCTGAGATCACACGTCATCTGTTCACGCGTGCGACCATGCCCTATAAATAGGTAAGAGTCGGAGAGAGAAAGAGTTCTTCTTCTCTGTGCCTCTGCTTCTTTAGAGTTTCTTCTTCAAAACCTTAACTTCTCCTTCTTCGAGAGAATGGCTCCCAAGACTCCTCGCGGCGCTGCCGGCAAGGGGAAGGAGAAAGCGAAAGAGTCCGCGGATGTTGCGGCGGCGGTCGTTCCCCGTCGGCCTGTCGAAGTTCGACCGGAGGTGGTTGGTAAGTCTCATTGTCCCGCCAACGCACATAGGCCTTGAGTCTTTAATGATGTGCCGTGGTCTTTGTCCGCCAACGCGCATGGGTTTAAACCTTGGATGCGCCGAGGCTATTCCGCTGACGCGCATGGGTTCAAAACCCTGAAGATGCGCCAAGGCTATACTGCTGACGCGCATGGGTTCAAACCCTGATGATGCGCCGCAGTTTTCTCCTTTAGACACATTTGTGTGTTCTCTTCTGACTTTTTCTGATCTTTTACTAGTGTCGATGGCAATCCCGCTTTTGAGTGAAGTTTTCTCGGAGGCTGCCTTCAACCAAATGGGAGTAGAGCATAACGAGGGGGTGATGAACCCTGCTCAAGATGTTCTTATGCTGGATCAGCCTCCTGAGAGAATGACCCTAATCCGTGAACAGCCGTATTGGTTCCTCAAACGGATGATGGAGCGTGGAGTCATTAAACCCTCCACATCTGATAAAGTGACCTTTCTGAAGCCTGAGTTCCTGTTTGGAGACCGTCTCACTTCTACTGACTCGTCAGTACTGAAGGTCAAGGAGGACTGGTTCTTTACTGCGAATGGAGTGCATATGACTGTTAAGCAACTTGAACGTCAGTGGCCTTTGACGTCCTTCTGTCGCCTCGTTTCCCAAAGGAGAATGTCTTGGGAGCTTACCCCTTCTCAGGGGGGAGCGATGACTGGTGTCATCCAAATTGATTCTACTTCCGACCAAAGGGATGCTTTGACCGTTGTAAGGTCTGGGTCTTCTTACACTTGGCGGACTTTACGTCCTGGGAGCC
The DNA here is from genome assembly GCA_029216955.1 of Iris pallida. Lineage (NCBI taxonomy): Eukaryota > Viridiplantae > Streptophyta > Magnoliopsida > Asparagales > Iridaceae > Iris > Iris pallida. Next base: position 17,530,773 of record JANAVB010020999.1, read on the forward strand.
TCTTCAGTGATGTACCCATTGATATGTTTGCTTATAGTGCTTCGACTTTTACACATCGTATGTTTTTGATGGAACGTTCCTACCCGACAGGAGAGTTTCGGGTGGAGGGTTGGTGCCATTACGTCTCCAAATGGGATAAACTGACGCTCTGGATCTTGTCGCGGTTTCAAACTGAGCTCCGAGAGATCGGGTTGACTGCCGCGATCCGTGCTACCCAGGCAGGTGTTGACCTTAATAGGCACATGTTCCTCGCACTCCTAGAGATGTTTGATATCCATACCGGGACCTTCTTTACCTCGGTGGGGGAATTAGGGTTCGCACTTCATGAGATGTACGAGGTGTCAAAACTCCCTTGGGGGTCGGAACCCTATGAAGAGTACTTTCCAACCAATGAGGAATTTCAAGTCCTGGGGGACAGGGCTGAGGAGATGACGGCCGTCTTCAAGGAAGTGGCGAGTCATCATTACTATATGCAGAGACGGGATAGGAACGGGACGCAGCCTCATGTGACCGCTTGGAGAGATCATGTCTTTAGACAAGACAAGGAGGATCCCTCATAATTTTCCACTCCACCGGCGCTCTCTCGTAGCGAAGTGTTGTCCGAAATGAGCAGGTTAGGGGAGAAAAATCCCCGAGGAAGTGAGGACCAGCAGTCAGATGCACGCTCCTACAGCTGCTTCTGGCATCTTGCTTATCGGATGTCACCCAAGGCGGTGTTGGCATCCTACCTGATGATATGGCTCCGGGATTGCGTATTTGCGGGCGGATCCGGTGCCGTAGAGCGGGTAACCCGAAACTTAATCCTGCCAGCCGTGAAGCTGGTTTTCGGTCGGCGTTTGGCTCTTCTCCCCGCAATGGTATGTAACCTGCAGCGAGGTTTGAGAGAGTTTGCTGGAAATGTGATTCATGACAGAGGCCGAAACAATAACTTCCCGCGCGCCGAACTGCCGTTTCACTATTTGATGGGATGGCTGATTTTGCATCATCCCAGTGTGATGAGCCCAGGCTCGGAAGGAGATTATAGGGCTGGAGATGCATTCCTTCGTCGTTTCCATCGGAGGAGCTGGTCGCATACTGGTGTCCCGGTTTATAGAAAGGTTTTATCCCGTCTTCAGGGTTGGGAGATCACCAAAGTTGGTCCCATCTATTTGGGTTTTGAGGCCAACGAGGATTTAAGGGACCTGGGCGAAGGTACCACCACTCTGCCTCAATGGGGATTCTGCTGGTTGCAAAGTATCCGGCCGTCCCATCTGGTGTACCGGAACAGGAATCAGTGCTACCTGGAATCCTACTTGCCGAGCCGCTTTGCGCGACAATTTGGTTATGCTCAGATGATGTTGGATAACCCCAGTAATACCCTAGGGTATGTTGGAAGTTTGTTGGATGGTGCACGAGCTTGGCATTACTATAATGCCGGATGTACCGGAGCTCGTTTTACGTTGCCCGTCCCCGATCCGCGGCCGCCCATTCTTTACTCGGCCGCCAAATTTTACTGCGTTATGGCTGCCCCGCCTTCCGGATATGACAGGGAGACCAGCCTTATCGGCGGCACCCAGTTAGCAGCGACTGGGGATACGCCAGTGAAGGCCCGACCGAATCGTCCGTCAGGGGTGAGTCAACGGAGTGCCGCCTCCGCATCACAAGCAGAACCCTCTGGCGATCGATCGAAACGATGTGCAGATACAGGAGCTGAATCTTTTGTATCGAAGAAGCAGAAGAAGGCACCGTTACCGACGGCATCATCGGATTCGGCGTCCGAAGAGGTAAGGTTATCCTACTAAATCTGATTTTGGTTCCGCCACTTACGAGGCCTCACCTTCTTTTGTAGGAGCCGCTAAAAAGAAAACCTCGTACCCCAAAGTCGGGTGGGAGTATGCGAGAAGAGATGGTGAGCTCGTCTGAAGTGCGTATCCCGCCGACAATGATGTCTCTCATGGAGGAAGATCCGGAGGATACTGTGGAGGTTCTGGTCAGGAGGGAATCTGAGGGTGCAGCAGCTTCCGAGGTGGCGAAGGCCACAGCGGAGGCTTCACATGTTTTAGCAAGTGCGCAGCTTCCTGGTGATGAAGAGGAATGGAGTTCATCATCTTCCGATGACACCGCTCCGGAGCTGCAGGAGTCTGTTACGGGGGCAGCAGAAGTAGTGGGGATAGAGGAGAGGGTTGATTCCCCTCCTGGTCATGATGAAGGGAGGTCGGCTGAATCATTGCCGAATCCTTCCTTGGCTTCAACCATGGACATAGAGATGGCTACCGATCAGGCGGTAGCGACAGATTCTGTCCCTGTAGAGGGACTTGAGAAGAATGAGACTCTTCTGCCAGTCTTGTCTCCTGGGGCTGGCCAAGAGATAAATGTTGACCTCCCCGTTTTGCCGGGGGAGGTGGCTGATGCTGATAGAATGTCGGGGGAAGAGATAGCCGTTGACGTCGGTGATTTCTCCAGTCTTGAGAAGGGTAAGGGTGTGGAACCCTCTGTTGCTCCTTCCACTTGGGGTACTATCACGACACATATGCCTGCTCCTTCTGTTCCTTTGACTCCTCGGGCCAGCAGTCTGGGCCCTGTTGATGAAGAGCCTATTGCTGCCGAGATTCAAACCTCTCAGATCGAGGTTGGCGGATCTTCCTCTGGTCCGCAAACTGTAGTAGCTCCCTCAACTCCTGCTATGACGTCGCAGGTGCTGGCGGAAGCCGACGGGTATGTGAAATTCCTCGTCGAGGGAGTGTACAAAATGCTGGAGAAAGGTATATCTGCAGTGGTAGATGCCAAGGGGAGCTTTGCGGCGGCAAAAGCTTTGGCAATGCCTTGTATTGAGCTGATCCGCATTCACCAGGGCCATGACCATATGGCCGAAATTCTGGAGGTTTCGGTGATGGAGCTGGACGAGCGGCTCGCGGAACTGCAGCGCATCCAACGAAATGACCTCTCTGTCTTGGTAGATGCAGAGCTAGGAAAGTCGATGGCTGAGATCGAGGCTTCCCATCGAGCCGAGGTGAGCAGTTGGGAGCGTAAAGTGGCTGGGACTGAGGCTGCGGCGGAGCAGCTGTCTCAATCTATGAAGAAGACGACGGAAAAGCGAGCTGCGGTGGATGCTAACATCGCAGAAGTTGATGCTCAGATGCGCCGTCTTGAAGACCAGCGGGCCCAACTTCAACTAGAGGCTGAGCGCGTCCTGGCTGAACACGTGGCATTCAAACGGGAGGAAACGACTCTTACTCAGCGGACCCTTGCTTTGGCTCAACAGCGACGACAGCTTGATGAGAAGTATGAGAGTAAAACTTCTGCTGAGGCTGTCGGGTTAATGCGTCAAGAAGCCGAGCTGCGAGTCCAGGCGACTGTGGAAACTCGCACTGCCGACCTGAGACGTCGAGTCAGAGAACTCTCATCCCACCCTGGGGAGGATCGGGGATTGTAGCTTCTCTTCTTTTTTGTGTGTTTTTGCAACTCTTGCTAGGGAAATAGCGTATTTCTGTACTCCCTTTTTTTTTAAAATAAAGAAATACACTATCTCTTTGATGTGTTCATTTTTAATTTCATGAACTTGATGATTTATGTGGACCTATTATCTTTTGCGCACCTTGGTTTTTAGGTACAGATAATAAGTATAAAGGAACCAACATGTTTGCTCAGAGGTAATGTGGACATGGCAATCATTAGGTTCAAATGATAGAATCTTCCTACTCAGAGGTGTTTATGGACGTGGTAGGAATGATCCTGTGGGATACGCTGAACAACTCAGAGGTAATGTGGACGTGGAAGTTCTGCGATCAAATGTACGACAACGTAGGAGTTGCTTGTACAGGATGTTTACTCAGAGGTAATGTGGACGTGGTAAACATGAAGGATAGCGTAAGCTCACGAAGTGTAAGGTTCCGCTTTGTAGGATGTAGAGAGACAACTCAGAGGTAATGTGGACGTGGTTATCTTTCTACGAAAGGATGCCATGGAACAGCTGGGTTCCGGAAGCGATTGATTTTGTGAAAAGAGGCTATTTGGGGAAATACATGTCTTGGAGGATGTCAAGAGTAGTACTTCTTTAGGAACTTGCCGTTGATGGGCATCATGAACAAGTCCCCATTGGGTTTGGCGAGCCGGTAAGCACCGTTTGAGTATACCGTCTCGATGATGAAAGGTCCTTCCCATTTGGGCTCGAACTTCCCTGGTGTCTTGTGAGTTAACACCATTGGCCTTCTGACTGCTAAAACCAGGTCGCCAACTTGGAAAGTTCTTTGCTTGACCTTCTTGTTGAAAGCCTGTGATATACGGGCTTGGTAAAGTTCGATGCGTTGTTGAGCTAGGAGACGCTTTTCGTCAAGTGCCTCCAATTCCCGCAGACGACGACGTTGATTGTCTTCTTCTGTGAGATCGTTTGTGATGGCCACGCGGAGCGAAGGTATCTGTATCTCGAGAGGCAGTACTGCTTCGCTCCCGTAGACCAGGGAGAATGGAGTGTTGCCTGTTTGGGGTCCGTACCGTTGTGCGGTAGGCCCAAAGGCATTCGCCAAGCTTTTCGTCCCAGTCGCGTTTGTTGGATGACACGACCTTTTTGAGTAGTCTGACGATAGTTTTGTTGAATGCCTCGGCCAATCCGTTTGCTGCCGGATTGTAGGCGGTTGAGGCCACGTTTTGAATACGATTCTTGTCACAGAACCTGCTGAAAATGTGGCTGATAAACTGAGGACCATTGTCATGGATGATTCGCCGGGGTACCCCAAAACGGTAAATGACATGGTGTTTGATAAAGCTGACCACCCTGGAGCTTTTTACTTCTGCTAGTGGGACTGCTTCCGCCCATTTGGAGAAGTAATCGGTGATGGCCAGGATGAAGCTGTGTCCTCTCGATGAAGGAGGGGTGATTGGCCCTACAATGTCCATGCCCCAGGCTTCGAATGGCCAGGAGGCGACTGTAGAATGTAGAGGTTCAGATGGTGTATGTATGAAGTCTGCATGAAGTTGGCATGCATGGCACTTCTTAGCATATTCCACTGCGTCGGCAACCATGGTTGGCCAGTAGTAGCCCATACGTCGCAGTCGATCTTGCAACTTAGGCCCTGGTTGGTGAGCTCCGCAAGTTCCGTCATGAGCTTCTCGAAGAGCTTCGGCCGCTTCTTCGTTAGACAGGCATCGAAGGAGAAGCCCGTCGAAGGAGCGTCGGTACAGCATTTTAGTGGCTGTATCATAGTAGAATCGAAGAGAGCGTCTCCTGACTGAGACGGCTTCCTTCGGGTCCTCTGGAAGGATTCCGTAGACAGCAAAGTCGATGAACGGGAACCTCCAGTCTCGGACATTAACCCCAGTATTTGTCGGCATGGCGTGAGCCATTTGCAAACATAGGTTGTTTCTGGGACAAATCAAGTCTCGGCCAGTTACCGTGACATAGTGTTGAGTCCCAAGGGGCGCGGCCAATGAGGCTGCGAGGCCAGCTAGAGCGTCAGCCTCCAAGTTTTGTAGGCGGGGCACATGTTCGATGAAGAACCCAGTGAAGGTTGAAATGATGTTCAATGCAACTTCATGGTAAGGGATCAAATCTTCATGGCGAACCTCGTATTGCCCCCGAATCTGGTTTACGACGAGTTTCGAGTCGCCGTAGGCTTCCAGATGATCCACCCCCAGCTGTTGTGCTAGCTGGAGTCCCATAACGAGTGCATTGTACTCAGCAACATTGTTGGAGCACGGCTTCGAAAGGGAGTATGCGCGCTGGATGACCAACTGATCGGGGGAGACTAAGACTACCCCCACTCCTGCGATGATTTGGCCATTGGGGCCCGTTCTTGAAGCGCCATCGAAGAACATCCGCCAAATGGGGCTTCCTTCAGTGACATTTGATTCTTGAACTTCATCCGGGATGTCTTCATAGAGTTTTGAAGATTCTGGGATGGGGTGTGCAGCTAAAAAGTCAGCCAGAGCCTGACCCTTGACTGCCTTCTGCGGGACAAACACCATGTTGTATGGTGTTAGTAGGATCGCCCATGTAGCCAGCCGGGAGTTTAATGACCCTGGCTTTGTCATGAGAACTCTGAGCGGATTGACTCGGGAGATGACGTGAATTGTCTGGCCCGAGACGTAATGACGAGTCTTCTGAATGGCAAACACCAAAGCCAAGCACTCCTTTTCAACGGGGTTGTACCGGTGTTCGGCCCCGATGAGTGTTCGACTGAGGTAGTAGATTGCTTGCTCGTAGCCTGCATCGCTGTTTTGAGCTAGCAAAGCGCCGAGGGAATGATCCATGGCACGGACGTAGAGGAGGAATGGTTTGCCGGCGACAGGTGCCACTAGGTCTGGCGGGCTTGTTAAGTAAGCCTTGATGTCGTCGAAAGCCTTTTGGCACTCCTCTGACCAGACATAAGAGACTCCCTTCTTCATGAGCTGAGTAAAGGGTTGACATTTACCGGAGAGGTTTGCTATGAACCTCCGGATGTATGCCAAATGTCCCTGTAGGCTCCGAAGTTCTCGAAGGTTCTTCGGAGGGTCCATGTTAAGGATGGCTTTGGTCTTCTCAGGATCAACATGAATGCCTTTCGCTGTGATGACGAAGCCCAAGAATTTGCCGCTAGAAACCCCCAGAAAGGATTTAGCGGGGTTCATTTTGAGTTGATGCGCCCGCATGAGATCGAAGACCGTCTTCAAGTCCTGTAGGTGATCTCTTTTGAGGCGGCTCTTGACTGCGATGTCGTCAACATAGCACTCAACTGTCTTGCGAAGATGTTGACGGAAGATGGTGCTCATAGCTCGCTGATACGTTGCACCGGCGTTCTTCAAGCCGAAGGGCATTACGGTGTAGCAGAAAACACCCTTTGGAGTCCTGAATGACGTGTGTTTTGCGTCATCGGGGAACATCTTGATTTGATTATAGCCTGAATACCCGTCCATGAAGGACATGCGTTCAAAGCCACATGTGTTGTCGATCATTACATCGGTGATTGGGAGCGGGAATTCATCCTTCGGGCAAGCGGAGTTGAGATCCCTGAAGTCGATACAGACTCGTATCTTCCCGTTCTTCTTGGTGACAGGGACGACGTTGGCTACCCAGTCTGGGTGTTGTTCCTCACGGATGAAGCCACTGGTCAAGAGTTTGTCTACCTCCTGATCGATGGCGTTCATGATGTCCGGGCGGAAGCGTCGCTGTTGTTGTTTGATAGGTTTGGCATCTGGTAAGATGTTCAACCTATGCATCTCGATCTGTGGATCGAGACCCGGCATGTCTTCGTAGCTCCAGGCGAAGACGTCGATATACTCCTTAGCGAGTTGGACTAAAGATTCTCGGTCTTCTCCTTCCAAGCTTTTGCTGATAAAGATGGGTTTAGAAGAAGACCCATCCCCGAGGTCGATTTGCTCGACTTCGTCTTCGGTGGGAGGTTCTCGTAACTCAAAACGAGACTCCCATTGCTCTCCTAGGCGTTGAGCCCAGGGTTCCTCTTCGAAGGGTTCCGGCGGTTGGTCTTCGCCTTCATCTTTCTGAGGCTGCGCCGATGTCATGTTAGCTGACAGCACTTTTCTGAAGACTGATCCAATACTGGTATCGAAATCCCACGTCGATGCTTCTGATGAGTGGGAATGTTCTGTCTTCTGCGTCCGAACTTTCTGGAGTTGATGGCGGCGTGACATAGCCTAACCCCCGTCGAGTCCGATTATAGTAATCCTGTGGCTTTCCATTGGGCATCGAAAGCCGGACAGGGAGATGCCGACCCTTGCCGTAGTTTAGGCCTTTGTTGCTTTTCAGGTCGTAGCCCATCTTTTGGATGATGTGCTTAGCCGCATCTGTGTATCGATATACTTGTACCCTGCCGGTATCAGGTTCGGGCTCGATCGACGGGAGGTTCCGACGACGCTCGATTTTGCCCGAGATGATGGTGCCTTCGTCTCGGCTTCGTGGAGGGAGACTCCTTGAGACGGGACTATTTGATTATGGTAGACGGTCGTTACTTGTGTTTTCAACGACCGTAGAGCGTTGTCTAATGTATACATGGCATTCCAGTGTGGAAGACAAGAATAATTGAAAGACACTCTATTATTGATAAAGTACGAGATTTTATCCCGTGGGATTACATTGTCGAAGGAGGGTGCGTCTACATCGGCAGAGATGTATTCGCCAAGCTCCTCATCTGTAAGCACTGGGGCCGGATCAGGAGAGTCCTCCACCGCTCCGACTTTGGGGTCTGAGAGGGTTATGTGAGCCCTCTCCGGCATCTTGGATGACTGCGGCGGCTTGCCTTTAAGACGCACCTTGAGGGGTGCCTCGGTTGCGCCTTCGATGAGTGGCGCCTTCCCTTGTAATTTTACCGCTAGGGGAGCCGCTGTTTGTGGTGGCTTCCCCTTGAGGCGTATCTTCAGGGGGGCTTCGCGAGCTGGCGCTTTTCCTGATAGCTTGATGCTCATTGGAGGCGCCTTCTGGGGTGGTCTCCCTTTCAGACGGATTTTCAAGGGGGCGTCAGGAGTCGCTTCGGGTTCCAAGTCCGGCTCTGTTGCCGTCTCTGCTTCATCATCGGCGTCGTTGGCTTCCTCCTCGTCAAGTGGCTTGTACAAGTCGGAGTCGGTGAAGTAGGCCTCAATCCCTTTGAAGGGATCGATATCTGCAAACTCCGTCCGGATGACGCCGTTGGTGGATACATATTTCATGCATTGGTGGAGCGTGGAGGGCACCACCATGTACTCATGTAACCATGGTCGTCCGAGTAAGATGTTGTAGTTGACCTCGGCATCCACCACATAACAAGTTACCTCAGTTTTGAGGCTGTCGATGTGACACTTCAGCCGGATCTTGCCCAGTGGCTCGCTCTTGCTGGCGTTGAAGCCACTGATGGTCGTATTGGAGGGCGCCAGCCGGTACATTGGGATCCCCAGCTTTGATAGCAGCGCCTTTGGAATGATGCTTAGGGAAGACCCCGGATCGATCTGAATCTTGCTCACCTTTACCGAACCGATGTACCATGTGTAATACAACGGTCGGTTATGTCGGTGATGCTTGAGCAGCATGTCTTGTTGGGTGAAGGTTATGTTTGGGATAACTTCATCCGCACAATGACAGTGTGCACAAGTAGTTGGGAGGTCTTCAGGCTGCTTGACCTGACTGAGAAAGGATTCGGCATCCTTTAGAGCTTCGCAGAGAGCTTCTCGGGAGTCCTTAGAGAGACGCAGGAGCTCGAACAAAGACAGGCGTGCAGGAGTACTGGCCAGTTGTGCCAGAATGTCAAAATTGTGGGGCTTGGCTAGCCCCGAAGCATTTTCTTTCCGCAGAGGTCTGTCGAAACGGGCCTCCACTTGCTTTTGTTTATTGGCTGCTGAGGGCTTGGATGGACCCTCCTCAGGGATGGTGCCAGGAGGCACCCCTTCGGCGGCAGCTTCACCGGGCTGGGAGTTCTGTTGTGCACGCGTCTGCACAGGAAGCGCCTCTTCTGCTGAAGAAGAGACCGTGCGGCAAGACTTGATCTTCCTGCCTTTTGCTTTGGAGGTAGGGCGTACCTCCGGTTGAGTTACCTCGGAGACGAGGTCGGGGTGAACCCAGAGGACCTCTCCTCGAGATGTGGTGAGTGGGACAAGTCCACTCACATTGTCACGGGTGGGTGGCAAATTCACCACCTCCATTGTCGCCTTAGGGATGGGGACGACGCCATCTTGTGTGGTAGTCGGCGGCAAGGTGCCGAACTGTAGTGACACCACATTAGCTGACACCGTCTTCTCTTCGTAATCGACGGAAATTACATCCGCATTGATCATGCGCTGGATGTAATTTTTGAGGACATAGCAGTCCTTAGTCGGGTGTCCGACAAACCGATGGTAGTGACAGTACCTTGGGTTGTCCACCTTCCCGACTTCATCGGGCCGCTTTGGGTCCGGAAGCTTGATCTTGTCACCCTGCTTCAGTATCTCAAAGAGTTGCAGGGTGTCGTCATCATTGAATGAATAAACCTTCTTGGGTCTCGGTGCCAATGGAGGCTTTTGAGTAGGCGCCGATGCGCCCTTCGAGGCATTAACTGTCAATGCCTGTTTCCCCTTTGTTTCTCGTCCGGAATTGTTGGTTGCGGACTTTTTCCCCTTATCGTCAAAGGCGGGGAAGCTAACACCCAGAAGACGTGCATTGGCCGCCTTCTTCTCTGCAGCTTCAGCTTCAATGATTAGGGAGCTCCAATCGGGAGGGGGAGTAGAGTTAAGCCAGAGCTTTACTGCAGGTAGCATGTTCATACTGCAAGCGGAGAGAAGCGCATGTTCTGGCATGCCTGGAGGTAACCTGAAGCAGGCCTGACGGAAGCGTTCGATGAATGCCCGAACCGTTTCCTTGTCCTTCTGGTGTATCTCAATGAGAGACGCCATCGTCATGTCCTTCCCACCGTCGTAGAAGCGGTCGAGGAAGAGGCGTGTCAGGTCGTCGAAGGACGATATGGAATTGTCGGGGAGGCTGCAGTACCAGTCATACGCCACCCCTTTCAGGGCCCCAACAAAGATGCTGGTGAGGAGCGCGTCCTCCTTCGGAAGATGCCCTGTCTGCGACTGGAAGTACGTCAAGTACCGTCGTGGAGAGTCCTTCCCGTCATACGGCGTGAGTGTCTGTGGTTTATACTTTGGGGGATAAACCACCTTGTTCCACTCAAGTGGATAAGGCTGGGGAATGCCCATCTTCTGGCGTTCCTCCTGCCTGTTCCTGGACTCGAAGCGCTCCCGCAGATCTTTGATCATTTCGACCACGTCCTCCGTGGAGCTAGGAGCCGGGAAAGGAGGTACCACCTGGAGTGGAGCGTTTGAGGGCTCCGATGTCCGGGGTGCTTCTGTGTCTGAGGGTGTCCGCTGGAGGGGCACACTCGACTCTCCATTAGCTCCTGGGTCGGGACCATTTGAAGGTGTCCTGATCAAGGCCGACCGCATCTCAAACACTGCTTGAGTCAGTGCTTGCATTGAGGCAGAGAGAGTTTTGAGTCCTCCCTCTAACGAGTCTATGCGCTGGACAATGTCCTGTGGCGGCGCATCAGCCTCAAGATCACCCCCGGTCATGTATACTGTCATGACACGGCCGGAAGTGGATGGATTAGTTGAGGCTTCGCTCTCAGCCTCACTTTCATGTGGGGGAGTTACTTCTCCTGGTGTTTGGCCACCCCCAGCCACATTCTGGAGTTCGTCTTCGACAGGCGCATCTGTAAGGGCCTGACTGCCCTCGGCTCTGTCTTGAAGGGCCTCTTCGTTTTCAGCACTACCCCCGGCGGTGTCCTGGAGGACATCGTCATTTTGAGGGGCTTTAGGGAGGCCATCTTCGCCTTGATGAAGATCCGCCGCAGCTGTGCTTTGGACATCTTCGTCTTCGGAAGGAGGCTGAACAAGGGTCTGGCTACCCCCAGCTTCCTCCAAGGACTTCTTCCTTGACCGAGTGCCTTCGAACACCCCAGAGGTTGTGACAGCTGCCTTGGTTTTCCTCGACTGGCTTTTAGATGAAGACGAGGAATTGGCAGTCGTCTTCCGGACAGATGAGGAATTGGAGATCACGTTGCATGACGCAATCTTTAGTTCCTCTTCTGCTGACACCTTTGTCCCAAGGCGATGTCGGAGGGGTGTCGATGATTGTAGCCGTTGGAAGACCGACTGCTTTGGCGGTACTGCCGTCTTGCAACAGCAGTTAATGGTGACCACTGCACAAGTGTGCCCCGTGAGAGGCGCATCGTGCTTGTTGGTCAGCTCTCCTGACCGGCGCTTGTGAGTGATCACGTTGCGCAAGTCGTTGGAGGAGAGTGCTACCCTCACACCCCTCTCAGGCGCATGGCAGGGCCAAGCGCCGGGGTGGTCGGGTGAGTGCTGCGCCCCCTGATCTAATACCAAGCAGGCATCACGATCAGTAGTGGGGGAACCACAGCATTTGAAGTGACTTGAACGGACCTCAAACGCACAACCAGAGGAGGCGCGGGAGTTCAAGACCACTGAGTTTGCCTCTCTCGGCTTGGTTGTGCACGCAGTGAATGCGCCCAAGTGAGATGAGGACTTTGAAGGTCGACTCGTTGTCGGTGCAGGAGCACTTGAGTCAACCTTGTACAGCTTGCCATCGGCAGCGCGCGTGATTGTAAGCGCGTGCCTCTGGCCGGCTGCTGGCATAGCACGTTTGTGGCGCATGGCCCGTGCCGCCTTGGATTTCTTCGTACCAGCCCGCTGGGGCGCATAGTACTCAGCATCCAAATTCTCCTCGCCGTTACAGCGAGTGAGTCTGTCAAAGACAGAGGCTCTTTGTGGCGCATCAGAAGTAATACGCGGGGCATTGGCTGCGCCCCTGCTCCGTCGACGTATCTTCCTCGCCTGAGAGGAAGATGGCTGGGGAACGTGGTCAGCCGCACGCTTCCCCGAGAGATGCGCTGCATCAGCGGGCGCACCTTGACTGCTGAGGACGTCAACAGGAAGGGAAGGCTGGACGGGCGCATCCCCTTCAACGGTGGTGCCCGAGGCGTCGACTTTGCGCACCCAGACTGCGCGGGTCTTCTTCGGCTTCGACAGCCGCTTCGAAGGACTCGCACTTCCTTCAGAAATGAACTCCTCGTACGCCTGTTGATTGAGGCGCACTACCAGCGTCTTGTGGGAGGAGCCCACCTTCACGTCGTCGGCCTGTGACACGACTTTCTCGGTAGAGGAGAAAGAGGTCCCCAGCAGAGTCGCCAGCTTGTTTGCCATTAAAATTGTTTTGATTGAAATCTTAATACAAACAGAACAGTGATACAATATAGGACTTAGATGTAGTCCTAGGAGTACACTTTTGTTTAAGCTGGGTCCTTAGTGCCAATGGAGCGAGTGGTAATGCGTTGACTCTGTTGACCGGCTGACGACGGTTATCGGTTCTCTGAAGGTGTGGATTGCTCTGGGTGCTGGAGCTTGCTGAGAGGAGGAAGACGTTGAGTGTCTAGAACTGCCTCTCGGTGATTCTCTCTGTGTTGTGAGTCTTCTGTTCTGAGTCTCTGTGTGTGTGTGTGTGAAGGAGATGACCCTTCTATTTATAGTTTTGCAGGCTGGCTGCTCATGCGCGCATGTAGGATGCGCCGGTGTGGGAACGCCACGTGGAGGTTGCTGATGGAGGCGCATGGATGCTGCGCCCTGATCGAGGGGGAGAACTCTTCATACTGCTGTTGTGAGCCGGCACGTAGCAGAGAGAAGATCTTTCCGTTGCTGAAATCATGGACGAGTTGAGTCAAAAGACACGTGTCGTCGACTCATGGTTCGAAGATCTCGGATTTGGTGGAGAGGAGTGATCTGGTGGGCTGCGCCTTGGATTGGGCGCAGGAGGAGGCTGCGGCTCATAACCTTTAGGAGTTACAAACCATTTGGGGCGCATGGCTTTTGAGGCACATGCAGGCGACTTTCCTTCTGTCTTTCGGGATCAGAGAGCAGTCTGAGGCGCATGGCTTTTGAGGCGCATGCTGATTTGGACGCATGGCCGTAGAGGCGCATGCTGATGGTGGAGTGGCCACGTGGCAGTAGCCGTCGGAACAAGGTCATGATGATGCTGACGTTGCCGACGCTTCGTTTTCTGAAAAGCTGTCAACTGTTCAGACTTTGGGAGGCGTGCTGCCAACTCTGTCAGTTCAGCATTTAATGTTGGTGATGTTCGATGGACAGCTGAGTAGGCGCGTCGGTTGGCGTTCCACTCGGTATGGAGATGTGTGAGGGCGCATCCTCTGTAATGCGCCGAGTACTGTAGGGCGCGTCTGTGTGATGCGCCTGACGCCGAAGGGCACGTCCGTGTGATGCACTGTCTGGCTGGCGCATCGGACATGTCTTTTAATGATGCGGCTGTCTCGCTCTTCGAGTGCTATAAATAGCCGTTTGGCTGAATTCGAGGCGTCCGGTTCATCCATTTAATGTAAATTTATTGCACGGAATTCGGAGGGCCATCCACTTGGCGTGTGGGTTTGATCTGCCCGGCCTATAAATATATAGTGGCATGGAGAGAAGATTTGCTTCTCATTCCCTCACGTACTTCCAATATGAATTTGAACATACGGGTGCATTCTGCTGACGAAGTGCTCCCGAGGGTGAAGATGAGACGCTGTGTTATCTTTGATGCACTTGAAGGTGACTGTTACATCCAAAAGACGGAGTCGAGGGCTTCTGAGGCAGGCGGAAGGTGCCTGTTGCATCCAAAGATAAGGATGCTCGAGCCTCGTCTCCGTTATTCCGGAAGAGCCGTAGATCGGAATGGCGGTACAAGGCTCTCTCTTCCTGCAAAGTGGGGTTTCCCCACTTTGATCGTGTCGAAAGCTGCTCCTTTAGCCATGGTTTCGATCACGGTCTTCCTTCGGCTTTGGAGGATCTTTCGAAGCCTCCCCTGGCCACAGCATTTGCGGTGCTCTTCTCTTCCTTGGTTCCAGCCAGAGGGTTAAATACTTTGTGTCGAAGCATTTATCGGGCGAGCCTGGTTGGAAGAGCAGCACATAACTGGGCTCTGCTCGGCCAGGTGAGCCTGGCTGGAAGAATTTGGCTGAAGGGATGCACATAACTGAGGTGCTGAAGAGATGATGGGATGCGCCTGGATGGAGGCGCATGATATCTGCTGCGCCTTATTGGTGGCGCATAGTGATGCTGCGCCTATCTGGTGGTGCATGGTGGTTGCTGCGCTTATATGAAGGCGCATGATGGCTGCTGGCTGTAGACTTAGGCTCTTTCCTTTGTAGGAATTCTCCTTTGTACAGCCTTTTCTAGACATGTAATAGACTTTTATATATAAATAAAAAGTCCTTCTTCAAATGTCTATAGTTATTGACTTTGCTGTGAAGTTCTTCATCTGAGTTCTGGCGCATGTAGTGTCTGGCGCATGGGCTTTCTGGTTGTGAAATTCCATGCTTCTACACCGCTGAAATCGGCCGTTATGGAACCCGCCTTGCACGAGCGCAATCTAGGCTCGTGCGGCATCACGCCTTAGCGAGGACGATCGCTCCTACGGGAGTGGGGCGTGACAGTACACTTAGGTTTGGATCACGTCTATGTGTGCCTAGTGGAGATATTAGACAGGAAGTTATGACAGAAGCTCACAGTTCCCAGTATTCTATATATCCTGGAGGGACCAAGATGTACCAAGATATCAAGCAGCACTTCTGGTGGAACGGGATGAAGAGGGAGATAGCTAGGTTTGTTTCCCGTTACTTGATATGTCAGCAAGTAAAGGCAGAACAGCAGAGGCCAGCTGGATTATTACAACCGCTTCCTATCCCGGAATGGAAGTGGGAACACATCACAATGGACTTTGTGACCGGTTTACCGAGATCACCAAGTGGTAAAGATGCTATTTGGGTGATAGTAGATCGGCTTACAAAGGTAGCACATTTTCTTTCTTTCAGAGTAGGGCAATCTACAGAAAGGTTGACGGAGTTGTACATGCAGCAGATAGTCAGGCAGCATGGAGTCCCTGTCAGTATTGTGTCAGACAGAGATACCCGTTTCACGTCACACTTCTGGAAGAGCTTACATCATAGTCTAGGTATCAAATTAAGATTTAGTACGGCTTACCATCCACAGACGGACGGCCAATCAGAGAGGACAATTCAGACTTTGGAAGACATGTTACGAGCTTGCACGTTAGATCTTGGAGGATCTTGGAAAAGCCACCTGCACTTAGTTGAGTTTTCATACAACAACAGTTATCAAGCCAGTATCCAGATGGCGCCATTTGAAGCACTATATGGTAAGAAGTGCAGATCACCGCTTGCATGGGATGATATCGGAGAGAGGAAGATGCTAGGCCCAGAAATGATTGTTCAGACAGTTGAATTGGTTAAGGGAATTAGGGAACGACTTCGAGTTGTGCAGGATCGACATCGTCATTGGGCGGACCAACATCGTAGGCCGCTAGAGTTTTCCGTTGGGGACCACGTGTTCTTGCGGATCTCACCTACCCGTGGGGTCATTAGATTTGGCGTTCGCGGGAAGTTGAGTCCGTGATACGTAGGACCATTCGTTATCCTTGATAGGGTAGGCGATGTTGCTTATCGTTTGTCCCTTCCACCTTCGTTACGAGAGGTGCATGACGTGTTTCATGTATCTCAATTACGAAGGTATGTATCAGACCCAAGCCATATCCTCGATCATTCAGAACTGGTTGTTGGTACCAACCTGTCTTACGAGGAACAGCCTGTGTCCATCTTGGACCGAAGAGAGAAGATACTCAAGAACCGAACAATTAACCTTGTCCGGGTTGCTTGGGGTCATCACTCTTTAGGAGAGTCAACATGGGAACGTGAGGATGATATCCGATCACGGTATCCACATCTGTTTGACTCACAAGGTATATCTTTTTCTGTGTACCTTGATTGTCTTGATTACTCATGCTTATCACCTTATGGGTAGAATTGCTTAATATCGTAGATTGTTAAGTATAGATATGTTACTTGCTAAGGACATTGTAAAATGATTGCTTGAGTGAATTGCTTGTACTTAGATTAGTTAGCCCCGATGTTTCTATCCTGCTTGGATTTGAAATTCCGAAGATGAAATTTTTCTAAGGAGGGTAGAGATGTCACTCTCCGTTCCTAAAATGCGTATTTTTATACATGTACAACTCATGTGTATTTATTTAGTATTTATCATGTATTTATTTAATATTTATCATGTATTATCCTGTATTTAAATTCCTTTAATTTCATGTTAATTAGTTAATCTGCTCTTTAAATTTTCATGTTAATTTATTTTCTGCAATTATATTTCTGTAATTTTATTTCTGTACTTTATTTCCTGCTTTTATTCCCTGCCTTAGTCTTGCTTATTTGGGTTCGGGTTGGCTTTGGTTGGATCCCCTACAACCCGACCCATTGGACCCGGCCCAACTCCCACCTACCACCCCTTTGATATTTAAAGCTACCCATCTCTTTCTCTCTCCTCATAAACTCACATTCTCACCATTACTCCTCTTCTTCTTCATTACTGTCTCCACCTACCAAACCGTAGGCAAGTACAACTTGCTCCCCATGAGAACCCATGTTTTTGTAGTTCATTTATCTTCCTCGCAAGATCCTAAGAGAGTTTAGAACTTGGCATTTTTTATTTCGAAGTCTTAATTTTTGTAGATCTAGAAATGAGTTATTTTTGGAGTTTGGTGGTTTTGATCTATCAAACTTCTTTGTATGCAAGTTTTGATGGTTCCATGTTGTAGAGAAGTTTATTCTACCCAATTTTGACCTTTGGAAAGTTGGATTTGGACTTGTTTTGACCAAGTTATGGACTTTGAAGCTTTGGGGTGCAACCATGGAGTTCTTGCTGTTTGGAGAAGACAGTGAGCAGTGTACGCTAGCTTTTTAGCTTGCGTCACTGAGCTGTGCGCGCTCTTTAGCGCAGCGCAGTATGGAGTCCATACACTGCCTTTTTAGGTAGCGTGTGTCTTGTATACGCTACCTTTTGGGAGCGTATGACTTGCATACGCTGACTTGGATGGTCAGGAGTCGTATGGAGTTCATACGCTACCTTTTGGGAGCGTATGACTTGCATACGCTGACTTGGATGGTCAGGAGTCGTATGGAGTTCATACGCTACCTTTTGGGAGCGTATGACTTGCATACGCTGACTTGGATGGTCAGGAGTCGTATGGAGTTCATACGCTACCTTTTGGGAGCGTATGACTTGCATACGCTGACTTGGATGGTCAGAAGTCGTATGGAGTTCATACGCTACCTTTTGGGAGCGTATGACTTGCATACGCTGACTTGGATGGTCAGGAGTCGTATGGAGTTCATACGCTGCCTTTTGGAAGCGTATGACTTGCATACGCTAGCTTGACTTGAGCGTAGCTTGACCTGAGCGTACGCTGGCTTGAGCGTAGCTTGACCTGAGCGTACGCTGGCTTGAGCGTAGCTTGACCTAAGCGTACGCTGACATGAGCGTAGGCTGACATGAGAGTAGCCTGCTTACCCTGGATCTTCTATAGCCCTGTATATTGATATTTTATTAGATATTTAACGTCCATTTTATATCCTTACGCCTTTTTGCATAAACTTGATATAATCATGATATGTTGATATTTCTGTTAAATATAGATTGTTACGTGAGATGTACCATGTGTCGTGAATTGAGTTATAGATACCCCGATTGACTGGAATTAAACCCTGAGAGTCGTAGACTCGACTCCACTGAATACTATTTGACTTTCATGCCTTGTCACCATTGATGATAATGGTTATCTTGACTAAAATTGATCATGCGTTCCTAGTTGGAACTAAGAGACTGGCTAGTCGTCTTATTGAATGAAATGAATGAGACACGTTCATGTAATGACTATTGTACTCGATTAGCCAATCCCGAATATTGGCATACAGGCACATGCAGGCTTCAAATTATTTATTTATTTAGTTATTTATCTATCTTACAAAAATAGCATGTGTACTTTATGGTCAAGGCATGATTACTCCGTGGTTAGTTTTGATTGTTGCATTACGCTATGTAAGACCTACAACCTGACCGTACTGGTATCATTGTAGAGTTGTGCATATCGTACCCCGTACGAAAGTACTCATTTGAATGACCATGATCCACGGCATGGAACTTCACTCAACGTAGAGACTATTAAGTTAAATAAAATAATGATGGCATGGAGAGAATGGATTCCCGAGTTCTTACATGGCAGCCCCCTTGGGACTATTAAGTGCCCGACGGGCCGGCTGGTTTCCACAGATACTGTAAATCTGTCACACGGGCAGGGAACAGTATCTGCTTATATTATTGTACATGCTATATTAACGGCGGGCGTCCCGCTGGGACTCGTCTAATTACATGATTGGCGCAATTGATTGATTGGATAGACTAGCCTTGCTTGCACATAGTAAGAACTGAGGAATCCCTATTGCATAAATTCTAGGATAACTTGGGACTCAAAATAGCAAGCCGTAGGATTGATTGACCGTTCAAGATGATTTGTTTGTGCACTGTACCTACTCTGTTACTTAACTGGGATGATCAGAATGTCAGGACATGACGGGCCAACTTCTGTCCTTGTTTGGTTGGAAGGTTGGTTCGAAGTGTCGTGATGTTATGTGAATCCTAGTAGCAAGCAGAGATCTATTTATCATATTTCACATTACTGGTTTTAGTTCTCATGTCGTGCTTCCTTGTGGTACTTGCTATTAGAGGTCTAACCTCTCTGGTTTTGCATGGCCAGATTTAGAGCTGGTTCCCGAGGACTCAGCTTACTTCTACCTCCAAGATGGTCAACACTAGAGGGATGATCGCAGGAGGACTCGAGTGGGTTTCTTACTTCTCCGCTCGTTTTGTTATCTACTTTATACCTTGCCGTTTGGCACCGACATGTTAGTCGGATCGTCTTGTACTTACTTTTACATAAATTGTAACTAAGTCAGGCTGCAGCTGATAACAATTGTGTATACTTTCGCTACATCAATCTGGCTATGTTTTGTAAAGCCAGATATCAAGAACATTTTTGACTGAGCGTTTGGGACGCCTTACTGCTTTATCTTACATGTTCTCTATTTTTGTTTCTTGTTTGAATGATTGAGACAATAGATGTGAAGTGACCATAGTAAGACTTTCATGTAGTATGCACCCCCTCGTCTGGTTAGACAACATTGATCGTATTATACGGTATTCATCTACCCGTAATACGTAGCTGGCTGAGTCATTCCCCCGCTCTCCAGTATTCTGGTTCTGGGGCGTGACACCAACTCTCATCATTTTTAGCAACTAAGCACCTGTCATTGTTAGTGTCTTCAACAAGATGTAAAACATAGATATTATTTTCTCTAATTCCTTCATAAACAATAGATCCATTAGAACTATCGGTAATAAAGCATTTGAGCTTAACAAACTTGATATCATAACCATTATCGGTAAGATGACTAATACTAAGAAGATTGTGTTTAAGATTAGTAACAAGACACACATTCTTAATACAAGGATAAGGAGGGGAACCTATATTACCATTCTCTATAATGTGACCTTTGAGATTGTTACTAAAAGAGACGTGTCCTTCCTTCTTCATCGATAGCGTTGTAAATAATGAAGCATCCCCGGTCATGTGCCGTGAACAACCGCTATCGAGAATCCACTTGCTTCTAGCATGAGAAGGACTCTTCACCTACAACATAAGTTGAAGATGAACATTTTGGTACCCATGATCTTATGGGTCCTTGAGGGTTAGTCTTAGGAACCCACATAAAAACTTTCTTGTCAACAAGTTTCCTTGTATGACAATAATTGGTCGTATGTCCATGCAAGCCACAGTAATTACAAATCATAGAGGATTTAGAAGAAGATATGTGAGAATCATGCATGTGTGAATCTCTAGTGCGAGGAGCTCTAGCATTAGTATTGTGATGATGATAATAAAAAGCATGATGCGAAGTGTTTTTCTTAACAAAAGGTCCTTTCCTTGTGTTAGGAAAGGATTTGTGTGTAGTGTTCATGTATGAAGTATGCCTAGCATTGTGGTGAGTGTGGAGATGTCTAGGAGCATGCATGTGAGTAGTGTCCTTATTACCAAATTTCTTACACTACATAAGAAGATCATTATACTTAATAGAAGTGTCATATTCTCTCCTATTAGCATCTTGAACTTTGTGCATAGCAAATTCATAAGAGCTTCTCATGGATTGAATCTCATCATCCTTTTTCTTGATGGTGTCAAGAGATTCTTGGAACTTGAGTCGCAAGGACTCTATTTCATCCGTGTCAGAAGCATGAGATTTTTCCTTCATATCAATAATGATGCTTGAGAGCCTCTCTACTTCAAGTTGAAGAGCTTCAACCTCTTTAAGAGATTTCTTGTATTTATTCCGAACACCTTTGTGCTCTTCATGCAATTCAGGAATAGCTTTCTCCAAATCATCATAGGTAAGAGTGTTTAAGGAGAAATCATCAAGTACCTCATCGGTTGCCATGAGACAGACGTTGGCATTGTGTTTGCACTCCTTGTCGTTGTCGGAGTCGCTTGCGTCACTTTTACACCAAATGCTTGTGTTGGCGAACTTTCTGGAGGACGATCTTTCCTTGCTAGGCTTCTCGTACTTGCTTGAGTCTTTTCTTATCATCGGACAATCCCTCTTGATGTGTCCGGGTCTTCTGCATTGATAGCACGCCGGATCTTCTTCGTTGTCCCGTCTGAAGCGGTTGGCTTTGTTGAATTTTAGGAACTTCCGGAAATGCTTAGCTGTGAGAGCTATTTCTTGATCGTCGTCCGACTCATTGTCGTCGGAGCTATCCTTGGAGTAAGACTTTGTCGCTTTGAGAGCAAGAGATTTCTCCTTCTCTTTGGTCTTCTCCTTCTCCTTCTCTTGTATGGAGGATTCCTCTTGATCCTTCATATCGAGCTCATGAGTCATTAGCTTACCCATGAGGGTCTCAAGGTTCATGACTGTTAGATCGTTCCCCTCAATGATTACGGTAGCTTGAGGACTCCAAACTTTTGTCAATCCTCTAAAAAAAATTTTGATCTTTTCATGAGCAGGATATTCCTTACCAAGAGAAGAGAGGGTTAATAATGTCACCAAAACGAGTAAACATGCAAGTAATAGATTCATCATGCTTCATTTTAAAGGACTCATATTCTTGCGTGAGTCTACTAATCTTGGATTCCTTCACTTGTGAAGTTTCCTCGTGTGTGACTTCAAGTAACTTCCAAATCTCATTGGAAGTCTTGCAAGTAGAGATTCGGTTGAATTCACTACTGTCGAGAGCACAATAAAGAGCATTCATTGCCTTGGCATCTCGACTCGCAAGCTTCTTGGTGTTTTCAGTAAGTGTGTCCCGAAGGATGTCAGAAGCAATATCCTCAATAACTCTGGAAGGAGTAGGAAGACCATTTATCACGCAATCCCATAAATCGAAATCTATGGACTTCAGATAAATGCTCATCCTAATCTTCCAGTAGTTATAGTTGGTTTTATCAAATAGGAAAGGCCTATTTGTGGAGTGTCCTTCATTGTGGAAGGTGTTGATACTAGGGTTAGAGGCCATGGATCACCAAAGGGTGTAAATCCAAATCAAGAGAACAAAGCTCTGATACCAATTGTAGAACCCTAGAGGGGGGGTGAATAGGGAAATAAAAAATAACTAGTGCAACAGAAGCAATATATGATAAATAAAAATAAAGAGTGAGAAGATCAAACACAAGATGTATCCTGGTATCCTCGCTTGAGGCAATCCAGTCCCATAACTCTCTTCGGCTTAAATCCACTATTTAGTCAAATAGTACACACGAGTTTGGATCCGAAGAACTCGCCAACTTCAACACGAGTTTGGATCCGAAGACTCGCCAACTTCAACACACGAGTTTTCTTACGAAGGCTCGCCAACTTCAAACAAATGAGAAGAGAAACTTGTTAATCTTCTAACACGTGAAGATCGAAATTTACAACTCTTAAATACTCTATCACTTTGGGAGAGGATGACAATTAAAAGCTTGAAGAGTATTAATGGTGGAGCTCTTGGTTGTTGGAAAATTTATGGCAAGAGTTGGTGAAAGCCTCAAGAGAGAGAGAGCTTTCTTTTATAGAGAAACTAAGAGTTGGTGGCATTTAATGCTTCTGAATACAGGCAGACTGGCATGCCGTCGGTATGCAGCGGCATACCGTCGGTATACCGGCCAAATAATAACGGTCATATTAATGACCGTTTGAGAGCATTAAATGCGGCCATTAATGCTAGTCAGAGCAAATAAAAAACCAAATATTTGAAACTCGGTATACCGTCGGTATGCAGCGGCATACCGTCGGTATACCGACGTTTTGGCACAGCAAGTTTTGGGTTGCTAAAAACGGTATACCGCCGGTATGCCGGAGCATGCCGTCGGTATGCCGACAATTTGTCACAGCAACTTTTGGGTCGCTAAAAACGGTATACCGCTGGTATGCCGGAGCATGCCGTCGGTATGCCGACAATTTGTCACAGCAACTTTCTGGACACTAAAAACGATATACCGCCGGTATGTCGAAGCATGCCGCCGGTATGCCGACAATTTGTCACAGCAACTTTCTGAACTCCAAAAACGGTATACCGCCGGTATGCCGCTCTGTAGGTATTTTCTTTTTGACTTGTTCTTTTACTTGTCATCCGTCCTTAGGTGTTTACAGATATACCTAGACTTTGTACAGACACGAAGACTCTAAGCAGGAGGACGCCGTCTTATGCAAGGAACGCCGGTAACTGCTTCAGTGTTCGATGTAAAAGATGATAGCGCTTGAACGGAAGTACTCCATGTAGTAGAGCTTCTGAGAATATTTGAATCTGAAGATACAGAAAACTAAACTACGAAGATGCTGTTAATAATCAAAATAAAATGTGCCAACAAGCTGGAGCAGATACGTCCTCCCGGTCCATCGACGGCGCCGACTCCAGACATTGCACTGCCTCCTACTGCCCCTACGGTGCAGCTCACCCAGGAGCAGTATGACTACATTCTATCCCAGATGTGCGGCAGAGGTCCTCAATGATCCAGTATATTTTTTTATCATCTTTGTATTTATTTGCCCTATGGGCCCGTTGACCGTTCTGTACACTGATTTTTATTATTATTTGACTCTGTTGGACATGTACGTTTGTTGGACATGTATGTTTGTCACGCCCCAGAACCAGAATACTGGAGAGCGGGGGCAGACATAGCCAGCTACGTATAATGAAATGGAATCCACTCCACTATACGGTCACGGCTGTCTAGATATATGAGGGTTTATCTACAAGCCAACAGTCTCTTATGGTCGATAATAAGCCTAGTGTCTCAATCACAAGCAAGTAAGTAAATGTTACAAGATGTAAGATCACCAAATATACAATAGTAAGGCGTCCCAAATATTACATATTCAGCTGATCATGAAGCTAGTCGTTATAAAATGTGAGGACTAGCAAGAGTTTTAGTCATACATGATCAACCCTAGGTTGCCAATCATGTTACAACCCGTAGGCAGACAGTAAGTAAAAATGTACACGAGCTAACACTTGCTCGACGGCTAAACGCCTCAAAAGAATAATTTTACAATAAAGTGGGAGGATAAAAGAAACCCACTCGTTGCCCTGGTTACGCCTGGTGTTCACCATCGGGCTGAAAAACCGGTAGATCCTCTGAAGCCGCTCTGGTATCTGGCCATACAAAACCAGCTGGGTCAGACCCCCAGAAAGAGCAATGCCATAAAGGAGGCTTCACTTAGGAACTAAAACCAGCAATTAGCACAAGAGTATAATTACAAATAAAAGACAGTAATTAAGGAAAAATATGACAGGTGATATACGATGAGATAACCATGGGACTATTCAGATAACCAGGTTACAACCCGTAAACCAAACAAGGACCGGGGTTATAACCTTTCGTCTGAACAGAACTTGGAATTCTCACCATTTATCGGTAAAATAAATACAAACATTCTGATCATGCAGTAATCAGGATCAGGACAAGACTAGACTGGTTAGACTCCATCCAATCATTTTACGGCCAAGCAAGAATTACGGCTTAATACTTTAACTAACTAGGGTTGTCACAAGCCTAATTACTAACAAGATGCAGTGAGATTATTCTACAGCCACAAGCCCTGCAGACCATCCAGGTTACCCGGGTTGAAAGATTAGGGTTGAATTCAGGTGGGTACATCGTCCAGGAAACGCATGTACCCTTAGGTAGCTTGAAGGGTGCAACACATGACAGTGTGCTGGAAATGTGCCCTACTCGACGGCAGGCTATAGATCCCAAGGCGTGCCCAGGTAACGGGATTGCCTGTAGCTGGGAGATCTCTTTATGACTAATGTATTAATCTAGTTATTTAGCCTTAGTCCATTTCAGTAGGTACGCCTGACCGTGGCACTCAGGAGTCCCCTCCTAGACATGATGCAAGATAGGACTGGATTATTTGTACAAGCACAATCGCCCACGGTGTCCAGATTAATTATACAGGTCATGTCATGTCAGGTAGCCGTCGCAACAGCTTATCGAAAAAATCATGTCAGGTTTTCATGTCAAGTGTACTGGTCAAGAGTGCGCCACGATGGGCCACTATCAGGTCATGTCATGTTAGTCATGCCAGGAGTGCACCACTACGGGTCACTGTCATGTCAGGCTCAATTATCATGCCCAAACATATCAAGTAATTTCGTGATTATCAAGTTCATGACAAAAGGGATATGCTGCCATACGGCTAAGGCTAAGGGCTATAGGAGAGCCATGCGGCTAAGGCATATGCTGCCAAGAATGATCTCATGCGGCTGGAAGAGAACAGCCCATGCGGCTGAATAGAGTCAGGCGCATACGGCTAAAAGGGAGAGGCTTATGCGGTCAAAGGGGTACCAGTCATATGCGGCTCGGAGATCCACTCAGTCATGCGGCTGAGAAAGGCAAGACATATGCGGTCAGGAGGATAGGGAACTCATGCGGCTGGCGGGGGATGGGTCCATGCGGCTGGCTGACCAATCAAGTACATGCGGCCGGGGAGGAGCAACCCATGCGGCTGTGGGGAGCAATGACTATGTGGTCAAAGGAAGTAAACCCATGCGGCTGAGAGACTGCGGTCTATGCGGCTCGCGAGAGTTGAGTTCATGCGGCTCAGGGTGGACAGAGTCCCATGAGGCTAAGGAAAGGGTTCAGTCATGCGGTTAAGTAAGAAGGACTTCATGCGGCTAGAAGGAATACTTGCCGCATGAACTTGTCATGCGGTCAAGTCAAGGCAATAGTGCATGCGGTTGGAACTGACTTGCCGCATGAATGTTCATGCGGTCAAGTGCTACCATGCGGCTCGGGACTGTGCTTCTTCTCCAAATTTCCGAGAAAAAGTACACCATAAGCCATAGCTTCCAAGCTGCATAACTCTATCATCCGGAGCCCAAATCCGAACTTCCATAGGTCAAAATGGGGTAGAACGAAATTCTCTACAACATGGAACCATCAAAACTCTAAAATAACAAGATTAAGTAGATCAAAACCTAAGAAATCTGAAAATAATATAAATATAGATCTACAAGAATCTAGCCATGGAAAGTAAAAATGCCAAGTTCTAAAGTAAGTTAGAATGATGTAAGAAAGAGAATGAAGCAATAAAATTGGAGTTCCTCCATGAAGCAAGTTGCACTTGCCTAAGCTCTCCCTCTCTCTCTGGTAGGTGGGAAATTAATGGGGAGGAAGAAGAAAGAGTTAATAAGAATTGATGGAAGAGAGAGAGTGGGATTGATATTTATGGTGGGAGTGGTGGTAGGTGGGGTTTGTCGCCATATAAAACCAAACCAAGCCAAATCCACTAAACTGAACCAAACCAAGCCAATGCAATAAATAAAATACTAAAATAAATCAAGCAGGGAGATATGCAAATACGGGTCAAAATACGTACACGTATTCCAAATACGTAATACGAGATATGGGCATTATAATGTTTGTGATATTTAATTTGTTGGTATTTTCATTGAGTACATGTATGATATTTAGTTGTAGACTGTTATGATGCATGGGAGACTGTTATTCATCTATTAGTTATAGACTGTTATGATGCATGGGAGACTGTTATTCATCTATTAGTTATAGACTGTTATGATGGGAGACTGTTAATTGTGATGATATCTGCGACGGGGATGACAAATATACCTACGCTGGGTTATAAGCGATGATCTGATATACAAAGGAGGTGCTGCCCAAATTTTAAAAAAATATAATGTGTATGTTTGTGATGATGTGTGTCTGTGTTTACAGTGAATGTGAAATGCAGTGATCGGAACCATCGACAGTTTCGATTCATGTTGTATGTTTTATCTTGGATAGAAAGAGCAACAGTTCAGGGTGTACTTCTGAGAGCTTCATTTTCACGTCATTCACTTTCTTGGGACGTCGTAAAGGATCCCGAGAAGGTGAAGGACGTGAAGAGGAAGCTCTGAGAAGTGTACCCTAAAATGTTGCTCTTTCTATCCAAGATAAAACATAGAACAGTAAGCGAAACTGTCGATGGTTCGAATACTGCACTTCACACACACTGTAAACACAGACACACAGCATAACAAAAATACCAAATATTTTTTTTAATTTTTTTATAACATCTGCGACGTATAACGACATTCTGCGACATTTTGTGACGTCCTGTACACGTCGCTATACGTCGCAAAATAGTGACGTAACGTCGCTATCCGTCGCTATAATGCTGACGTGTATATGACCACCTGAGAGCCAACGTCGCTAAAGTTGTCGCTAGGCGTCGCTAATATGCTGACGTGGCTGCCATGCCATGTCGTCATATGTAAAGTTTACGACGTCGCTAAGTGGTCGCCCTACGTCGCTATACTGGCGACGTATGCTGACGTCGCTATCTGTCACTCATATTAGCGACGTCTAGCGACACTAGAAGTGACGTCGCAACTAGCGACGAATTGCGACCAAATTGTAATCTGCGACAAGCCTATAAGCGACATCCATTTTTTGTCGCTAAATACGTCGCTAATAGAAATTAGCGATAGATTTTTCCTTTTTAGCGACGTACTCTGACGTCGCTAAAAGGGGTTATTTTAGTAGTGATAAGTCAAAAACGAAAATGTTTGAAATAAAAAGAGTAGATATATCAAATACACAAGGAATTAGATTAAGAATCGAGATATGAGAATTAAGATGAAGTACAACAAGAGATTAGAAATAAGATAAAGATAAAGTCGAGATAGACACAAAATCTAAAGAACACCATATCAATTTTCTTTAGAGAATAGAATAGTTAAAATGACGGAGAATGACCATTCTCCGTGTTAAAATTACGGAGAATGATCATTCTCCGTGCTAAAAACACGAACAATGGCCTTTTCCATGTCAAAATAATGGAGAATGGCCATTCTCCGTGTCGAAATGATGGAGAATGGCCATTCTCCGTGTTAAAATGACGAAAAATGGTCATTCTCCGTGTTAAAATCACGGAGAATGGCCATTCTCCATGTTAAAATGACGGAGAATGACTCCGTGATAAAATGACTGAGAATAACCATTCTCCGTCATTTTAACACGGAGAATGGCCATTCTCCGTGTTAAAATGACGGAGAATGATCATTCTCCTTGTTAAATTGACAGAGAATAGCCATTCTCTGTCATTTTAACACGGAAAATGGCTATTCTTTGTCAATTTAACAAGGAGAATGGTCATTCTCCTTGTTAATCATTCTAACACGGAGAATGGCCATTCTCCGTATTAAAATGACGGAGAATGGTCATTCTCCTTGTTAAATTGACGGAGAATGGCCATTCTCCGTCATTTTAACACGGAAAATGATCATTCTTTGTCAATTTAACAAGGAGAATGGTCATTTTCCATAGTTTTAGCACGGAGAATGGCCATTCTCCTTGCTAAAACTATGGAGAATGACCATTCTCCTTGTTAGTCATTCTAAAACGAAAAATGGCTATTCTTTGTCAATTTAACAAGGGGAATGGTCATTCTCCGTGGTTTTAGCACGGAGAATGGTCATTCTCCGTGATATTACCATGGAGAATGATCATTCTCCTGCATTTTATGTCCAGTTAAAACTTTGATGGGCCAGAATTTTTGACTGGGAGGTCGAAACGAGCTCCGATTTGTCGCAAAAGGAGAGTATTTCCGAGAAGCCGGAAATTAACCGCTTCTCCGTTAGTCGGCCTTCTGAAATTTTAGAATCGCGAAAAATTGATGTTTGGACCTCTGTTTTAACAGTTTTACCATTTGTCCGTCTTTTCGAAATTTTTCGACGAGTTTTTGAAGTAAGGTTTGAAGATTTTGGAGGAGAAAAGCTTGATTCGAAACTGAGCGGCGTATGGAAGAAGATGAAGTATTGAAATATTTTTTTGAAGAGTAGGATTTGGAGGTGTTTTCAATAAATTAGAAGGACAAAAAGGTCATTCAGAACCCCCTTTATATATTTTTCGCTAATTCTGGGCATGCGATGAAATGTTATTTTGCGGTGAATTTTTCATAAAACTTTTGCAATTTTTTGGCATTTCATAAATTTTCCCAAATAAATATAACCTCATGCTTTATTGAGTAGTGATTAGCATAAATTGAATTTGTTTGACCAGAATTGATTTAGTTTGACCTCTTTCTTTTCTATTAGATATTTATTTATGGACAAAATAAATATTAGGGATATTTATACTTTGTCGAATCACTAAGAATATTTATATTTGAATCTCCATAATATATATAATTAATATTTGGATCTCCAATGAGTTAGAATATTTATATTTCGGTCTCCATAATATCCATAATAGATATAATTAGTGTTTGGTTCTAGAATAAGTTATAATATTTGTATTTAGGTCTCCATAATAGATATAATTAGTGTTTGGTTCTTCAATAAGTTAGGATTTGTGTTTAGGTCTCATAAAATAGACATAATTAGTGTTTTGGGTCTTGAACTAATGGTTAACTATTAAAATCCGACTAAAAAAATTAATAAATAAACGAAAAAAAAAAGCTAAAACATGAAAAATGAAAAATAAATGAATAAATGAATAAATAAATAACCGAAAAACGTGAAACAAAAAAAAGGAGAAAATGACGAAATAAAAGAAATAAAACGGAAAGGAAAAAAAAAAGGGAAAAAGGATAAAAACAAACTAAAAAAAATATTGAAACAAAAAAAAATGGAAATAAAAATTGAAAAAGGATAAGAAAAAGAAAAAATAACGAAAATTTTGTACAATGAAAAAAATATATATACCCAAAAGGGATAGGATTTTCATGTTTTGTGGATAAATTATTTATCCGAAAATTCATATATATTTTTAGATGTTAAATTCATAATTTTTGAAAAAATATTTTTTAACCTAAACCTAAGATGAGAATATGTATTCTATAATAAATTTGTCCGAAATATTTAGACTTTAGGTCTCGATATTGCCAAGCAAATTTGTTCCCGTCGTTTATTTTATTTTTTCGATTTTTATTCTTTTATTCTTTTTTTTATTTTCCTTTTTTCATTCATTTTGTTTTTCCGTTTTTTTCTTCTTTTTTTATAGTCAATCGTTAGTTCGAGACCCAAACACTAATTATGTCTACTAGTCTACATGTACGTGCTTTGCACGTATTTTAATTAGAATATCATAAGGTCAGTTGTCGTCTTACTGTCTTTTTCAGGTGACTATTCATGTGCTTGTACGTTCTTTTTACAATGCCAAGAAATTTGAACTACAAATTTTATTCTTTTTTAAATTTTCTATTGAGAATAATACCATTTTAGAAAATGGTAAGGACGACAAAATTTATTACCATTGGAACATGAATAGTTGTATGGAAAAAAAAACTTGCATGCAAACTTTATTGCTTTGACTCTTAAACATAAATAACATGCAAATTGACCTAATAACATTATGTTTATAAAATACTTAAGGTTATTTTAAGAATTCAAAAGTTTCACCACTAAGTTTTCCTATTATATACTAGAATAGACTAGAATAGATTACGGAGACCCAAACATAAATATTCTAAAATAACTTATTTGAGACTCAAACACAAATATCTTAACTTAGGAGACCCAAACACTAATTATATCTATTATAAAGACCCAAACACAAATATTCCTAAATATTATATATGCAATGCCAATAAACATTAAGATAATCTATGAACCTTAAAATATAATTAAATATTACAAAGTCAAATACCAATCATAAACAAATCGAAAGTTTATTGGAAACAGCTATCCAACCTATAGCATTAAATAATTTAATCTATTTTATTCTCTCTTCCATTTAGGAATCTTAATATGTTTTCATATTAGCACTTGTAAATAGGGCTGCAAATGAGCCAAGCTGTTCACGAGCTGCTCGAAGCTCGTCTCGATAAAAGCTCGTTTGAGCTCGGTTCGTTTAGTAACAAGCTGAGCTTAAGCTTCATTTTAGAGCTCGTTTAATAAACAAGCCAAGCTTAAGCTTAGAAGTACTCAGCTCGTTTGAGCTTGCGAGCTTACTCGTTTATGAGCTTGTTGTTGGAAATTCTTCAATTTCTTCGGATATAAATCTGCAATAAAATAAAATTAATTTAATTGTTACCGGCCTCCGGGGAAGTCGTGCACGTAGCACTGCCCTAAGAGTTAGCTCGGGTCTATGTGCAGACCGTATCCGAACGCTCCTAGTGGTAAAATTCCCGCTCCACCGGAATCTTTTTGCCGCACACGACTCAGAGAGAGCGACCCCGACTTAGCTCTGCCCAGAGCAACGAAATGAAGAACAGCAGCGAAAAACAAAGGAGACAAGAATTGTAGAGAGTTCCGAGGAGATAATTTTTTTCTGTGTAAAGAAGAAGGAGAATGGAATGGTATATATAGGCTGTAGCAAGTTTCTCCAATGGACAAAATATTAAAGAGGATTTTAATTCGGAGTTAAATGACAGCAATAATTTGAATGTTACAAAATGTGATACATTGTACCTGGACGGAATTCAAAATCCAAACGTTACTGAATTTAAAAGATTTGTAACGGTCAAAAATTAATAGGAGCAAAAAAAAAGATTTTTGGGTCTCAGCCCGAACCCAAAGCGGAAATTGAATCGGCATTCGGCGCTCGCAGGTGTGGGCACGTACCCGCACCCGTTACGCGCGCCGAATCGAACCGAGCCGAGCCGGGCCGGGCGGCGACGGCGGCGCGCGCGTGTGGCCCATGGGGCTCCCACACAAAGCTTTTAATGAAGCAAAGAGGGAGAGGGGAATAAATACACAGTGAAGGCCAAGCACTTGGCCGATGTGGGACTAAAAGGATAAAGTTGAATTGAGCTTTTGAGCAAAGCACAGCTAACAATCCCCCCCCCCCCCAAAAGCTCAAGTCCCAAGATAATATAAAGATGGAGAATAAGATAAGAGTAAGAAAATTTCTGGGCAGTTGTATACTATGCATAAATGAGATGGACTACAGCCTTGAATCTCACATAGTGACTATTGTCTTTGTCTGAAGAAGAGCTTGATGGACTACTGTAACTCCACTTTCCAGTTTTCTTAAATAAAAATAAAAATTCATTTTCTATACTTATTATTAATTTGGAAACATTTTTAATGATTTAAATATTAGACAATTTTACAATTTGAAGTTGTTGTAACAACTTTTATATTGTTTTTCTTATTTTAAAAACTGTTTTTAAATAATTTATGCAATTATGAAAAGGCAGAGGTTTAAATTGTAAATTTCTTATTAAATTTGGTTGCGGGTTAATTATGAAAAGGAAGGGGGTGTTTCTGCTTAATGGCCAGTAGCGGGGGGGCTTATTTGCAAATTTCCATTTTAATTTGTTTTAAATCCGACCGTTCGGAGAGAGAGTGTGGCCATTTATTCTCCACCGACTCTTCTCGAGCTCTCCACTCTTCTCGAGCTCTCCGCCGACCCTTCGAGAACTCCGCCGTTCTCGAGCGTTCTTCTCCGGCGACTTCGACGGCGACTCTGATGGCGACGACGACCTTGATGATGACGGCGACTCTGGTGGCGTAGATCTGAGGGAGCGGCGACTTCGATCCTGAGCGAGGCGACTTCGTCCCTGTTGAAGCCGACGACCCCGATGATGATGGCGTTGGCGATGAAGACGATGGCTGGGTCTAGGCGAGCCTTCCTTGACGCCTAGGCGCTGCTCTGACCGAGTCTTCTTCCTTCCTTCTTCCTCGACGAGCTTTGGGCTTCGACTTCCAGAGGGTAAACCCTAACCTAACCCTAATCTCTTCTGTTGGTCAGATCTATGGCAGATCTATGGCCTAGACTCTGAGATCCTTTGATCGGTGACGAGATCTAGGGTTTAGCTGGGTTTGTGTGAGATCAATGATGTTCTCTTTCTTTCGAACAGTTCTAACTGTTCAGATCCGATGGATCTAGGGTTTCTGTGGTCCGATCTTGTAGATCGACCCTTGCATGTGGTTATTTTGGGTTGCATGTTAGATCTATGATGTTCTTTAGCTGATTCTTTGAGATCAAGTTGATCTGTGACTATTTCTGTGGGTGTGATGTTGTTTTCTGAGGAGTTTTCTCTAGATCTGGTAGTGGTTCCAGATCTGTTGAGTGTGGGTTTTCGATGGTGTTTTCTGAGGGGATCCAGTGGATCTGTTTCTTTTACTTGCATGCTGTCGGTTGGCCTAGACCTAACAAACCCAGTGGTGACTCTAGGGTTGCTCGGTTCGTTAGATCAGGATGGGTTTGTTTTTGGAATGTTTTCCTTATCCATTTCTGTGTGGATTTTTGGGGAAGATCTGATGTTCTGAATCTTTCTTTTTGGGACTGAGATCTGGTGTCTAAACACTTTCGTGTCTGATACTGCATGCATGCCATAATTTTGGGATATGATGTTGGTTCCATTTTTGATGAACTGAGATCTCAGTCAGACACTCTTGTGTCCGACACTGCATGCATATTTTATATATATTTTTAGTTGATGATTTCTTCTTTCTCTTTTCTGTTTATTGTTGCTGGGAATCTTCTGCGTGTTGGACCTCTGTTCCGACTGGACTGTGGCTGTACCTACCTGTTCGTATCCGATGTTCGTGTCGGATACGAAGTGGCGCGGATTCGTGGCTAGTACCTTGCTGGACCTTGCTGTAGCCGTGTCCTCTTTCCCGTGTCCGACGTGCGTGTTGGACACCAAGGAGATGATGTGACTTCTGACCCTGACGTGACTAGCCTTGGACTGTGGGCCTGACCGGCGGTGGACTTTGGCAGTTTGCGGTTATCTGTTGTTGGGCCGGTTGGTGTTTTTCAGTGGGCTTATCTTTGTATTTTCTTTTGTGGGCTGTTAGTATGGGCTGGGCCATACTGAATGTGTTGTAATATTATTTAATTATGGGCTGGATGACTGTAATTAATTAATTGTTGGGCTGGCTTGGCTGGGCCATGTTGGGCCGGGCTTATATGTTGTAGTTATAGTTGGGCTGGTTAGATAGTTGGGTCTGAACTGATCCTTGGTTTGAGTTGGACCGGGTGTCAGATTGTTGGGTTGTGGGCCGAGTGGTTGTGGGCCGGCCTGTGAACTTTGCCTTTGGGCAGGACTGTCTGTAGTTTATTCTTATAAATAAATTATGTTATTTTTCCAATTATTGTGAGTTGATGGAAACATCCTCTTAAACCAATTTTTTTTATAACTAAAACAATTAGTTAACTTTTCTTAATTACTGCTGATTAGTTAACTCTTTATGTAAATAACTTTTAAAACCAAGTTTATAAAACAAACCACTTTTATATATAAAGTTGCAAATGCTAACTCTATATATATATAATGAGTTTTTGAATTATAAACTTATAGAACCCTTAGTGTTAAACACGTAAAACCAAGGGTTGTGTTTAGCATTTGTTTTTCCTAAGAGAACAAGAAGTTAGTAATTAAACCTAGTACTTGTGAACCTCCAAATAAGACTAACTTATTTGGGAAGAATCAAGATAAAGATTTAGTTCTTAACCTAGAAGCAACTAGCATAGTTTATTAACCAACTTGTACATCACTATTGTTAACAGGAGAACATCTAGCTAGATTGCCTACCATATTGCTGGAGCCAGGCAAGTACTTTTCTATGGTTTTGTACATTTACATTCTTGTACCCTTTCTTGTGACACGTCATGGCACGATATTCATGTACTCCTGTACTCCTGTACTCTTGTTCTTGTACTTATTAGTGTCGGGTGGGGAAATACACTAGCCATGTGACCAATCCCGGTTACTATATATTCCTGTACCTAGCTTAGGCCTCGCACTGTGCACGCGGGTCCTAAGTCGTACCATATTCATGTACTCCTGTGCATGCTCCTGTACTTACCCCAGCCGGTTACATGGACTAGATGTATTTCGATATTGTGCACTTGTCATGTCTGGTACTTCAGGATTATAGTTTCATTCTTGTACTTTACATGTTCCTGTACTTTACATTCATGTACTATAGTTCCTGTACTTATTTTCCTGTACTACTTTCCTGTACTTTCATGTTCATTCCTGTATTTCATTTTCCTGTACTCCTGTACCCTGTTCATATCATGTTCATGTTTCATTACCTAGAACTGTACTTTGCTCCGCTCCTGAATAGGATATGTTGCAGGTATGCTTGCAGGACTTTGCTCTACTCTATGGGTCAGAGCCCAGGATTAGCTGAGCAGGATGAGGCTTAGCTTGATGTTTCAGGTTTAGACTGTTAGCTTACTCTTAGAGATTGTCTTTAGAATTCATGTACATTTCATTCTTGATGACTCGTACATTATGATATCTAGATTTGTGGATTATGGTGATCATTCTGGGATACGTTTTTAGATGCTGTGATTTCTATATTCATGATTATCTGGTTAGTTTTCCCTAGCTTGGTACAGCTTACTTCGTCGTGTCTAACGACGAAGGCTGGGCGTGTCCGACTCGTGTCCGATTATTCGGGAGCGGGTCGTGACATGTTTTTAGTGGTGGCCCATGCAGGTCTATCCTAATGGTACCTAGGACTTAGCGTACTATTGGGGGACTTGATTACACTAGGGAAACTTGATCACAGCATAGGAAAATCGGGAAATAAGGGTATATCAGGTATATCAGGTGTATCAGGTATTTTGATATTCTATAAACACTTGTTGTATGTAGGTCTAGGTTATTTTAACAGTTTTCTGTTTTGCAGATAGTTCAAAAGCATGCAACACCAGAACTGTCAATTCACCTGCACTTGACGTTTCCGAACTTCCACTACCTTCTATCACTCTACTATCCCCATGGGTAGTACGTAATTGACGGAGATGTCTGAAGAGTCCCTTGACAACCAGAGGAAGCAGGCCACCCTTTCCAAGTCAGACTTGTGGATACACTCTCCGAGCCAGGAAGGACTTCTGATTTCCAGACGCTCAGACACTTGGACTTTTCCGACACCGAGCGCATATCTTGCACCAGAGAGCCGATCGAGAACCTGAAGCCGCCACTGAAGATCATCTCAGCATGTGAGGATCCGACTTCTATGAAGATTAGAGCCACCAGCCTGGAGACCCAGAATGTAGTGCAGACAATGGAACGAAACCGGAAGCTGAAGTTTATGAAAGACATGAAGATTTATGACCGAGATAGCAGCTATTATGGATCCGCGAAGCGTCGTCACACTCAGACAACACGTCTTCAGCCCAGCAGGAGATTCAGATTCAGCCGGCTATCATTTGTATTTTCTGCCGCAATCCAGGACATCGCTTCGAGGAGTGCCGCAAAAGACGGAGGCTATGCTTATTCTACAGACCGTCTGCCCACCAAATCATGGATTGCTGAAGAACGTTGATCACATTGCCCGAGAACAAGCGCGAGGAGCATCAGACTACAGCAAAAGAGAACCACCTTTTCAGAATCAGCAACCACATGGAGTACTACCGCAGGGATCAACCTACGCCAGGACAATTGAAGGAGGTTAAAAAGATTTCCGTTCCGGAGGAATACTGAAGACAGACTAAAGACTGAAGATTTTTGCATGGTTGGAAAAACCATGTATCTTGATTAGCAGCCTAGTTTTTCTTAAATTTCTTTTAGCATCTAGACCATTTCTGGGAACTTCTTGTTTTCTATTTTGGAATCTTGGTTGGTATTCGAAACTTAACTCGAGATATTGTTTCCTATTCGTTGATTGGTACTCCTCCAATCCATTCTTCGTAACCTTGCTCTTTTCGAGATTCTACTCAGGAATTTTGTTTCCTATTCAGGACTAGTTACAATTTGTAAATTTTGTTCCTTTCCGAAGTTCAGTTTTCTATTTTGGGATAGTTGGAATTTGATTTTATTCAGTACTTGTTTCTATTCACCATTCAAGACATCGTTTGAAAACTTCGGTTTCGACCTGTTCCCTATGTGAGATTCGTTTCCTACGTGGCTTGTTTCTACTTGGAAATTATTCTGTTCACAACCTTGCTTCGATCTTGTTCCCTATTTGAAGTATCGCTTGTTTTATGGATATTGTTTTACTCACCCATTGATTCTTTTCCTATTCAAAACTTGATTCCATTCGAAAATTTAAGATCATGTTTCCTATTTCGAGACTTTGTTTTGTTCGTGATTTTGCCTCCCATCCAAGATTTATCGGACTTTGAATTTCAGTTCCTACTCGCGACTCGTTGAGACTGTGTTCCCTATTCCAAATCTTGTCTCCTCATTGAGATTTTCTATTCGAGAATTTGTTCCTTATTCACGACTTTGTTGATACTTGATTTTCTATTTTCCATTGTGTACTTTATTGGAGATTTCGTTTTCTATTCAAGTTTTCATTGTTATTCGAGATTTTATTAAAAACTTGATTCCAGTATGGAATTTTATGCTTATTTTGAAACTTGTTTTCTATTTGACATCTTGCTTCAGTTCCTCCTTCGAGACTTTGTTATTCCTTCGGGATAATGTTTCATATATGGAATCTTGTTACCATTCCAGATATCAGTTGAAATCCGTTATAAGTTGAAACTTCGCTCCCTGTCTGAATTTTAAATCTCCTTGGTTGCCCTTTTGTACTCACTACTCTTCGATTGGATTCCGTGTTACTTCATAGTACCTAATAACCCTTGTATTCTAACAGACAGGTAACCTCACCATTTTCGTGACTTGGACTATTGAAACTCAATTCGAATTTCTTGAAACTCTTTTGAAATTCCTAGGGATAAGTCGAGAGGCTATTCGATGACCTACTATGGCATGACAGTTGCGCGCTGCAGCCATCAGCTGGATTATGGAGACTGAGGGTTCACTGCAGCCAGTAGCGCACTGGCGAGGCAGGAACTTTAAGTTGAAGTGATTTCAGACACCCACAGGTTTTCGAGGATTGTCGAGACTTGTCATATTCTTCATATCTTGATCTTTTGGGTTGTTTCGTCAATGATTGTTGGAAAATGGATAAGGTTGATAGAGTATTTGGAGACATATTGTTATTTGAGTCACGGAGCCGAAAGTCCACTGCAGTCAGATACATACTGGCGGGGTAGGGATTCTAAGCAAAGTGATTTCAGATACCAATATGTTCTTGGATATTCTGGAGACTATAATCCCTTTTCATATGATTATTGGTTTTCGAGAATCACACATCCTTGCATGTTCACCCTGATTTGATACTGTATCTCCTGAGTATTTCGTACGTTCCTCAAATCAACCCTTGCTAATTACCTTTTTGTACCATTAGATCATTGATTTCCTCAAATTATACATTGCCAGATTTTGATTCCATACTTCGCTTGTGTCTTGTCTAAATTTTGATCTTAAATCATGTCTGTCTGACCATGATTTTCCTATCTTGTGCTAGCCCACTTGTGTTAAAACTATCAATTTTTGATTGTATTTAATAGTTGTGTCTTCATGATTTTTCTCCTCTGAGTTGTAATTGAAATTCCTTCCACTTCGTGACTATTTGATCCTTGACCTTTGTCAAAGCGTGATATCCCAAACTTCTTGTGTATACTTGGACTCAAGGCTTATAGCGTCATGGATCGACAAAAGCACTGGACGGACGACAACAGATGGTCACTGGAGTTAGCAGTTAGAAGCAGAGTGTTCCTGAAGAATCTCGCCGATCAGAGGCACCATTCATTTTGGCAGAGGCGGGAAGCTCAGTCCGAGATTCATTGGACCATTCGACGTGACAGCACGGATTGGCGAGGTGGCGTACCGACTAGCGCTTCCAGCTAGGTTAGAGGGAGTGCACGATGTTTTTCACGTATCTCAGCTTCGACGATACATTCCAGACCCGAGCCATGTGGTGGACTATTCAGAGCTGGAGGTGGGCCCGAGATTGACTTACGAGGAGCAGCCAGTAGAAATCTTCGACCGGAGGGAGAAGCGACTGCGGAACCAGACCATTCCTCTTGTCCGCGTCATGTGGAGGCACCACTCTCCGGAGAGTCCACATGGGAGGGCGAGGACGAGATGCGGGAGAGAGATCCCACTTTGTTTGCCTAATTGTATTTTGATAATTGAAACCTTTAAATACAATAAATGGCTTGAGCTTGAATCTTCCTTGTGTTTTTGCCTTGATTGTTTTGTTGTCCTTCGAATTTCGAGGACGAAATTTTTTTTGAGGGGGGGATAATTTGTAACTCCACTTTCCAGTTTTCTTAAATAAAAATAAAAATTCATTTTCTATACTTATTATTAATTTGGAAACATTTTTAATGATTTAAATATTAGACAATTTTACAATTTGAAGTTGTTGTAACAACTTTTATATTGTTTTTCTTATTTTAAAAACTGTTTTTAAATAATTTATGCAATTATGAAAAGGCAGAGGTTTAAATTGTAAATTTCTTATTAAATTTGGTTGCGGGTTAATTATGAAAAGGAAGGGGGTGTTTCTGCTTAATGGCCAGTAGCGGGGGGGCTTATTTGCAAATTTCCATTTTAATTTGTTTTAAATCCGACCGTTCGGAGAGAGAGTGTGGCCATTTATTCTCCACCGACTGATCTTCTCGAGCTCTCCACTCTTCTCGAGCTCTCCACTCTTCTCGAGCTCTCCGCCGACCCTTCGAGAACTCCGCCGTTCTCGAGCGTTCTTCTCCGGCGACTTCGACGGCGACTCTGATGGCGACGACGACCTTGATGATGACGGCGACTCTGGTGGCGTAGATCTGAGGGAGCGGCGACTTCGATCCTGAGCGAGGCGACTTCGTCCCTGTTGAAGCCGACGACCCCGATGATGATGGCGTTGGCGATGAAGACGATGGCTGGGTCTAGGCGAGCCTTCCTTGACGCCTAGGCGCTGCTCTGACCGAGTCTTCTTCCTTCCTTCTTCCTCGACGAGCTTTGGGCTTCGACTTCCAGAGGGTAAACCCTAACCTAACCCTAATCTCTTCTGTTGGTCAGATCTATGGCAGATCTATGGCCTAGACTCTGAGATCCTTTGATCGGTGACGAGATCTAGGGTTTAGCTGGGTTTGTGTGAGATCAATGATGTTCTCTTTCTTTCGAACAGTTCTAACTGTTCAGATCCGATGGATCTAGGGTTTCTGTGGTCCGATCTTGTAGATCGACCCTTGCATGTGGTTATTTTGGGTTGCATGTTAGATCTATGATGTTCTTTAGCTGATTCTTTGAGATCAAGTTGATCTGTGACTATTTCTGTGGGTGTGATGTTGTTTTCTGAGGAGTTTTCTCCAGATCTGGTAGTGGTTCCAGATCTGTTGAGTGTGGGTTTTCGATGGTGTTTTCTGAGGGGATCCAGTGGATCTGTTTCTTTTACTTGCATGCTGTCGGTTGGCCTAGACCTAACAAACCCAGTGGTGACTCTAGGGTTGCTCGGTTCGTTAGATCAGGATGGGTTTGTTTTTGGAATGTTTTCCTTATCCATTTCTGTGTGGATTTTTGGGGAAGATCTGATGTTCTGAATCTTTCTTTTTGGGACTGAGATCTGGTGTCTAAACACTTTCGTGTCTGATACTGCATGCATGCCATAATTTTGGGATATGATGTTGGTTCCATTTTTGATGAACTGAGATCTCAGTCAGACACTCTTGTGTCCGACACTGCATGCATATTTTATATATATTTTTAGTTGATGATTTCTTCTTTCTCTTTTCTGTTTATTGTTGCTGGGAATCTTCTGCGTGTTGGACCTCTGTTCCGACTGGACTGTGGCTGTACCTATCTGTTCGTATCCGATGTTCGTGTCGGATACGAAGTGGCGCGGATTCGTGGCTAGTACCTTGCTGGACCTTGCTGTAGCCGTGTCCTCTTTCCCGTGTCCGACGTGCGTGTTGGACACCAAGGAGATGATGTGACTTCTGACCCTGACGTGACTAGCCTTGGACTGTGGGCCTGACCGGCGGTGGACTTTGGCAGTTTGCGGTTATCTGTTGTTGGGCCGGTTGGTGTTTTTCAGTGGGCTTATCTTTGTATTTTCTTTTGTGGGCTGTTAGTATGGGCTGGGCCATACTGAATGTGTTGTAATATTATTTAATTATGGGCTGGATGACTGTAATTAATTAATTGTTGGGCTGGCTTGGCTGGGCCATGTTGGGCCGGGCTTATATGTTGTAGTTATAGTTGGGCTGGTTAGATAGTTGGGTCTGAACTGATCCTTGGTTTGAGTTGGACCGGGTGTCAGATTGTTGGGTTGTGGGCCGAGTGGTTGTGGGCCGGCCTGTGAACTTTGCCTTTGGGCAGGACTGTCTGTAGTTTATTCTTATAAATAAATTATGTTATTTTTCCAATTATTGTGAGTTGATGGAAACATCCTCTTAAACCAATTTTTTTTATAACTAAAACAATTAGTTAACTTTTCTTAATTACTGCTGATTAGTTAACTCTTTATGTAAATAACTTTTAAAACCAAGTTTATAAAACAAACCACTTTTATATATAAAGTTGCAAATGCTAACTCTATATATATATAATGAGTTTTTGAATTATAAACTTATAGAACCCTTAGTGTTAAACACGTAAAACCAAGGGTTGTGTTTAGCATTTGTTTTTCCTAAGAGAACAAGAAGTTAGTAATTAAACCTAGTACTTGTGAACCTCCAAATAAGACTAACTTATTTGGGAAGAATCAAGATAAAGATTTAGTTCTTAACCTAGAAGCAACTAGCATAGTTTATTAACCAACTTGTACATCACTATTGTTAACAGGAGAACATCTAGCTAGATTGCCTACCATATTGCTGGAGCCAGGCAAGTACTTTTCTATGGTTTTGTACATTTACATTCTTGTACCCTTTCTTGTGACACGTCATGGCACGATATTCATGTACTCCTGTACTCCTGTACTCTTGTTCTTGTACTTATTAGTGTCGGGTGGGGAAATACACTAGCCATGTGACCAATCCCGGTTACTATATATTCCTGTACCTAGCTTAGGCCTCGCACTGTGCACGCGGGTCCTAAGTCGTACCATATTCATGTACTCCTGTGCATGCTCCTGTACTTACCCCAGCCGGTTACATGGACTAGATGTATTTCGATATTGTGCACTTGTCATGTCTGGTACTTCAGGATTATAGTTTCATTCTTGTACTTTACATGTTCCTGTACTTTACATTCATG
Source organism: Iris pallida (assembly GCA_029216955.1). Lineage (NCBI taxonomy): Eukaryota > Viridiplantae > Streptophyta > Magnoliopsida > Asparagales > Iridaceae > Iris > Iris pallida. The sequence continues at coordinate 17,572,601 of JANAVB010020999.1, forward strand.
TACTATAGTTCCTGTACTTATTTTCCTGTACTACTTTCCTGTACTTTCATGTTCATTCCTGTATTTCATTTTCCTGTACTCCTGTACCCTGTTCATATCATGTTCATGTTTCATTACCTAGAACTGTACTTTGCTCCGCTCCTGAATAGGATATGTTGCAGGTATGCTTGCAGGACTTTGCTCTACTCTATGGGTCAGAGCCCAGGATTAGCTGAGCAGGATGAGGCTTAGCTTGATGTTTCAGGTTTAGACTGTTAGCTTACTCTTAGAGATTGTCTTTAGAATTCATGTACATTTCATTCTTGATGACTCGTACATTATGATATCTAGATTTGTGGATTATGGTGATCATTCTGGGATACGTTTTTAGATGCTGTGATTTCTATATTCATGATTATCTGGTTAGTTTTCCCTAGCTTGGTACAGCTTACTTCGTCGTGTCTAACGACGAAGGCTGGGCGTGTCCGACTCGTGTCCGATTATTCGGGAGCGGGTCGTGACAACTACGCCTTGAATCTGTCTTCTTGAACCAGATTTAGACTATAGCACACATAGTACGCTAGAGGTACTTGGGTCTATCGGGTGGCGCATTTTGGTTGGCCATGCGCACTTTTACACATTCATAAGAGTTGTCTAGGATCGCCCTGTCCTATAGTCGCGGCCCTCACGACCTCTCATATAGGTAAGTCCTTAAAGGTTGGTGATAGGAATCAACCCTGCATATTATGCTTGGACTTATTAAGAGTTTTAACTCAACCTATCCATATCACAAAAGGAACACTGTCACCATAGGGATGGGATATGAATGTACACATGTACAGCCTCCTGGACTTTATTTTAAAGAGAATTTAATCTCAGGTCAGTGTTCCATAATAGTCACCTAGTCCAACTTGTTTCTACCCATTGAACCGGCTTCTTGGGATCTCCAGTCAGACTCGGTTGGGTTGCCACTGCTGGTGACTATACTATGGGCTTAACCCCATCCCCCTCGATGATTCTAGGATCAATGTCCTAGACAGACCCTTCGTCAAGTGGTCTGCAAGGTTCTTTTCTGACTTTATATAGTCAAGAACCACATATTTGCCCAATAGGCTCTTTATTGATTTGAAGCGCAGCTGCAGGTGCCTGTTCATCTTAGCATTAACAGAATCATGCTTTAGTAGTTCTATAACAGATTTATTATCACAATTTATAGAAATTACAGGAATAGGATGAACAGAAACAAGTATATGCATAATAAGATTTCTCAGCCATTCGGGCTCTGTACATGTAGTATCCAAAGCTATCATTTCAGAGTCCATTGTACTTCTGGCTATGATAGTTTGTTTACATGATCCCCAGGAGATTGCAGCTCCTGCTAGGGTAAAAATATATCCAGTAGTGGATTTCACATCATGTGAATCAGTTACCCAATTTGCATCGGAGTAACCTTCTATGATATCAGGGTGTCTAGTATAATGAAGTTTATAATCTAGAGTTCCCTTAAGATATCTAAATACTCTGTCCAATGCAGTCCAATGTGACTGATTTGGGTTACTAGTATATCTACTTAGTCTCCCAATAGCAAATGCAATGTCAGGTCTGGTCCTATTTGTTATGTACATAAGGGACCCTATCATCTGAGAATATCTATATTGTTCTATAGGAGATCCTTCATTCTTTTTGAGAACAACATTGCTATCATATGGAGTAAGTGCAGGTTTCTTGTCAAAGTACTCAAACTTTCTTAGCATTTTCTCAATCGAATGTGCTAAGGATAGAGTATAACCTTCTTTGCATTTAGACACTTGCATTCCTAGGATCAGGTTTGCCTCACCTAGGTCTTCATATCAAACTGGTTAGATAAATAATTCTTAGTGTTATTTATCAGTTCCAGTAAAGATCCTAAAATAAGGATATCATCAACATACAAGCATAAGATAACACAACTTTTATTTGTATTTTTGGAATACAAACATTTGTCATATTCATTTGGTACAAAACCAAATTCTATAATGACTTTGTCAAATTTGGTGTGCCATTGCTTGGGAGCTTGCTTTAGGCCATAAAGAGATTTTACTAATCTGCAAACCTTCTTTTCTTGACCTTTAGCAATAAAACCTTCAGGTTGCTCCATATATATTTCTTCTTCTAAATCTCCATTTAGAAATGCTGTCTTTACATCCATTTGATGGATCAGCATATCATGAATGGATGCTAAAGCTAGAAGGGTTCTAATAGAAGTTATTCTAGCTACAGGAGAGTAGGTATCAAAATAATCCAATCCTTTCTTCTGGGTAAATCCTTTGGCCACTAATCTAGCCTTATATTTTTCTATGGTACCATCGGCTCTAAGTTTCTTCTTAAAGATCCACTTACAACCTATTGGTTTGCTGCCTAAAGGAAGGTCTGCTAAAAACCAAGTATTGTTCTCCATGATGGAGTTGTACTCATTGTTAATAGCTTCTTTCCAGAAAGGGGCATCAGGAGAGGATATGGCTTCTTTATAAGTTGAGGGATCACCCTCTATCAAAAATGTGAAGAATCCTTCTCCTAAATTCTTTTCAATCCTTTCTCTTTTACTCCTTCTAGGTTCTATGACTTGTTCAGATTGAGAATTAGTCATTTGGTCATGAGTACTAGTAGACGGAGTAAGAGAAGGGTTAGAGGAAGATGAAGGGTTTCTATCCTTGAAGGGAAAAATATTCTCAAAGTAAACTGCATCTCTAGCTTCAATGATTGTGTTATTAGAGATTTCATTTACTTCAGAATGGGTTACAAGAAATCTATTGGCATTACTATCTAGGGCATATCCTATGAATACAGCATCTACAGTCTTAGGTCCTATCTTCCTCTTTTTGGGTTCAGGAATTCCTACTTTAGCTAGGCATCCCCAAACTTTGAGGTAATTAATCCTAGGGGTTCGACCTTTCCATAATTCATATGGTGTCTTATCATTAGTCTTACTCGGTATCCTATTAAGAATATAACAGGCTGACAATAAAGCTTCTTCCCAAAAATTGTCAGGGGCACCTGAGCTGAGAAGCATGGCATTGACCATATCTAAAAGAGTGCGATTCTTCCTTTCAGCAACTCCATTGGATTGTGGTGAATAAGGAGCAGTTACCTCATGAATAATTCCGTGCTCTTCACAGAAGTTAGTCATTTCATTTGAGGTATACTCTCCCCCACGATCTGATCTAAGGATCTTAATCTTCCTATCCAACTGGTTCTCAGCCTCAGATTTATAGACCTTGAATCTGTCTAGAACTTCATCTTTGGTCCTAAGGAGGTAGGTGTAACAATACTTTGAATGGTCATCTATAAAAGTTACAAAGTATTTCCTACCGCCTCGGGTCAAGACCCTATTGGAATCACAAACATCACTATGGATAAGTTCTAGGAGTTCAGAATCTCTATAGACAGATTTGAAAGGTAATCTAGTATGTTTGGCTTGAACACATATCTCACATTTGTGTTCACCATCTATAGAAGTCTTAGGGATAAGATCTAAGTTCATCATCCTTTTGATAGATCCTAAGTTCACATGACCTAGTCTACCATGCCAAACATTTGATGATTCAACATTTGCAATAAAAGAAGGATTTGAACTTTTATTCATAGTACTTAAAACAAAAAGTCCATCTTTCACAAATCCTTTTCCAATAAACAGATCATTCTTAGAAAAAACTACTTTATTGGCCTTCATAACAATTTTGTATCCTGAGGCTACAAGGAGGGATCCACTAACAAGATTCCTTCTGACAGACGGCACATGAAGCACATCATGGAGAGGTAGAATTTTTCCTGATGTCATCTTCAGATCTATTCTTCCTCTTCCTACGATATGTGCAGATGAGCCATCTCCTAAGGTCACACCTCCTCCACCCGATTCATGATAGTTGGAAAAACAGGAGCGATCAAATAAAACGTGAACATTAGCTCCAGAATCCAACCACCAATCATCAGAATGGAAAGAAAGGTTTACTACAGGTTGATAGCTTACAGACCTGAAGGAGCTAGAAGACCCATTCTGAGTCATGTTCACCTCTGGCATGTATGAGTCTATCCCTTTGAAGGAGGTCTCCTTAGTGATTAGGCTTGGGTTTGCCATAGATTTCTATAAGGTTTAATATGGAATCAGATATAGCTATGGACTTCAACCTAATCTGATTTATGTTCCAAGTCTCTTTAGAACTTGAGAATAAGATTTCAAAAAGCTACAGAAATTTATTTACTCAATAAAGATGGCTTTAAACTAAAATTAACAATTAAAATAATTTTAGTAATAAACCTTTAAATTTTTAGTTTTTCAAGTTTTGATGAGGTTGGGTTAGCTGTAGGGACCGGATCCCAGCAAGCGGAGGTTCACTAGGAACTCTTAAGTACCGGTCGCTTAGACGATATTTCGCCTTGTTGACAGAAGGGCCCTTTCGGCTTGTTCCCAAACAAATCTTAACTTTAGAACTTTAAAAAATAAAGGAATTTTTACTAAATTAATCAATTGTTTGATTTAGCCTAAATTAAAAATATTGAATAAAATAAAAACTAATATTGACAAAATGTGCTAACACAATAATGCTTGTCTAAGATATCAATTTAACAAATAATGACAATAAACGAATATTAATGATATGTGAAATATAATTGATATGTCAAATAATGACAATGAACAAATAAAATTAAATGAGAGACAAGATTAAAACTTTTAATAGAATATTTAATGAGAAACAAATATTGAAGCTTTTAAAGCAATATTAATTGATATGTTAAATAATGATAATGAACAAATAATGATAATGAATAAATATTAGATATGTACCAAATATTGCTTTAAACTAAGGTTTCTGTTGCTTTGAACAAAAGCTTTTCTTTAGCATTAGCTTTTGTTTGTTTCTGTTTGCTTTGAACAGAAAAGAACAGAAACTTTACTTTAGTAGTAGCTTTTGTTTGTTTCTGTTTGCTAGAAACAAGTTTGTCTTTAGCAGTAGCTTTTGTTTTTGTTTGCTTTGAACAGAAAATGTTATGGACAGTAATGAAATTTATAGACAGTAAGAAATTGTTAAAACATATGTAAACAGTAACGATATTTTCCTTTTTGTCGAAGAAAAATAAATAATTTGTAAAATTTAGGTAACTCTTAGATTGTTGGAAATTCTTCAATTTCTTCGGATATAAATCTGCAATAAAATAAAATTAATTTAATTGTTATCGGCCTCCGGGGAAGTCGTGCACGTAGCACTGCCCTAAGAGTTAGCTCGGGTCTATGTGCAGACCGTATCCGAACGCTCCTAGTGGTAAAATTCCCGCTCCACCGGAATCTCTTTGCCGCACACGACTCGGAGAGAGCGACCCCGACTTAGCTCTGCCCAGAGCAACGAAATGAAGAACAGCAGCGAAAAACAAAGGAGACAAGAATTGTAGAGAGTTCCGAGGAGATAATTTTTTTCTGTGTAAAGAAGAAGGAGAATGGAACGGTATATATAGGCTGTAGCAAGTTTCTCCAATGGACAAAATATTAAAGAGGATTTTAATTCGGAGTTAAATGACAGCAATAATTTGAATGTTACAAAATGTGATACATTGTACCTGGACGGAATTCAAAATCCAAACGTTACTGAATTTAAAAGATTTGTAACGGTCAAAAATTAATAGGAGCAAAAAAAAAGATTTTTGGGTCTCAGCCCGAACCCAAAGCGGAAATTGAATCGGCATTCGGCGCTCGCAGGTGTGGGCACGTACCCGCACCCGTTACGCGCGCCGAACCGAACCGAACCAAGCCGAGCCGGGCCGGGCGGCGGCGGCGCGCGCGTGTGGCCCATGGGGCTCCCACACAAAGCTTTTAATGAAGCAAAGAGGGAGAGGGGAATAAATACACAGTGAAGGCCAAGCACTTGGCCGATGTGGGACTAAAAGGATAAAGTTGAATTGAGCTTTTGAGCAAAGCACAGCTAACACTTGTAAGCTGGCTTGTTTAGAAGCTCGTTTAGGAACTTGTTTAGAAGCTCGTTTGTTCTTTGTTGAATTCTAATTATATATATTTGTGTGCATTATATATTTATATGTCCTTAATAATTAATATTAAGAAATTTTTTCAATTAAATTTTTATAAAAAATTGTTAATATTACATGTACTTGAATTCAAACCAAACTAAATTGAAATCGAGCTCGTTAAGCTTGAAATCAAGCTTAATGAGTTTGAAATAAAAGTTGAGCGATCTTGAAATCTAGTTTAACGGACTTGATTTTGAACTTATCAAGAATCAAGCTTGCTTATCAAGCCAAGTTCGAGCTCAGACCAAGCCAAGCTCAAGCTTAATATAAACAAGCTCGAGCCATGCTCAAGCTCTAAAATAAAAAAATTATTAAGCTTGAGCTCGATTAATTCTAGTCAAGCCAAGCTCAAGCTTACAAAAGTCTGGTTCGGCTTGGCTCGTTTGCTGCCCTACTTGTAAATAACTAGGCCCAAACTAATTTTGACCAAGTTCAACTCGATTGGACCAATTTAGGAAAATTTGAGACACTACTAAAAGTAATTTGGACTTTGTTGCGTGCGGCATACGAGCTTTAGCGAAGTTTTAAAATAAACCAAAATAATATTTTGCTCACGGTTTATAACCGCGTGCGTGACTGTCAGCCAACGTGGCGGCCACCTATTGCTCTCCTGCTATCTCCGGGACTCGTCCGAATCAGGAGACCAATGGCCGGCCGGCACACCGGCCGACTGTCACGTCTGCGGTTACAAACTGCAGACAACGTAGCAGTTCCGTAAAATAAATTATTTTCTGATTTCACATCATGCATAAATAAGTCTTGAACTCTTTGGACTTGGGCTTTAAGAAGCTAGAGTTGAATTGTCGAACTCGAAGCTTACTCATTATGCCTAATTTAACAAGTGGTTGTCAATCAGAATTGAGATATTTTAGCAAATATTTCCATTCCAAATATCCAAACTAGTATATATTTTTACTATTTTTTTAATCTAGCAAATATTTCCACTCTTATGTAAAATATAAGAAAAAAATTTAAATATAGAATATATCTTAATTTTTTTACTATTCTATATTAAAAATGGGAACATTTGCTGGTTTAAAAAATATTGGAGGTATATGTTACTTTTAACATTTGGAATGGAGGTATTTGTTAAATTAGAAAATAACGTTGTGACACCTAGGGGTGAGCATATAACGGTTGAAAATCAAAAATCGAACCGAACCGAACCGAAATATGACAAACGGTTCGGTTTTTCGGTTATCGGTTTGGAAATATGAAATTTTAAAATAACGGTTCGATTTTCGGTTCTTGATCCGGATAACCGAATCGAACCGAAAACCGATTTAGATTTAATAATTTATCAAACTATCTTCAATTTACACATACTAATATTTTGTAACCCCTAACCGAGTGTACTCTCCTCTCATATTCTTTGTGGTACTTCTTTGAGCACTCTCTTTCTCTCTCTCTCTCTCTCTATCCTCAATCTATATATATACTAATATTATTCACAAGATGTAATATAATAATTCTTAAATACAATAATACCATATTTTTAAAATAAATTATTATTTAAATAGATTCATTTTGCTAAATATTTGAAGGTCCGGTATATTGGTCCATTAAATCGAACCGATCGAAAACCGAACCGAATTAATTCGGTTCGGTTTTGTTCGGTTTTTACAAAAACGGTTCGATTTTCGGTTTTGAGAAATACGATTTACGGTTATTTCGGTTTTCATATATACGGTTCGGTTTGAACCGAACCGAACCGAACCGTTGCTCACCCCTAATGACACCCCCATCCAGCGTACTAGGACTTCGCGGGTCTCGATTCAAAGAGGAGGAGAGAGAAAAGAAAGATGATAGGACTATCAAGAGATTGGGAGAGAGACCTTTTGTTATTTATAGGACCTGTTGGTTCTCACGTGCAACGTTGCAACGGTGATCACACATTTCCTAAATAGCCAGGTGGTGGATTCAGAGGGGATAAGAAATTGATTTGGTTTTACCACAAATTAATTTAAATTAATTTAAATTGATCAGCGATTGATTCCGTTTGTTTGAAGATTTTTTTTTTCCTTTTCCTTTCTCTTTCTCTTTCTTTATATGAGTTGTAATTATTCATTGAAAAAAAAAAATGCAATTTTTACATGAAAATGCTTAAATTTTGGATCGTCTCATATCTTTTGATTTGATTGGTATTTATAACCAAACATATCGTTTTTCTTACATACAAATATTTACTTGTTACTAATAAAGTATAGTCTTTGTTTTTTCTTAGATCCCTTATTTCACTCCGATAGTATTATAGATCGGTATCGACGCAGAGAGCAAATGAATGCATTATCATACTATAAATAAATAAGTGGAATATATTTTATTTATTGACAAAGTAAATATTGTTATATAAGCTATATGCAATAAAGATTAATTCCACGAAAAATATATGGACAATAAATTAATTTTACGAAATGATTTTACTAGAAAAAATATTCCATAAAAATTTAAAATTGTCTTATGATAAAAACTTAAGTTGGGTGTTTGGTTATCATTATTTTCCACGAAATATAGTTATTTTTCATGAAAAATAATATTTTTCTATGGGTCGGGCCAGTTTTATTTTCCACCATTTTAGAAAAAAAATATGAAAGATAGTTTTCGGAAAGTAATTCCATGGAAATATAAGCTATAAAAAATTACAATTGGTGAAAATTTTGTTATGGAAGTATTTTCTATGGAATAAAAGCCCAATCAAACACAACAATCTATGAGCCTTAGGGTCTGCTTGGCAATTGTAGGGGCAACGGTTATGAGGTATTTCTAGAGTACCGATTATGAAGGATCTGATTCTGGATGGTTGTAAGTAGGGGTGTTTAAACCAGCGCAACCCATGCTTGGTAATTCACTAACAAACAGTACTGAAAGTTTTTACACGAATAAAATTACCTATATGTCCATATATAAGCAAAACGATACCGAGCGCGGAAACTGCAGACCTAGGACAAACCCTAAAAGTGGTGCCCTCAAAACTTGATTTTATATTATTTTTTTCATCGATAAATAAAATATTAGTATTTTCAACCCAAAATTCAAGAAACAAAATAATAAACAAAAATTAATATCCAAAAGGATAAAATTGAAGATATTCAAAACCCCAAAAAAAATTGATGTTGCAGACAAATAAATAAAAATAAAGCTTCATAATGGTAATAAAAAAAAACTTGAGCCATCAAACACCTCACCAGTGCATCACATAATCTTTAAATATTACTCGTCTTGTTATCTTCGAGGCAAAGATACTAATTAAGTTTGCATAATCAATTTTTTCAACCATTTCGTTTCTCGATGGATAATATAGCTAAGCCATTCAATCTCTCTTGTGACATAGTTGACCGAAGATAAGTTTTGATCAACTTCGACCTTGAAAAACTTATTTCTACAAATGCAATTGTAATTGGTATAAACGGTAAAATTCTATAAGCAACATACGCATTTGATAACAACCATCCATTCAAATAATTTAACACATCAATTGTTTTTTTTTGCTTTTCTTGGTAAGTGTGTTAATAACTTAAGTTCTAAAAACAAATCTGATCCATCAATATCAGAGCGTCCGTCACGTGCTAAAGAATTTTGAAGATTGATAAAGAGGTAAATAGATTATCATCATCAGTAGACTTTAACCTCTCCAAACTAAACAAAAAAAAAAATCCCAAAGTTTCTTCGTATTTTTGGAAGTTGCTCAAATCGAAAATTTGAAGTGAAGAAATAGCTTGATCAATTATAAAAAGAAAGTAATTAACTTTGAAAGATTTTTTTAGCTAATTGGGTTACCTATTCACTAAGGATCTCAGATTGTCTTTTCTTTGAACGATGCGTTTTTTTTATCGACAACTTAAATTTCCATTTCATTTGCAATTTTTTCGGTATGTCAATGCTATCAAGATTCAAAATTAGAAGCTTAGCTTCTTTTGGAATGTTATAGACTTTCACTAGGGGTGCAACTCGGACGGGTTGAGTCGGACTTGAGCTCAACCCGAGCCCAACCCGATGAATGATAAGCCTAGCCGAAGCCAGAGCCCAACCGGACCTCGGGTTCAACATATGAAGCCCAAGACCGAGCCCAGAGGAAGCTCGGGTTAAGTCGGGTTTATCTGGTTCTAATATGATATTTAGAATAATTTTAAATAAGATTAATATTAAACACATAATCAAATAGCAACCAAGCACCAATCATTATAAATACAAACTGACATGAGATTTAGAAGGAGCTGAAGAGCTTATATATATATATATATATGTGTGTGTGTGTGTGTGTGTGTGTGTGTGTGTGTGTGTGTGTGTCGAATTTCGGGTTCTTTGGGTAACCTGACACATGAACCCGAGCCCAATCCGATTTTTGATCGGGTTCAAATATTTTAACCATAATCAAAGTATCTTCAATCCTAACCCAACCTATTAGCAGGTTTACCCGATCGGATTCAAGTTTAACCCACCCTAGTTGCACCCTATTCACTACCCACTAATTTGTGGATTTATCAGTTAATCATGACATGGTGAGTGGTGACATCTGAGGTTGTCTAATACTTTTCTTATTGTGCAATGGTGATTTGCAAACGTTGGCTACAACTTTCTTGGAAAAATTGGATATGAAGTAAATGAAATCCATAATGGTGCATGAAACTAATTTCCCAGAGCCAAGTTCTTTCTACTACCCATTTTAACAGATGGATGCAGAATTCTGAAGCATCAATAAAGAAAACAGGATCAACGGCTAAGGATAAGATAGATTGCTAAAGATTTTCAGTCATTTAGTACCCAATTCATATACAAATCTCTTTTCGATACATATTTACTTTTCTCATTAACACCATAGAAGGCATCCCTCATTGTGATCTAACACCTACATACTATTGAAAAGCGCCCCCAGTTGAACTAAACTGGACCAGCATTCATCTGTCCTTGGATAACCCGAGCCCTCCATGTGAAACATTGAAGACACAGTGAGTTGGTTCCTATTGCAATACCAAAGCCGACGAAAGATGCAAACAGTATCGCAAAGACTGCTCTCACTTGAAGCTGCACAGGATGAAAACTGTGAATACTTGAAGATGATAATACGACCAATTTGAAAGCTTCAAGAAGACCATTATCGAAGTCAATACTTAGCTTACGATGATAATTCATAACTATAGGAGGTTTTAAGGTAGGCTACTAAATATAGGACTCTGAACGGTTTTGGCCCCTTAAATTTTCACTGCTCGATCTTGGCACCCAAATTTTATAAATTGATTTTTTGAAGCACATTTCGTCAATTTTTAAGTACATAGGGACCACTTCAAAAGAATATCTGGCAGTATAAGTATTTAAATTGCGCTTTTGTACTACAAGATATACTTTTGAAGTGGTCTCGATGTGCTTCAAATTTGATGAAAGGTCCTTCAAAAGAGCAATTTATGCAGTTGGGGTGCCAAAATCGAGCAATAGAAAGTTAAGGTGCCAAAAATGTCCAAGCACTATAGTTGGGGTGCCATTAGGATAATTTAGCCCTTGAAGGTATGTCACATTTGAAAAGGATGAGAAGAGAGGAAGATTATGTAAAAAGGGGATGTTTGAACTTGGAACAACCACATCTATAAAGGAATTATGGATTCGAACATCAAGTAGAAGACCTTAGCAAGGACTTCTCGATCTTACAGTTTTTATTTCAAGATTGCAGACTAGATTTTATTCATCTGAGTTCATAGATTAGCAACCCCATATATGTACTTAACTGTACATTTTGGTAAGCAGTGGAAACACTGACTAGCTCTGTAAGAAGCAGGTCAATAGACTATTACAGGGACGCAAGTTTTTCCAAATCACTAAATATAAGGGCCAACAAAACCCTGTCTACAATAATTTTACGTTACTAGTTTCTGTTGAGAGCCCCACATCGGAATATGTAGTATGTAGAGGAGCTAGACTCCCTATAAGTAGTGAAGTAGACCATCAATAAAATTATCCAACTATTATTTTCTACATGGTATCAGAGCCATAACTCTCTCTCTCTCTCTCTCTCTCTCTCTCTCTCTCTCTCTCCACAAAAAAAGAAAAAGAAAAACCATTTTCCCCACCCCCCCCCAAGCCGTCGACCCGCTCCAGCCCCCCGACCCCACGCTGCCTCCTGCCCCACCGCTGCCGACTCCCCTCCAGCACCGCCCCCCCCCCCTCCAACATCCCTGCCACACCCCGCCCCCCCTCCCTGCCGCACCCCGCCCCCCCATCCAGCAGTACCCCGTCCCCCCCCCCCCCCGCCCTCCTCCCTCTCAGCAGCACCCCACCCCGCCCCCTCCTCCCTGTCGCACCCCGCCCACCCATCCAGCCGCACCCCCCCCCCAATCCAGCAATACACCCCCCCCCCTCCTCCCTCTCCCTCTCTCGACATGGAAACCCTAACCCTAGCCTCTCTTGACATGGAACCCTAACCCTAGCCCTAGCAGCCCCATCCAAACCCTAACCCTAACCCTAGCCGTCCAAAAAAAAAAGTTAAAAATAAAAAAAGGGAGCGTATTTCGAGGACAGATGGCTGCTAAATGCTTTATTTGCACCTTCTGATCCTCGCTTACGCCGTTTGGAACTAACAAATGCTTTATTTGTTATTCCTTCTTCACATCGGGATCTCTACGGAGACTGATCATGTCTTCTCTGGTGTCCTGACGTGTTCACTTTACATGCGCGTGCCGGTGCTGGCCAAGTTAGTAGCGCATTCGTAAAGTATGTGACGTCAAAGAAGACGACGAAGACGACGAAGTTGGGGAAGTTGCCGACTCCGACGTCGAAGAAGCCGACGACGACGCCGAATAGGGTTCACAGTTGACGAAGCCATGGATTCGATCAGTGGCAAACTGACGGCCGAAGAGATGAAGGCCTTGGTTGATGATATCTTATCAAAAAGATTAACCGAGGCAACCCCACGTGTGATCCATACTGATGTGGATCCATCACCTTACAAAATGGAAAAATTGGAGAAGCTGGAGACGAAGTTGGAAGGAACGTCCAACTACTTGAAGTGATCGCGGCAGGCGATGCGGACACTGAAGGGACGTGGCTTGGTTGGCTATGTCACTGGCCAAGCCAAAGCGCCAGCCGATCACTCCGCCAAGGAGTTTGCTGTTTGGGAGATTGTCAACAACGTCGTGGCTGGGTGGTTGACTGCCTCTTTAACCGACCAGGTGTCGGGCAATGTCGAGGCTATGGAGGCTGCTGCTGATATATGGCAAACTCTAAAAGATATGTACTCCGGCTCCGGCAACCCTATGCGAGTCTTTCAACTGCAAGATGAACTCGATAGGGTGGCCCAAGACGAACGTACCATCTCTGAGTACGCAGCCCTGTTGAAGAAGTACTGGTCTGATCTGGATCATTATGATCCTCTTGGGATGGAAGATGCACAAGTCGAACCGGCATTCGCGAAGTACTTTCAGACGTTCCTGGCTTATATTTCCCGGCAGCGTATGATGAAATTCCTGAAGGGACTACATCCTGTATTTGAGTAGAGACGGAATATCCTCCTATCCCAACCCACGCTTCCGACCTTGGAAGAAGCTATAGCCGTAATGACACAGGAAGAAGCTCGACTGAAGTTGATGCCCAACAAGGGCTCCTACCAGGGGGAGCAAGCCGCGGTTGAAAAGTCTGCCCTTGCTACTTTCAATCATCCTCCATCTATGGGTGGTGTTTGCCACAATTGTGGTGACTCCGGACATTATATCCGATTTTGTCCAAAATCCTTACGCAATCAGTCTAATGATCGAGGACGGGGTCGTGGGGGCCGACGTGGTAGTAGAGGAGGATATGCTGGTAGAAGGGGAGGATACAAAGCAAATCTAGCGGAGGAAGGGGGAGAGAATCAACTGGCTGAAATAATCCCGCTTGAGCGGGAGTTCCTTGAGAAGTTGCGAGGCACAAAGCTGGGTTCGGCCGACAGTCCTGGGGCGTCTTCAACCTCGGGAGATCACATCACTTGCTTTGCCCAAACCAGCACCGATGATTCTGCACGTGCTCTTGCATCTATCCATCAGCCATGATGGATTATGGACTCTGGGACATCTCGCCATGTCACGGGGTCCCGTGGTGCGTTTCAGGAATATACTCACCTACCATTGCCGGAGAGTATTCAGACCGCTAATGGTACATCCAGCCCTGTAATGGGTAAAGGCACTGTCGCATGCACCCCTTCCATCACTCTAACCAATGTCCTACATGTTCCGTCTTTTCCTGTCAATCTCCTATCCATTAGTGCCATTATACTTGATCTTAATTGTACTGTTTCCTTTGACATTCCTCAGGTGACTTTTCAGGAGAAAGGGACAGGACGACGACTTGGGACTGGCACATGGCATAAGGGGCTGTGGTATTTAGACAGGACTGGACTGGACAACGCATTGGCATCCTTGGTAGCAGACGCATCACCAGAAGCTTTCTGTCGCAGTGTTGAAGCCGACTTGCTACTCCACCACCAGCGTGTCGGTCATTCTTCTTTTAAAGTTATTAGTCGAATGTATCCGTCCTTATATCAAAGGGCTAATAAAGAGAAGTTATTTTGTAATGCTTGTGAGTTGGAAAAACATACCAGAAGCACGTATGTGAGCACGGGGAATAGGCGTTCAGCTGCTTTTGACATGATACATTCGGACGTATGGGGCCCTTGTCCTACAACTGGTATTAACGGCTTTCGATGGTTCGTCACCTTTATTGACTGTTATACCCGCGTGACATGGGTCTATCTTATGAAGAATAAAAGTGACGTCCTTGAGGCCTTTCAGGACTTTCATCGACGGGTGGAAACACAATATGGCGCTAAAATTAAGTGTTTTCGGTCAGACAATGGGACGAAGTATACTAATAAGCGGGTTGTTGAGTATTTTTCCACTCATGGCATACTTCATCAAACTTTATGTGCTTATACTCCGGCCCAAAATAGTGTGGCGGAACGAAAAAACAGACACCTGCTGGAAGTCGCACGGACGATGATGCTGGCTATGAATGTCCCGAAACACTTATAGGGCAGGCTATATTGACGGCCTCTTATCTTATCAACAGAATGCCATCTCAAGTATTGGACTGGAAGACACCGTTGGAAATGCTCACTGGGGCAACTACATACACTGTTCCACCAAAAGTCTTTGGATGTGTGTGCTTTGTCCAAGATAATCGGCCAGGCGTTGGCAAATTGGATCCTAGGGCAGTTAAATGTGTCTTCGTCGGTTACACGGCGACTCAGAAGGGTTATGCCTGTTGGAGTCCAGTCAAGCGGAAGATGTTTGTAAGCATGGACGTTACTTTCAGAGAACTCGAACCATATTATGGTTCGGATGAAGGTTCAGCATTTGGTGACACACCTAACACAGATGGTGTTAGATGTAAGGGGGAGATAATAAGCCTAAATGTGGTCGTCGGATCGATTCCGTGTCCGGTTATAGAAAACTGGACGAAAGGGGAAGAGCACAGTGACTCAGATACAGAAAATGAAGAAGAAGATCCATATGTTACGCAGGGGGAGCAGCAGACAAGGGAAAAAGGAGCTCCAAGTCTACAGAAGGAGACAACAGAAGTTCAGTACTGTGCCTATGCCGTGCCTGTGCCTACTGTACCAAGTCCCTCGTCTACTCCTGCTCCAACTCCTGAAGATGTTGCCCCCACACTGAATCACTCGGATTCTGATGCGGATCTTGTAGGATCGTTGAGCACCTCTAGAGGGGGGTGAATAGAGTGCGTGTGTGCAGCGGAAATATAATCACCAATTAAAAAATTAAACTATGGCAGATATGTAAGAGACTGTAAATAAAGATAGGAGAATCAAACTCAGTGACACAGCGATGTATACTGGTATCCCTCTGAGAGGACTAATCCAGTCTCGAGTACTCTTGCTCGATGTTAATCCACTATGGCACAAGCTTTAACTGAGAGCTTGCAATCTCTTACAACACCGTGCTTGGTGACAAGCGCACGACCGGCTTCACAACACCGTGCTTGGTGGCGAGCGCACGACCAGCTCCACAACAGAAAAGTTGTTGAAACTTGAACGACCTCTTACAACTCTTGAGTAACCAAAAGACTTTAAATCAACTCTGATAGTACTGGCTTTTGGCTAAGAGATGTGTAGGTGAGATTTGAAAATCTTAGATCGTTTAGAAAACACTTGAATAGTAGAGAAGAGAAGATGAAGAATGAATTGATGATTTGAAGTGAAAAGTTCTTCTCTATTTATAGGTGTTTTCACCAACCGAACTCGGGCAGAACTCGGACAGAGTTCGGGTGCAAATATCTCGCAAAATAGACGTTGCTCGCAGATTTGGAGGCAACTGAAGTTTGAATACAAACTGACCGAACTCGGTCAGAGTTCGGACCGAACTCGGCTAGGAGTTCTGTCAGGAGATATTTTAAAAATCTTTTGTAAAAACAGTTTTCAAACTGGTTTTTGGTTATTTGTAAAATCATTTGAAAAGAATATTTTCGAAATTTGTTTTTGAAATATTTGAAACCGAAAATACGAAAGGGTAAAAATAGGATTCTAGAAAGGAGGACAATTTTAACCCTAAGCCAGTATTACCATAATTGATTTTACAAAGTAATTCCTAGACTCAATAAAATGTAAAATACAGAATAAAAGTAGAAAAGAGTCTTCAGAAGATTTTGATGACTTTGACGCTTTGATTTATGCAGTAAATCGTCCGTTGAATATGATTTCATGCATCCTGAAATAGTTAGCAGCATTTTCTATATTTTGTGTATTGACTAAAGTATATGTTGATTATCGAAATCGGGTGTGACCGTGGAATGGGCCAACAATCTCCCCCATTTTGATAATTGACAAACTTGAGTCTATACCAAAATATATTTATATCAAATAGAACAAAATAAAAAAAATACCTGAAAAATATTTTGCGTTTGGTATATACTCTTTTTCTCCCCCTTTGTCAAGTAGTAAAATGAATAGGCTCCCCCGTAAATCATGAAGCCAACAATAGAATAGACAAGACAAAGTGAAGTAAAAAGAAGTAATCACAGCATAGACAACTGGAATAAAATGAACTATAATAAACTGAAATATCATAGAGGTTCCACTAATAATCCAAAGAAAATACAACTGATAAAGTCTAACTGAAACAGTTTAGACATGAAATAAAATAAAACTACTACATAAACTGCATCAACTAATCAAAACTAAATCCACTATCCCATGGCTGAATCCACATCACATCGCTGGATCGTCCGCACCGGGAGGATCATGAGGAAAATAAGCAGTGGTCGGGTCGAAATACTGAAAAGTGACCTCATCAGTAAAACGAGGACCAGGGAAAACCGGGTGTGGAAGGATAGTGAGTGGACGGACTGGATCCTGAACCAGGCTGTAGTGGAGATCGGCAATACTGTTTCTCAGCACCTGGGCCTGAGAAATCTGCCGGAACTCGGAGTCCTGATAACGTTGCGTGGAAACGGCAACGAAATCATCAAACTGCTGGTAGAATGCCTGATCAAGTCCTGGGGCAGGGGCCGAAGCAGGATGAGCATCAGCTGGATGGGCCTCAGCATCAGCAGCTGGGACAGCAGGAGCAGCACCAGGAGGTTGAGGAAACCGACGAGAGCGGGTCAACTCAACAGGTGGAGAAGAAATGGCACACGTTTCAAGATCAATCTCAAAACGTCGAAATATACTAGCAAGGTGCATAGGAAAGACTAGGTTCCTACCTGCATTCTTGCAGTTGAGCATCCAAGACATCATAGTTTTTGGAACGGAGAAAGGAATTCCAAAATGAATGTGATAAAGAGCAGAAAGTTCCAAAAATGTAACTTCATCGGTAGAGCCTTTCTTCGGAAGAAGGGCCGAGAAAATCATACGATGAAGCTCGTAAAAAGTTTGGTTTAGATGTCTAGAAAAGATTCTCCTGGGAGGAGGAGTAGGGTGACAAATCAATTCCCTAAAGGAAGCTAAAGTGACATCGGCAGGGAATTGAACATGGTGGATGTCAACAAGTGCATCACCAAGATCAGGAACGTGAAAGTATTCACTGATATCGGTGGCGCTAAATTCTAATTCCTGTCCAGCAATGCAGGAATAGAAATTCCCGTTCTGTTTTACTTGCAAATTGCAGTAAAACATACGGACTGCATTGTCGTAAATGCTATCTTGGACCTCGAAAAAGTCACGGAATCCAAGTTGATCAAAAACAGGAGCATATTCAAAGAAAGTTGTAAAATTGACGAAGGCTCCAGCACAAATACGACGAAGAGAGAAAGAATCAAACCAGAGATCGGAGAAGTCTTTGTCGGGAAACAAAGTGCTATCATATTCCTCGGGATCTCTAGGTTTGGCTGGACTAAAGAGACTTGCCGGAGTGTAGTCGGATGAGGAGGAAGCACCTTGAGAAGAATTTCCTCGTTGACGTTTCGGAGCCATGAG
The DNA here is from genome assembly GCA_029216955.1 of Iris pallida. Classification (NCBI taxonomy): domain Eukaryota; kingdom Viridiplantae; phylum Streptophyta; class Magnoliopsida; order Asparagales; family Iridaceae; genus Iris; species Iris pallida. The sequence continues at coordinate 17,591,022 of JANAVB010020999.1, forward strand.
GAAGAAGATCGCCCACTTGAACTTGTCGATTCCTTGCAAAGGAGGAGGAGGAAGGATTTCTAGTAGGAGATGGAAGTATTCCACCTTTTGGTGTGAAGAAAAAGTGGAAGAAAGGATGAATTAAATAGGTGCTAGGGCCGGCTGTTCGGTTCTGGAACCATCACAGCGCCGACCGAACTCGGTCCGAATTCGGTCCGAACTCGGTCAGAGTTCGGGCCGAGTTCGGCCACTTGCATTCCCGAGACAGTCAAAGCAGTCAGGTGAATAAAGACTGTAAAAAGTAACATTTGACTGGTTTATTAAATAACTGCTATTATTTTCGGGTTAACTATAGGGGTTGTCCCAGCTAACGGTGGTTCACCGGGGAACTCTTAAGTACCGCTTCGCTTCGACCGTAGCCGTGGTGACAGACATACCCTTTGTAAGTTTGTCCCCAAAAATAATTTTCATTAAATAATAAATTGTCAAGTTATAAATGCAGTTTTAATTACCATATGTTTTAAGAGTCCGAGAATTCAAGAATGCCGAGCTCACGCCTCAAGATGTTAAAACGGTCTTCAGCCAATGGTTTAGTGAAAATATCAGCTAGTTGATGTTCAGTATCAATAAATTCTAAACAAATATCCCCGTGTTGTTGATGATCACGTAAAAAATGATGTCTAACTTCTATGTGCTTTGTGCGTGAATGACAGATAGGATTCTTAGTCAAATTAATTGCACTAGTGTTATCACAATAAATAGGAACATTTGTATAGTGCAGATTGTAGTCCTCTAAGGTTTGCTTCATCCACAAAATTTGAGCACAACAGCGTCCTGCGGCGATATACTCAGCCTCAGTTGTTGATAATGCTACTGAATTTTGTTTCTTGCTAAACCAAGAGACCAAGGCCTTTCCTAAGAAATGACATGTGCCACTGGTACTTTTACGGTCCACTTTGCATCCAGCAAAATCCGCATCCGAGTAACCTATAAGGTCAAAGGATTTGGTTTTGAGATACCATAAGCCAACTGTAGAAGTTCCTTTAAGGTATCGGAAGATACGCTTAACGGCACTAAGATGTGATTCCTTAGGGTTTGCCTAATATCGTGCACATATGCAAACACTAAACATAATATCAGGGCGACTAGCAGTTAAATATAATAAACTACCAATCATACCTCGATACTTACGCTGATCAACAGGTTTGCCACTTTCATCAGTATCAAGCTTTGTAGATGTAGCCATGGGAGTTCCAATTGGCTTTACATTCTCGAAGTCGTACTTCTTCAGTATGTCCTTCGTGTACTTGGCTTGGTTGATGAATGTTCCGTTTGAGTGTTGTTTGATTTGCAATCCTAGGAAGAAGTTCAGCTCTCCCATCATGCTCATCTCAAATTCACTCTGCATACACTTGGCAAATTCTTGACAGAGTTGTTCATTAGTAGAACCAAAGATAATGTCATCTACATAAATTTGCACTAGAAGTATATCATTATTCATGGATTTAATAAAAAGAGTAGTATCAATCTTGCCTTTTGAAAATCCATTATCAAGTAAGAAGGCGCTTAGGCGTTCATACCAAGCACGAGGTGCTTGTTTGAGTCCATAAAGTGCTTTCTTAAGCTTGAAAACATGATCAGGTTTTTGAAAATCTTCAAAACCAGGGGGTTGTTTCACAAAAACCTCTTCTTTCAAATAACCATTTAAAAATGCGCTTTTCACGTCCATTTGAAAAAGTTTGAAATCATTAAAACAAGCAAAAGCGCAAAACATGCGGATGGCTTCTAGTCTAGCAACAGGAGCATAGGTCTCATCATAATCAATTTCTTCTTCTTGATTATAACCTTGTGCAACTAGACGTGCTTTGTTGCGTAGAACTTGTCCATCTTCACTAAGTTTATTTCGGAACACCCATTTGGTACCAATTATCGATTGACCAATAGGTTTAGGAACGAGTTCCCAAACTTGGTTTCTCTCAAATTGATTAAGTTCCTCTTGCATGGCAGAAATCCAAAATTCATCAGAAAAAGCCTCATCAACATTCTTAGGTTCTATTTGTGAAAAAAATGCTACATTAGCTGCTACTTCAGAATCTCTAAGAGATGAACGAGTACTTACACCTTTGGATACATCACCTATTATGAGAGTTTCTGGATGATCTGGTTTGAATCTCAATGATTCGAATCTTTGGGCCATACCTTTCACAAGGCTCTTCTCAGTTCCTGCATCTTCGGAACTTTTATCAGTTCTTGCCTCTTGGGTAGGATCTTTCTCAGAACTCTTCTTTGTCTTTGTAGGTGCATCTTCATCATCAATGTCGCTAGATCTATGACTATTCAACTCATCAAATGTAACATTAATACTTTCTTCAACAATCAAAGATCTTTTATTAAAAATTCTATATCCCTTACTCTTAGCAGCATATCCGAGAAATATCCCGTCATCTGCTTTGGAGTCGAACTTACCCAAGTTATCCTTGGTGTTCAGGATGAAACAGCGACAACCAAAAACTTTAAAATAAGAAATGTTTGGAATTCTTCCAAACCAAAGCTCATATGGTGTTTTCTTCGAGATAGGTCGAATTAACACCCTATTTAAAATATGACAGGCTGTACTAACAGCTTCTGCCCAAAAATATTTAGGAAGATTATGCTGATTAAGCATGACTCTAGCCATTTCGCTTAGAGTTCGGTTCTTCCGCTCCACAACACCATTCTGTTGGGGAGTTCTAGGACAAGAAAATTCGTGGTAATATCCACTATCATCACAAAACTTTTTGAAATCAGAATTTTCGAATTCGCCACCATAATCACTTCGGATACGAGTAATCATGAAGCCTTTTTCGTTTTGTACCTTTTTACAAAAAATCTGAAATTCAAAAATAGCATCACTTTTGTTTGATAAAAAGTAAACCCATGTAAAACGAGAGAAATCATCAACAATGACAAAAGCATAGATTTTACCGCCAAGACTAGCGACTCTACTTGGACCAAATAAATCCATATGAATTAACTGCAAAGGTCTCGAAGTACTTACAGCGTTGATGGATTTAAAAGAAGACCTATGTGCTTTGTTCTTTTCACAGTCAGCACATACCATGTCTCTCTTGAATGGAATTTCTGGGAGTCCTTTTACCAACTTCTTTGTGTTCAGACGTGAGATAGTATCCATGTTTGCATGTCCTAGTCTCATGTGCCATAGCCAGCTTTCATCTTGATTGGCTACTAGGCACCTTCCTGCATTATTAGTATTCTCCAAAAAGAAAACATAAATATTGTCTTCTCTAATCCCTTTATATACGGGATCACCAGATGACATATCATATATGGTATATTTATCTTTCACAAAATTGATACCATAACCATTATCTGCCAAATGACTTATGCTCAATAGGTTATGTTTCAATTCAGTTACTAGACAAACATCCTTTATTATTGGGTAAGGAGAAATACCTACAGTACCATTACCTATAATATCACCTCTCAAGTTATTTCCGAAGGAGACGTATCCTTCTTTCTTCATCGATAGCGTAGCGAATAAAGATGCATCACCAGTCATGTATCGCGAACATCCGCTATCGAGGATCCATTTGCTTCTAGCATGAGAGGGTTGAGGGTCCACCTACAAAACAAATAGATGAATCCTTTGGTACCCATTTTCTGAAGGGTCCATGCTGATTAGCTTTAGGTCTCCAGACTAAAGTATGGTTATTAACAAGCTTTCTTGCAAGACAATATTGTGATATGTGTCCGTGTGTACCACAATAAGTGCAAGTCAGTTTAGAACCAGATGTGGTTAAAACTGTGTTCACATGCTTGTTTGGTTTCTTGGAGAACCTATAAGTGAAAGCATGATGATACTCGTGTTTCTTCTGTGCTTTCTTGTTTTTAGTCCTCTTAGGTGTATGCTTTGCATTAGGACTAAAATTAGGCTGTGTCACAGGCATTTCCTGTTTGCCTAACTTGATTTCTAACTTTTTAGAAATCGCAATAGACTCTTCATATTTAGCAGTCATAACTGAGAGTCTCTGTTCTGTTACTAAGTGCATCCTCTTCTCTGTGTCATACAGTTTTTGCATCTTACCATAATCTCTTTCTTTCTTTTGAATAGTGAGGATAGCCTCATGATAGTCTACCTTGAGTTTGGCTATCTCTTCCGTGTTACCGGTAGTAGACGTCTCTTTAATATCTTGAATAAGATTGGACAGTCTAGCTAACTCGGTTGTGTATGCCTTAATCTCTTTTCGAGATTGCTTATACTTGTCAAGCACATTTTTGTGTTCTTCAAGTAAATCGCTAAAGGCATTTTCTAACTCATCGAAAGTAAATTCATCATATAGAGGGTTTGAAGATACCTTGTCAAATGCCATAAGACAGACATTTGCATTGCCGCAGGGTCTATCCTCTTCTTCAGAATCACTGGCATCGCTTTCATGCCAGATACTTGTGTTGGCATACTTTCGACCAGTTGTAGCTTTTCTGCTTGATCTTGATCTGTCATATGGACTGCTCTTCTTAGTAGCTGGACAGTCCTTCTTCATGTGCCCTGATTTCTTACATCCAAAGCATATGGTTTCATCTTCATTGCTTTCTTGGACGTCTTTCTTCTTTCTGCTTGTAAACTTTAGGTACTTTCTGAAGTTCTTCACAAGTAGGGCTTGTTCATCACCACTTGAGGATTCTTCATCGGAATCGTTGTATGTAGCTTTTCTTGCTTGAGCTTTGAAGGCGATTGTTTTCTCCTTTGGTGTTGCTTCTTCAAAGTCTTGCAAGTCGAGTTCATGGGTCATGAGCTTGCCCATCAAAGTTTCCAACGACATTGTGGTGAGGTCGTTTCCTTCAATAATTGCTGTGGCCTTTGGATTCCAATTCTTTGTTAGAGCCCGCAGCACCTTTCTAATCTTCTCGTGATTGCTGTAATCTTTACCAAGAGATTGCAGAGGATTAGTTATATCAAGGAAACGAGTAAACATCTGTGTAATTGACTCACCGGGTTTCATCTTAAAAGATTCATATTCCTGAGTCAGTCTACTAATTTTGGATTCTTTCACTTGGGAAGTCCCTTCATGGGTTACCTCAAGAAGTTTCCAAATTTCGTGAGACGTCTTGCAGGTTGAAACTCTATTGAACTCGGTTTTGTCAATTGCACAGAATAGTGCATTGATGGCTCGAGCATCAAGACTAGCCTTTGCTTTTTCAGCATCGGTGTACTTGTCATGCGGCTTTTCCATAAGAATACCTTCAACCACTGTAGGTGGTGGTTTCTTATACCCATCAATGACTATTGACCAAAGATCAAAATCTAGAGACTTAAGAAAGAAAGTCATACGTGTTTTCCAGTAAGTGTAATTTGTTCCATCAAATAGGGGAGGTCTATTTGTGGATTGCCCTTCACCGTTGAATATAGATTTCACGGCTGCCATATATATACTCTCTAGGGTATGTTATATAAGAATATAACCTGCTCTGATACCAATTGTAGGATCGTTGAGCACCTCTAGAGGGGGGTGAATAGAGTGCGTGTGTGCAGCGGAAATATAATCACCAATTAAAAAATTAAACTATGGCAGATATGTAAGAGACTGTAAATAAAGATAGGAGAATCAAACTCAGTGACACAGCGATGTATACTGGTATCCCTCTGAGAGGACTAATCCAGTCTCGAGTACTCTTGCTCGATGTTAATCCACTATGGCACAAGCTTTAACTGAGAGCTTGCAATCTCTTAAAACACCGTGCTTGGTGACAAGCGCACGACCGGCTTCACAACACCGTGCTTGGTGGCGAGCGCACGACCAGCTCCACAACAGAAAAGTTGTTGAAACTTGAACGACCTCTTACAACTCTTGAGTAACCAAAAGACTTTAAATCAACTCTGATAGTACTGGCTTTTGGCTAAGAGATGTGTAGGTGAGATTTGAAAATCTTAGATCGTTTAGAAAACACTTGAATAGTAGAGAAGAGAAGATGAAGAATGAATTGATGATTTGAAGTGAAAAGTTCTTCTCTATTTATAGGTGTTTTCACCAACCGAACTCGGGCAGAACTCGGACAGAGTTCGGGTGCAAATATCTCGCAAAATAGACGTTGCTCGCAGATTTGGAGGCAACTGAAGTTTGAATACAAACTGACCGAACTCGGTCAGAGTTCGGACCGAACTCGGCTAGGAGTTCTGTCAGGAGATATTTTAAAAATCTTTTGTAAAAACAGTTTTCAAACTGGTTTTTGGTTATTTGTAAAATCATTTGAAAAGAATATTTTCGAAATTTGTTTTTGAAATATTTGAAACCGAAAATACGAAAGGGTAAAAATAGGATTCTAGAAAGGAGGACAATTTTAACCCTAAGCCAGTATTACCATAATTGATTTTACAAAGTAATTCCTAGACTCAATAAAATGTAAAATACAGAATAAAAGTAGAAAAGAGTCTTCAGAAAATTTTGATGACTTTGACGCTTTGATTTATGCAGTACATCGTCCGTTGAATATGATTTCATGCATCCTGAAATAGTTAGCAGCATTTTCTATATTTTGTGTATTGACTAAAGTATATGTTGATTATCGAAATCGGGTGTGACCGTGGAATGGGCCAACAGATCTCTCCGACTCGGATGGTATGATCTCTCCACCACCTATTGCTCCCTTAAGGAGATCTTCTCGCATCAATGCGGGTAAGGCTCCTGCTAGTTTTGATGATTACGAACATGACATTGCCAACTTCTTGTCTTATTCTAACATTTCTTCGAATTATCGAGCCTTCATTGCATCGTTAGACTCTACTTCGTTGCCCAAGTGTTGGCAGGAAGCAAAGAAAGATCCAAGGTGAAAAGCTGCAATGATGGAAGAACTTGGGGCACTGGAGAAAAATAAGACATGGGAGCTGGTTCCATTACCCAAAGGAAAGAAAGCTGTGGGATGCAAATGGGTGTACACAGTGAAAGAGACGCTAGAAGGAAAAGTAGAGCGGTACAAGGCGAGGTTGGTTGCAAAAGGATTCACAAAGTCATATGGAATAGACTGATGAGATGTTTGCCCCAGTAGCAAAAATGAGCACCGTGAGAACTCTGGTCTCCATTGCAGCGAACTATGGGTGGAAGCTGTACCAGCTGGATGTGAAGAATGCCTTTCTTCATGGGGACCTGCAAGAAGAAGTATACATGGAGCTCCCGCCAGGGTGCTACGCGACGAAATCAAACGGAGGGACGTCGCAAGAAAATGTGTGTAAACTGAAGAAGTCGCTATACGGGCTCAAGAAATCTCCTCGAACCTGGTTTGACAGATTCAGAAAGGCTGTTACAGGCATGAGATACCGTCAAACAAATGCAGATCATACGGTCTTCCTCCAGCATGCAAGAGGCCACATCACTATACTTGATGTATATGTGGATGATATAGTGATCACAGGTGATGATGAGGTCGAGATCACTAAGCTGAAGTCAAAACTCGCGAAGGAGTTTGAAGTGAAGGATTTAGGAGCGATGAGGTACTTTCTAGGTATCGAGGTATGTGAAGGCGAACAAGGAATTGTTCTCTCACAGAGAAAATACACACTAGATTTGCTGAAGGAGACGGGGATGCTGGGATGCAAAGCAGCAGTCACTCCAATTGACCAGAAGTGCAAGTTGGGAGCAGAAGCAGGAGAGCCCGTTGATCGTGAAAGATATCAAAGACTTGTAGGGAGATTGATTTATCTGGGACACACTCGCCCTGATATCTCATTTGCGGTGAGTGTAGTGAGTCGCTACATGCATGATCCAAGAAAGGGTCATATGGAAGCAGTATTTCAGATCTTGAGATATCTGAAAGGAACGCCGGGAAAGGGGCTATGGTTCAAGAAAAATGGACGCATAGAAGTTGAGGGATACTGTGATGCAGACTGGACGAGCTGCATAGACGACAGAAGGTCTACCACGGGATACTGTGTTTTTGTAGGAGGAAATCTGGTCTCATGGAGAAGCAAGAAACAGTCTGTGGTAGCACGGTCGACAGCTGAAGCAGAATACAGAGCAATGGCTCTGGGAGTGTCAGAGTTGCTGTGGGTGAAAGCGTTGCTGACAGAGTTGAAGCTAGACAAGGGAGCACCATTACGTCTTCTGAGCGATAGTCAAGCTGCAATAACTATAGCTAACAATCCAGTTCAGCACGACAGAACGAAGCACATCGAGATTGATCGATTCTTCATCAAGGAGAAGCTGGAACAAGGGATACTGAAGATTGACCATGTCCGCTCAGAAGAACAAGTTGCAGACTGTCTGACTAAGGGTCTTAGTTCATTAAGTCTGTCGAAGCTATGTAACAAGATGGGGATGATCAATATCTATCGCCCATCTTGAGGGGGAGTGTTGAGAGTCAATAAGGGACTTTTAGTCCCACATCGGAATATGTAGTATGTAGAGGAGCTAGACTCCCTATAAGTAGTGAAGTAGACCATCAATAAAATTATCCAACTATTATTTTCTACAGTTTCTTATGTAGATAATGATGTCTTCATTTTTTAGCCAAGATACTTGACGATAATTTAGGCAGCTGCTTTAAATCAAATTTAGAGTGCCAAGTAAATAAATTCCTCACCATAGAATAGAAGAAATGGAGGGATATGGCGAAAAGTGAAAATTGAAATGCAGCATAAGCCCAAACATATTCCCTGCATGCTGCAATTTAAAAAACAATCAATCTAAAGAACAGAAGCAGATTGGTAACCATCACTCTTCTTATAAAAATTCATTACCTAAGACAATTGAAAATGCTGATCCCAATAATGACAGAGTTAAGGAAAATGGAGCAGCAATCGTTAGTGCATGAGATCTCATATCAGTGACCTGTTGTAGAAGAGAAGAGAACCATTAGCAAACCAATGATAGCCAAGGGTTAAAGGAAGTAGACGTACGAGAGAGCATGTCCTAAACCAATAAGATTAACCACTTCAGTCCTATGAATGAATGATTGGATTGTGTGGATTAAGAAAATCAAACATTATGGCAAATGCATGTGTTGTAAACTTAGAAATTGATGCTTTACTGTTTGAATATATACAACTCATGAGAAATAAAGATTAACAGAAATTTCTACTACAACACCTCTGAATCTATTGTCCAGTTTATCACATCATCATGCTGGTTAAGTCACATTTGTCCTCTACAAGTATATGACTTACATGATAGATTAATGCAAAAAATGACCACATAAATGCTGAAATTTCTCCGGTCATACTAAATGGAGAGAATACCACAAAAAGAACAGAACATATCCAAGATATTTTCTCAAAAAGGTCAGAATAGTAAATACATTCATTTCCTAAGAAACGAGCAAAAGGATCAGCTAATTAGCTAAAAGGGAAAATATGTATTCAAATGACTCAGATGAGCGGAATGCGGGAGAAAAGTGGATAAGTCCACCTCTTCGATGAGCTACGAGGGAAAATATGTTCATATATGTTTGTGTTTACTGTATATTTTTTTTTAAATGGCTAAGATGCAGCATAAAAGTTGATAACTCCAACTCGTTCAGCTATAGATCGTCATTGCTAAAAGCCAAATATTGATCAGGTTTCTAGGTGATTGAAATTGTTTACTCGGGTAAATAAACAACATTTATATCTTACTTTCTTGAATATTGTAAAAAGAAAGAAAAGCTCAACAGTTTCATTTTCCTATTTTCCTGATGATACCTGAAAAAGAAACAATTTCCACAGATATCCTTGTTCAAAAATAACTTGGTGCTTGTAAAGTATAGACTTATTTTCATACTTATTCTTCATTCACTCTGAAATGGTAGACTGTCATATAAAAAAGAACATGATACACCAAAGTTCATCAGAGCAACATGTTTACAGTTTGTGGTTTCACTCCTAGGTTCAAAGATCGTTATCACTTTGCAGTCCTTTAATCTTTCACAAAAAGAGTAAGCATACCAGAAGCTGCTCGATGAAGAAGAAATAACACATGGTGCTAATTATAATCAGCACAACAGCATCCTGCCAGCTTCTGCACAAACAATTAAAGAACGTTTTATGATCTACCAATTCATTGATAAAATGCGAACATATCTCCAATATGTTGAGCCTAAACACTTCTATTTTCCAGTTCATTATGAAAAGAAAAGAAAAATTAGAAGTTTCATAATGGGCTGCATCTAGAATTTTTACCTGCTCAGCAATGAGTTTGAGGAGTGGCTTGTAGTTGGAAGTTGTTGGCTCCTGACCCTTTGGACAGAACTCTGTATCCGTAACAATGTAACTGGCAAATTGCGAACCTCTTGACGACAAACCTCACAATTCTTGTTGCCTCTACTGCTAAACCACTTCACTGCACATTCTTCATGTATAAGCCTAAGGGCACCTTTGCAACTGCACTCCATTTTGAGCCAGCTTCCTCCTTCTTGTAACTCGATGAAACATATCCTGCACACTGCTTCTTCTTCAGGAATTTCTTCATCATTGTCCTCCCTCTGTACAGGACCTGCCTCACCTGATGTAGAATACCACTGAATGTAAAAGTTTGTGGATCAAAATAGTCATATATGCAAGACAAAGTGATGTCAAAACAAAAAAAGACTATGTTTGAAACATTTGCTGAAGATGTCAAATTCTTCAGTCACATCTCAGTTGTCCTTATAGATCTCAAGCTACAAGAACAAACTAAGCCTAAAAGAAAGGCGTACATGAAATCCATCCATCATATGACAATAATATTATTACCATCTGGGGAATCGACTGATATGAGCTCCTTCCGTTGTGGGAATGATCCAGATCTCACAATAATAATATTCCGCACGGGTACAGACAAGGACCTTGATACCTTTGTTGGAATGGTTTGTTTCTGCATAAATGGAGTTATAATCAAATTTTACGTCATATAGATACAAAATTCAAGAGATGAACCACTGTGAAAACACATAGCAAGCCCAAGGAACATTCGGCTGGGACAGAAAAAAGAGGAAATAGAAGACAGGAGCCGACAAGATCACGACTTTCATATCTGTCATGCCTAACAGACCGTTTTGCAAGAACTGATACCACACTGACATATTGAGATGATTAGGCTAAACGAAACAAAAATCAGGAACATTCAAGTATTACCCTAAGTTTACAATAATATGCAATTGATACATAGCAAGTAACTCGTGAAATATATATGATCTGAAGAAAAGCTCAGGTCTCATGCTAATATTGTGCTGATAATAGAAAGTGAAAAGCGGCATAAAGCTCTAACATACGAGAAAACCTACCTGAGATTCGTGTTGCTCGCTACATGTCTTCTCCCTAATAGAAGCAGAGGAGGGTGATAAATCTGACGGTGGTCTAGCAGGGAGTGATGCTGACCTTTTCCATGAGAGCCTTGCAAAGATATTAGCAAGTACAGCATTTTCATGGGCAGTCCTTTTTTCATGCTTCACAGCAAGTTCTGGGTTTAGAAGGCAGCTCTTCTCCCCAACAAGGACTGTTTTGTTTTTGAAGCTAATCCCACGTGAAACTACTTCACCTCCACTAGAGCAACCTTCGTTCTGAATCAGATGTCCACCAAAACTACTGCTGCCAATATGTGTTAGTCGAGAGGGCACTTGAAGAGTGAGTTTTGACAATCTTTTTCCAGTCTCATGATATGAAATTCCTTCCTCTATTGGTTGTAGATTATGGTGTTCGACCTGGAATATCAATTATTTGGAGGTCATCTTGCAGTACTAAACTATGAAGTTTAATCAATAGTAATAGTAACAGAGGCCAAGGGCAAAGGAAGGCAAAAAGCAGATAATGCAAAATGTAAATCACTTCAGTTATGAAAACTATGACTTTGCTTAAACATGTTAACTAGATGTATTATATATCAGAACGCATCTCAGAATATCCAAGGAAAATTCAAAGTAGAGAAAGGATGCAATGAGACATAAGAATGGTCCACACTCTCATATGCTTGGAGGAACTTTAAGGGTGAGACAGAGACTCTTCCATATAAAATTCAAATCACAAACTCAAAGTGATATAGAGATCTCCATGACACAAATGCCATAAGCCTCTCGTATTCAATGATCCCCAAAAGTTTCATAATTACACTGAAGTAATCCAAGTTCCTTCCCTAAGAAAGTAAAATGTACAAAACAGAGAGAGGAGAAAACAAAGAATATGCGTCAAATGTATCTTAATTGCTCAACAAGTAAACTTGATGTAAAACATCAGTCAATAAATTGACAGTGTAGTTCAATAATTGCCTTTGTGCGTAACTTTATACATCAAGATGCCTTGATTGAATATAGGATTTCTTTAAGTGCACAATCTACCTACTTAATTCTTTTTTATATTGAGAGCATGAAGAAACAATCATGAGATATCTAGTCTGTTTGTGTGTTGGTTGGTGTGGGCGGGTGGATGGGATGGAGGGCTTAAGATCATAAGAGTGGATGAGATCGGGTAAATCTGACACAATTTACATCTTATAACCAACAAATGTCTGTGGATTTCTACTAGTGGTTTGGGAAATCTTTTTGGCATTCAGCATAAGTTGGAGTTCCATTTTCAATCCTAGAAAGACACGTCCAGAAAACATTTGAATCTTTATGCTCTGCCTCTACCATTCTTTATTAAGTAGTGAAGAAAACTCAAAGTCTTATCTTCCCATATTTGATTGCTCAAATGCACAAGTTTCAACTTTCTAATTATAACTAATCTTTCATCTCGTGACTCTTAACCTTCTTCAATTTTCATGTGCACATATCCCCTATATAATGCACCCTTTTCTTTTCAAAATTAGAGTATAATTGAGCATTTTGCATTAAGGGTTCTCAAAGAACCTCAAAACAATAGAGAGTATAGAAGAGATAGGAGAAGATAATTGTATTCAACCAAGAAATAGCTCTGAAAAATCTCCATCACTCTCTTCTAAAATACTCAAATGAGTACATCATCGACTCCAATTCATAATAGTTAACCCATTCACATACTTATTAGGACGTCCACTACTTGTAATTATCTTAACTAATAAGAAATTACAAGGACCTGACCTTTATGGCTATTCCTACTCAGTAGGAATGCAATTACTATTTTCAACAATTCTCTCCATTTAAAAAAATATAATATTTTTACAAAATTAAACTCTCTAACTGAAGTTATACTGAAATGTACGGTAGCATACCAACAAGCCCTACAAGAAAATCTAAACTTCACCTTTACACACAAAGCAAACACAGGCAAAGCTCTTCAGAAGAAAATGGTGAAATGGGCGGGCAAGAAATAGATCAACATGGAGCAATTATTCAATGAGCCGGCGCACCCCATGCCATCAAGTGGAGGAGAATCATGATGCACGGTGAGCCCGGCTCACTGAATAATTCCTCATCAACATGGGCTTAAACTCCACGAAATGGCCAGATATCTCACTCAAACCCACAGAATTGAGTGACAATTGAGCATTATACATAGTACTTCCTATATCCCTATGCGAAGCAAGCACTATTTCAAGAAATATGGAGGAAAAAAATTGAGCATTCTGCACACTTCCCACCATTTAAAAAACTATAAGTTTCTTTATAAAGTTCAACTCTAACACAAATCCTACTATAAATGTATGAGAAATATACCCAACAAAAAAAATCCAGTAAAAATCTGAACTTTTTGATCTCCACTCACAAGTAGGCAAAGCCATCTTCTGGGTGAAATGGGCAGAGAAGGAATAGATCAAGGAGAGGTTAAAACTCCACCGAACTGCCAAATTTCTCTCAAAATCACGGAATCTGGCAGTTTCAAGAGATGGGCAGCTATAAATCATAGCATACAACACAAACCATCAACTAGAGAACCGGTAGCGCAGTTTGTTTCACTTGCTCATTCGATAATCTAACACATAGGAAACTAAAATGGAGAAAAAGATTTCAACTTTATACAGAGACAGAGCGTGGATGACCTTCTGGGAGCTGGAGGAGGACTCCTTGATGCCATTGGAGACTGCTGCTGCTGCTGCTGCTGCTGCTGCTTCCTCCATCTACCTTTAGTGAGAATGTTCAGAGCAGCTGAAGAGTAGTAACAAAGTGAAGAACTATATACATCATTATTGTTGTTATTATTATTATATTCGTATTTTATTCAATAAAGAAAAGAAAGAGACATAAATTCTGTCCCGTTCCAACGAATGAGCACATGGATGAGTGGTTGTAAGAGGATTGTAAGTATTTGATAGTAGACTTAGCATTATTGCTCGCGAAATAGTGATTTTCGTTGGGACGGGACAGAATTTATGTCTCTTTCTTTTCTTTATTGAATAAAATACGAATATAATAATAATAACAACAATAATGATGTATATAGTTCTTCACTTTGTATCAGCACATGGGTGAGTAGTTGTAAGAGAGTTGTAAGCATTTGGTAGTAGACTTAGCATTATTGTTCAGCAATAGATGAAGGTTGTAAGAGGGTTGTAAGCATTTGGTTGTAACTGTAGCATTACTCATTTGGCGAGTAGGTCCTCCCTCTTTCTAAATTATTGGAACCGACCAGTAATCGAAAAAACTTTGATACGAGGTATAGAAGTTTTGATACCCCTATGTATGACAGATCTCATCTGTCATACATAGGGGATATCAAAACTTTGATATCCTATACTGTATCAAAGTTTTTCCCCGAGTAAACTGTACATTTTGCCCTCCCCATACCAACTTGTGATGTATTTGGGTTTGTTAAAGGTGCACTTAAGACACTTGTGTTCAGATAGGTTAGGATGTAAGAGGTTTTGTTTACGTAACTTTTTTTTCATATAAGGTAAATATTATTCTGGTTCGAAGGTCTACAACTCAGTCAGAAGGCCTACAACATATTATCATCTGAAGGCTTACAATTCAGCATGAAGGCTATACATTCCGGTCCGAAGACTACACTAGCACCGCAACCGCACCACATCGCAACTGTACCACACCCCATCCGCACCCGAACAATATTTTATCCTCCTCGCATATTGTTAAAACGTATATATCAATTTCACTTTTGTTTAATCATAAATGATACAGTTGTTGCACACACACAAAATACAATAAATACCATAGTTTTTGTAACATTATTTACAGCCAAAGTGACTGCACCAATTAACAACCAAATAGTCCCAAATGTGGATTTGCACATTCTTTTTTACCAAATTTAGGGGAAAAAAAATTTAATAAAATTTAAGGTGCAAAAAATGTCCGAACATTATAGTTTGGGTGCCATTAAAATAATTAACGTATGTCAAAATAGTATTTGTTACCAATCCAATTTATTAGGCATTTTAATTTATTCTATATTCTATAGAATTTTTATTTTGTATTATGTTGAACTTATATTTTCTAGAAGTGTCCTGGATCTTGGGAGCCGTAAAGGACAAATTGCATTAACTACCCCTATATTTTATACTTATTACAGAAATTACTCATACTTTGAAACTAATTACACGGACCATTCCAATAGCTTAAATTTTCTATAGAAACTTATAATAATGACCACCTGTATGTTTTAAAGTTTATAAGAAGAGGGTGGTCAGAGCATCCACAGTGGCAACACTCCAAACCATACTCCAAATCACATCAACTCATACTCCAATATTAATTTTGGAGTATTTCCTTCATGTTGGTACACAATGGTATAGTCTAAATAAACACTCCAAATTGACAAGTGGCAACACTCTATTTGTTTTTCTCCTTATTTTTCTTTCATAATTGACAAGTGGCAACACTCCAAAAAAAAGAATGAAGGAGAAAAGTAAATATGGTGGGCCCGCAAGTAATATAGCTCAACTAGTGGACTCTCCAAATTTGGAGAGTCTTTTAGCTTTCTACCATTTTTCAAGTGTGGACAAGAGTCCATTGGAGCCATCAAGTGCTACAAAATTTAGCTAAAGACCAAATATAGCACTTGAAACTAGTTCCACTGTGATGCTCTCAGTGTGATTATTCCGTAATAAGAATAGTTAAACATAGAGAGGATTATTTATTTCAGCCGTAAATGTCTTAATCATATTTATGTTTTATCTCAGTTCATGCATGGCTCAGATTATTCAAAAGAACCTTTGTTGACGTCTTCTCATTCTCTGACAGTGGCTTCTTGACTTGACCCCTTTTGCTGATCTCATGCAAATCTTAAGCCAAAAGAGATGTTTAGACCATCTCCAATGGGGGTTTATCTTTCCTATTTCTATTGAAGAAATTTATTTTGGAAAAAACTTCTTCCAATGGTGATTTCTATCACCATTTCTATCCTATGTGACAATGATATAGGATAGAAACTTTCTAGGAGGGCTCATGACAATTATTATTGGATCTCACACCATTAAATTGGTCCTTTTACTATGTGACACATAGGATAGAAATGGAAAACCATTGGAGATCATTTTTGTATGTTTACAATTTCTATGTAGAAACTCTTCCAACTAGGATAGAAATCTTCTTAAAGTACAATACCAAATAAGATAAGAACTCAATTTTAGAAATCACCATTGGAGATGGTCTTAGACCAACTCCAATGGGGGTTTCTATCTTCCCTATTTCTATGGAAGAAATCCATTTTAAAAAAAACTTCTCCCAATGGTGATTTCTATCACCATTTCTATCCTAGGTGGCAATGATGTAGGATGGAAACTTTCTAGGAGGGTTTCTACATGTAGAAACTCTCATAGAAATTCTCCTATGTCTCATGACAATCCCACACCATTAAATTGGTCATTTTACTATGTGACACATAGGATAGAAATGGAGAACCATTGGAGAGCATTTTTGTATGTCTACAATTTCTATGTAGAAACTCTTCCAACTAGGATAGAAATCTCCTTAAAGTACAATGCCAAGTAGGATAGGAACTCAATTTTAGAAAGGGGCCGGCTATACACACCCCATGACCTGCTAAGGACACCCCACATAACTTAAATTTTATGTTAAAAGACCAATATACCCCCAAGTCTTTCTAAGAACACCCAAAAAAAAAAAAAAAATTCTGCGACAAGCACGACAAATACTTGTCGAACGGACAATGGTCTGTTCGACAAGTATTGGTCGAACATGTCTTATTCTGTTCGACAAACACTGGTCGAACGTGTCTTCTTGTGTTCGACAAAAACTGGTCGAACATAATATAATCGAACATGCCATCTTCTGTTCGACATATTCTGGTCGAACGTACACACTATAGTTCGACTGTCTCGGGTCGAACATTGCTCTGTGTGTTCGACAAACCAGGGTCGAACCTACCCGTGAATACACCCAAATTTTTTTCTAATTTTTTTTTTTGTTTTAACAACAATTTATGGTCGACGGAGGGGGGATCGGAAAGCGGGGGGAGGAGGAGGAGGAGGAGGAGGAGGAGGCGGGTCCGGGGGGGGTCGGCGGAGGCGGGTCGGGGGAGGAGGCGGCGGCGCGTCGGAGGAGGAGGAGGGTCGGCGGAGGGGAAAAGGGAAGGGGAGGGGGTGTGCTCAGCAGCAAAGGTAGAATAGGAAAAAAAATTATTATTATTATTTTTTTTTTTAAATAGGATGTCCTTAGCAAGTGTGGGGTGTGTATAGCCGTGCCCTTTTAGAAATCACCATTGGAGATGGTCTTAGGTGCCTATTTCTCAATCTGAGCCCCTGACACATAAGAATCTTGATAATATAAATGGGAGCACAAGTGTTTTGTTGCAATCAACTTCAATGAATAAAGTCTGGCCACTTTAGTTCCAAAAATCTTCGTATCATATGGCAATGGAAATTATTATCAAACACCCAACCCTCGGTTAGCGTGAAAAACTGGGCAGGTGACCTATTGTGAGTTTGAAAAAAATGGTTGCCACATAGGAATGACAATCATTTTTTCCAAAAGTACTTCTCCAATGCAAATGTGAAATAAAGTGTGGAGTTGACATGGCAAAGACAATGTGAAGTTGGTTGTCTAGATCTAGACAATGCACTTCACAATGAAATTTAGACAATGCACTTCACAATGTCTTTATGTCCACATCATCATTTGTGAATAAAAATGTTTATAAAAAGAAGTAGAAGAGTAAAAATTGCCTTGAAAGTTATAAAAAATTACTTTGTATTGTCTTCTCTATACTTTTGCATTGGAGATGACTTTTTAAACTCATTGTCATTTGTGAATATAATCTTGCCACCTATACAAGACATTGTCTTGTGTCCCATGCCACCTAAGATTTACAACACAAAATAAGACAATAGGGTTGGAGATGCTCTTAGGTGGAGAGCATCTCCAACCCTATTGTCTTGTTAAGTGTTGTGAGTCTTAGGTGGCTCCTATGTGGCATGAGTCACAAGACAATGTCTTGTTTATGTGGCAAAATTATATCTCAAAAGACAATGAGATAGAAAAAATCTCTCCAATACAAAAGTATTGAGGAGACCATAAAAATTATTTTTTCCAACTTCCAGGGCAACTTTTAAGACAACTACTCATCTTCTTTCTTTTTTCTAATATTTTTTATTCATAATTGATGACATGGAAGAGAAAATATTGTCAAGTGCATTGTCTAGAACAAGACAATCAACTTCACAATGTCTTCTTTAATTTTTGCCACATAAGCTTCACAATTGACTTGACAATTGCATTGGAGAAGAACTTTTGAATAAAATTTTGTCATTCCTATGTGGCATTAACTTTTTTCCAAAGTCACAATAGGGTTGGAGATGCTCTTAGGCTTTCTCCGGATCAAATAAAACATTGAATGCATGTCTGGAGAGGAAAAAAAATCTTAAAGCAGAAAATCATCCTCGCTGTTGTCTACTGCCAAGTACATCAGATGTTGTCGCCGAACATGAAGACAGGTTCCTTATAAACACAGGTGCAAGGTGAATATCTTGTTATGTAATCCAAAAGTTGTCTTCAGAATGTCGAGCTACATTTAACTTTGGGCTAAATCAGCCTGCAGAGAAGAAACAAACACAATTTAGCCATCATTTCCTGCAGTAGTCAAAAGAGAGTTTTTTCAATACCACCAGACTAGCAAGAGAACCAAACCATGCAGACAACTTGGGAACCATATGGTCATTCATATGGACTTAAATTGGGTGAGGCCAGTTCAAGGGATAAACAAGAACATTTGCTCTGTCCACAAGGACTTGGTTCCCACTTAATACTTGACCTATTTGTCGACGGTTTCCAACATTCTTATAGCTTTTCCAGTTAGGGGGATGAACAAGAACAATGCTCTGTCCATGGACCATAAGGACTCGGTTCTCACTTATCGTTCTATTTGTTGATGGTTTCCATCCTTTCTATATATTTTATTCTAAACACCATAGCCAAATGTACACATGAATTGCGCCAGAATATGTCGAAAGGTTTTTTTTTTTTTCAAGGTAACTTTACCGATATAGTCAGATTGGTCATAGGATACAAGTTTCTTTTTTAGAATGGGTTGGCTTCTAGTTTTTTCTTTTGTTTTCTTCTCTTGAGACTAGCTTTTTTATAGAATTCAAATAGCTCCATTGTAAATACATCAAAACTAATTATCTCCTGTTGTATAATAGTTACTACCTGGTAGTATTGCATATAAATTGGAAACATTTCAAGGAAAAAACTACTTATGATTTCAAGACTGGATGTTTTAGGTACTATGATGCATAACAGAGTTAGAAACCTTGACCTTCAAAATGTTAAGATGGATTGTTTTTATCTTCATCTAGCTTTCTCCACGGATTGAGAGCTTCTTTGACAGCTTGAGCTTCCGGTGAGTTCTTCCAAGCTCGTTTTTCTGATTCTAATTCAGTTACCTTATCATCTGCACCAGGGAAAAGAAATCAGAGCAACAAAGCAAGGCCTTCCAGTCGAAAATTTTGGTGCTGAGTCACGGAAATAAAAAAGATGTTTCAGGAAACATATAACCGAATAATGAAGATCTAGTCACTCTTTACGTGGCAAAATTGAAACTTGAAAGATACTTATGCACTAAAGAATAGGCATACTAAACATTTTCGAGAACACTAATCTTGTAGACCAAAACATTTTGAAGACATCTTGGCAAACTAAATATAATCATTTCAAGTCAACGATAGATACATACATACTCACCTAACTCTTGACCATGATTAAAGAATTTAACAAATACCAATGCACATCCGCTGTTTCCAACAAGGTTTGCCAAACGCAATCCGAAACTAACTATAAAAAAGGTCCCAGTCAATTTTGGCAAATATACAAGTCATCATCCATAATTCTAGTCTATATAAAAGCAAAACCATTCAAAACGTTGAAGTATGGAACTATAAATTGAAAATTGAGGAGAGGGAAAGATAATTGGGTTGAAAACGGTTTCTTTTTTTTTGGGTGTTGTTGTTTTTTTTTTTTTTTTTTTTGGGGGGTGGGGTGGGGGTAGACAAGATATGAGAGAAGGGTGAGGCACAACCTGGACCTCGCATTCTGCTATGCACAAGCGACACCCTTCAAATGGGTGCCACTGGCATCAAAAATAAATATATTTGATTAATCAGGTAAAGAAATTCAGCTCTCTTGTTAAGACATGTATCTATTCTTACAACTTACAAGGTCAAATGATACTCTAAGATATCCAGGATCATACTCTGAATCACCATTCTATATACGACATGTGCCCATCCTATCCCTAGCACTATTTTAATTTCACGACTTAAAAAGTTATACAGAAATGTTTTTCCTCCTGGACTTCCATAGTAATTCACTCGTATGCTTTCAAAGGTCCCTTTCAATCATCTAGGAAGCACGGACACTCCCAAAACCTATATCGTGTCCATATCCCTGTTGTTTTGGCACGAATTGGCCATGGCAAAACACTCAAAAATACAATAGGAAATGCCAAAATAAGTGGCATGTCTGTATTGTCTCGTGTTGTACCCGTGTCCATGCATCATAGGGTTATCAATCCAACTTTCGCAAATGAGCAATGACCGTATTAATCATGCATACTCTTAAAACTGTTCTCTTATTAGTTGCACATGACATTCTATTTCAAGGATCTAACTGAGTACGACAACCCATTTCTAAATCTCTATTTCCATAGATAGCATATTATATCAATTACAATTTATTCTAAGTTTCTCATTGACCCACTAGTTTCTTGCAGTTAAAGAGTTATTACTTTTCTTCGGATCATGGTGCACCAACCGACAATTACTCTCATAATTCAAGTGCTCATAACCCATCTTTGCTAACTTATCATCGCAACGTGGTGGTGAGGCTAGCATGCTTCTAGCTAGTAATCAAAATAAACAACCTTGCTAACTTTTCATCAGCATGGAACATTCTCACATGAAAATAACAAGGTTAATACTGTTGACTACCCAATACAACTTCACTGAATCAGGAGTTAAGACATGAAAGAAGACACTGTGCAGAACAAAAGCAAAGTTGAAAGTATATAAGTAGGGTTAATTACACTAGCCTCCCCTATGTTTCATGAGTATTATAGGGACTACCCCTATTCCGAAAATAATTACACTAACCACCCCTCTCCTTTATAAATTTTATTAACCCCATAGGGGTGGTCAGTGTTATTAGTTTCTATAGAAAATAGCAACTATAGGGGGGTCCGTGTAATTAGTTTGTTTTTTTTTGGGGGGGGGGGGGGGGGGGGTCGTATAATAAATGTAAAACATAGGGGTAATTAATGCAATTAACCCTATATAGATATTACGTATAACCAAGGAATTAGGGAGAATGTTTTAACCCTTTATTTCTAAAACTTTCTTGAATGAGAAGGATACCTAAAACGTACTTAAAACAAGTACAATATAATTCTGGAATCGACAATACTTGCTAGTTCTATTTTCCATAAGAAATGCAGCACCAAATGGGCCTAGGTTAAAACTTTATATTCATAATAAGACACACTCTTCTGCAACAGAAAAGTACGAGTCGATTGAGTATCAATTACAGTCATTCTGTGACATCGGCATTAGGGAGGTGAATGGCAGTGTTGGTCTCAGAAATTATGGTGTGAATACAATGGAATAACTGAACCTCTAATAGTGGCCGGTAGCGGATCCAGAATGAAATTCTACTAGGGGCACAATCATAAGGAGGTTCGGAGACAATGTTCTGAAAATTGAACATATAGAACAAAATACATAATTGAAAATTGAACATACATACCACTCCAAACAAAGGACTATTTTTCTTTTTGGTGGGAACACTAGAAAGAGAGAAAAATAAAGAAACGGGCAGACAACAAGCAAGAGAGAAAGGTTCCGAGTTCTGTTTTGTGGTTTGGCTTCTGCCTTCTCTTCTGTTGTGCTGCTTGCGTTTGTGTGTGGAAGAGGGGCTGGGTCCCACTCCCACACACTTGCTAGCACTGCTAATTAGCCCCTTTCTTTCTTTCTTTCTTTATTTCCATGATATGTGTGCTGTATTGCTGTATTGCTGTATTGCTTATATGTAAATGGGCTCATGCATGTATGCATGTATAAGGGCTCATGCATATATCTGTTGATCAGCCAAACTTCAGTGGGGGCACCGCCCCCCAGTGGACATTACGTGCGTCCGCCACTGATAGCGGCCCAGAAGCGCGCCTCCACAACTATATTGTGCAATCTACTACCTTGAGTACTGAAAAACTAGACAGTTTATGTTTGCCTTGTAGCAGAAATAAGTCCATTTGCCCTAGCTCAATTACAACATGATCGAATTCGAATATGTATTTATCTTGCTTGCATATCTATGTCGAGATAGACCTAATCATAAAAATGGTGATTGAATAGTTCCAGATGATAGCAGACGTGGAAAATGGAGCAGAGGGTGGATGGTGAAACCCTAAGAAAAAGTTCCTAAAGAAAACCTAGCTACTATTTCCCACAGGGGAGACTCTTCATGTTTATAGTGATCAAGTTTTACGAGTAGGTAGATAGACCCAAATAACCTTGGAACGCACAGCCCCGACATAGGTGCTGCCTCAAACTAACCCTAGAAAGCACAGGAACTCCGAAATTGATGCCGTGTCTGTGTCCCGACGTGTCGAGAACATATCACTCTGTGTTGTGTCTTTATTGCATCGTACTTGTATCCGTGCAAGAATTCCGGTCGTGTTTACTGGAATTGCGGCAACCGTGTTATTCTAAAGTGACGACAATGAATGTCATCGACATTTATGAATTGTATCAATCGATTGATACTCTTCCAGTTGACTGTGCCCGTGTCCGACACGATACTTCGTGTATGGGACGTGGAGCACGTGGCCCATTACTGATTTGATATTAAAAAAAAGTTCCCACTTTTTTTCATTGACAGAACCAAATGTAATAGGAAGCGCAAAGACAAGAGGAGAAGAAAGAGTGTGTGTTACAGAATCCGGTGTGGATCATGTAGAGCTCCACTGAAACTCCGACGAGCGCCGACAACGCACCGAGCTTCACGTACCACCCGAAGAACCCCATGTCAATTCTTCTGTAGGAAAAAGAAAAATCTTTTTCTAGGGTTTCGAATTGGATGACGAGGGAGAAGAGAGTGAAGGAGAACAAAAAATTGGGAAAGTAATCAGGAATTTCTTTCGTTTTGGGCTAGCCTTTACTTTGCCTCTACCAAGCCAAAGCCCAGCCCAACTGCCTGTTTTCCATATTTTCTTCCTAATTTTCATAACTATACATAGAAAGTCCTTCGTAAATATAGGTTTTTTCTAAGGGCGCAACACATTTTACTTGGGACTATCAAAAAAATGTTCAAAAATATTACAAGTTTGCCATCAATTTTTTTTACTTGGGGCTAGCCCAAAGAATGGTATAAATACCAACTTCATTTCATTTCCTCTCTTCATCTTCCTCTTCCTCTTCCTCTACTCTTTTCTTCTCCTCCTCCACATTTCTAGGTCATAAAATTCTAAACCCTAGCCCAAAAAATTTCCCAAATTTTTCTAGAATAGCACCTTGACATCAGTGGGCTGGAAGTAAATGAAGAGAAAATAGTCAATCACAATCCCAACAAAGATTTCAACTCTGAATCCAACAAACCCCAGCACAGAGCTCAACAAACCCATCTCCTCCATTGCCGCCCCTCCAAGAATCAGAAGAAAATCACCACCACAACAACAAGAAAATAAAATACTAATTTTTCACCCAAAGAAAATAATAGTTATTTTGGAAAACTTAAAAAGAAGGGGAAAAAATGGTCCAGTTTCATACAATACTGCCAGTACCCTGGCAGTCCTAACTTAATGAAGGACTGTCAGACCCCTGACAGTCTTAACTTAATGTAGGACTGCCAGGGGGCTGGCAGTCCTGTATGAAACTCTCTGTGAAGAGTTTCATCTAGGACTGTCAGACCCCTGGCAGCCCAACACTAATGAAGGACTGCCATGGGTCAGGCAGTCTTAGATAGACAGAGAGTTTTATCTAGGACTGCCAGACCCATGGTAGTCCTTCATTAGTGTTGGACTGTCAGTAGTCTGGCAGTCCTAGATGAAACTCTTTGTGAGATTGAAACTGAATAAACCGAGACTCAGCTTCTCGAACTTGTCCAGCCCGCTGGCGGAGTACGGGTTCGACTTGTTCCTCTTCTTCGTCTTCTTCTTCACCTTCAGCTTGGACGACGGCTTCGGCCTGCGCCGCGAGGAGGCCCAGGAGTCGTCGGCGTCGGCGTCGACGCGAGAGAAGCTTCTTGTTCCACAGAACATGACAACTATCAAGAATAAGTAGGATTTAAGTTCTTTGTGCTAGCTATGGCCGCTTAAAAAATATATGCTCGTGGTCTATAAATGTGGATGGATGTAGGAAGGAAGACTTTGAACTGCAGGTAGGAAAGGTTTTTGTATGACCTTTTTTTTTTCTTCAAGGATTGACTATGAAGTTTCGGCCAAGTATTCTCGAAGGACTGCATGATTTTTTGGATTGGACTGCCAATTCTTAGACCAAATATTAAAGAGGACTGCCAGACTTCCTGCAGTCCTCTTTCATTAGTGGACTGCTGGAAGTTTGACAGTCCTACTTAACATTAGGACTGCCCCAATCCTGGCAGTCCTAATGTTGTCAGCCAACGGCCACAACGACACATCTCTGGCTAGTCCTATTTTCTGCAAGGACTTGACCAGGTTCTGAGGAAGGTCGAGGTTCGCGACGGCGAGGTCGTTCTCATCTTCATCTCCCGCCTCCTCCACCTCGTCGTCGCCGTCCGTGTAGGAATCATACTCCTCGTCTCCGTCGTCTCTCCGGACCGATACCTTGTCGAGGCGGCCGAGGCCCTTGAAGGCCTCCTCTCTCATCACCAAGTTCGGCGGAGACGAGGAGTACAAGGGAGGGGGGGAGGAGAGGGCGGCGAAGGAGGTGGAGAAGAGAGTGGGGTTTTAGGGCTTAAGGAGCTTTTGGTAGAGAGAGAAGGAAAAAGAAGAAATGAAGTGAAATGAAGGGTTTGGGCGGTTGGGCTGCCCCCTAGCAAAATTTGGGTGCCCCCTAGCAAATTCTCCACCTTCTTGGGCTGCCCCCAAGTAAGGATTGCCCCCTAGCAATAATGGTGGTGCCCTTAGAAAAAACCTAAATATATTGCTAGCACTTTAACACATCATAGTGCTACGATTTTAACATTTTCTTATCACCATTATTGCATAAGATTCCACCTCCACTCTCTCATGAAAGCCCACTTGATACGTCACCATCTTTTGAAGCTACATGTGATATACCGCCACCTCTTGAAGATACACATAACGAGGTTACTCCACCAGCTCAACCCTTAGCTCTTATATCATCATATACAACAAGGCGTTCGAGCCGTATCAAATGAGCCTCCTCCCATTTAAAATATTATATTTGTTCGACAACTTCACAAGTTACTCAATACCCGTTTGCATAGTTTCTTTCGTTTTAAAACTTTTCTTCTGTGCATCGTGATTTTTATCTAATATCATTTCCTCCAACGATCCCTTCTCTTCATCCTGGTAATGAAATTACATGCCTGGCAAGATGCAGTGGCGAAAGAAATTATACCATTTGAGCAAAACAATACTTGGTCTTTTATCTCCTTTACCACCTGGTAAACAACCCATTTGATATAAATGGGTTTATAAAATTAAATATCGTTATGATAGTTCCATATAACGCTATAAGCGTGTCTTGTTTCGGAAGGATATACACAAATTAAAGGAAGTGATTATCGTAATACTACTTCGTACTAGTGGCCAAACTCGTCATTGTTCGAGTTCTTCTTTCTATTGCTGATGTCAGGGGTTGGTCCATACACCAACTTGACGTCAATAACGTTTTCTTGTAAGGTGAACTTCTTGAAAAAGTTTACGTAAAATTGTCTCCCGCATTTTTAAAAATGGGGAGATGCGTGTTTGTAAACTTCACAAATCTTTATATGGTCTTAAACAAGCCTATAGCCAATGGTTCACAAAAAATTTCTCTACACTAATCAAAAAGGGGTTCACACAATCCATTGCTTATTATAGAATTTTCACATACACCCATGAGTAGAGCTGTCAAGACGGACCGGTCCGTAACCCACCATAGCCTACCATTTGGCGGGACGGGACGGGCCGACCCACCATTTTGGTGGGCTGGAAAAATTCCAACCCACCGGCGGGCCGCGGGATAGGCGGACCGGCCTGCTTAATTTTTTAAATTTTTTTAATTATTTTTTAGTTTCTTAAAAGAAAAAAAATCATATATATAATATTTTCTACTCGCTCTCATATGCATCAAATTACAAGTAAAATACAAGAAACATTATAATAGTAGATATTTCTTTAAAACACCTTCATTCATGTAAATAAATGACCAAATTTAATATTTTATACGTCATTACTTGCATTAAATGAGAATTTTTATCATTTATAATACATATCTCATATATGTGCTAAATTAAAAAAATTAAAAAATTTATAAAAAAATAGATGGCGGGCCAACCCACTTGGCCCGCGGGCTAGCCTCCCGCGGGGCAGGCTACTAGCGGGCCAGCCCACCTAGGCCCGCCTGTTTGGCGGGCTCATAAATGCTCGGCCCAACCCACCTTTTTGGCGGACGGGGCGGGGCGGGCCGGCCCAACGGGCTTAGCCCATTTTGACAGCTCTACCCATGAGAGAGTTACTCTCTTTGTTCTCGTCTATGTCGATGACATCATTATTACCAAAAATGATAAAAGTGTTCTTTTTCCAATTACAACAATTTCTTGAAAAAACTTTTTCAATCAAAGACCTAGGTTAATTTGTAACAATATTTCCTTGGAATTGAGGTTCTCGTTTGCATAAATGATTTTTTTTTAAAATAACATTCTTGATATCTTAAAAGATGTCGGCATGGTTGGTGCTTGCGTAACTAATTTTTCAGTTGAGCAACAACTACAATTTTAACTCACATATGGTGGTGATTATCTTCTTGATCCAACATCGTATCGTCGTCTTATTTGTCTTCTTCTTTATCTCCTTGTTACACGTCCTGACATTCAATATGCCATTAACAATCTAATTAGTCAATTTATGAAGCTCCACGCACCGCTCACTTTGATGCCGCTACTCGCATCCTTCGTCACTTAAAATGATCAACTTCTAAGGGTCAAGTACCTGTCGTTCTATAACATGATATTTCACAATGTTGAGTTCTAATCCAATATCTTGAAAATCTAAGAAAAAATATGTTGTATCTCGCTCTTCTACAAAAGTCGAGTATTGTGCTCTTGCTGCTCTTTCATATGAATTGCAATTGCTAAAATATATTCTTTCTGCTCTTGGTATCTCTCGTCCGCAACCAGTGTCGGTCTTTTGCGATAATAAGGTTGCAATTTATATTGGCAAATGTTAAGGGCACCCCCAAATTACTAAGGGCAACCAACTTAAAACTTCAAATAAATTACAAGTTTGATATTTTGAAAACACTAAGGGCCACCCAATTCTGTCAAAGACGGACTGCAGGCCTTGCCTGCAGTCCAAAGTGAATATATGACTGCAGTGCTTGCCTGCAGTCCCCGAATGACGATTTTTTTTTTTTAAACTTGCAGTGACTGCAGGCCTCGCCTGCAGTCCAAATTGAAGACAGGACTGCAGGCAAGGCCTGCAGTCCGTCTCCATCGCCTCCCCCCGCCCGCCGGACTCCGAGATCTCCCCCCTCCCTCTCCTCCCTCACCAAGCTCTCCCTCCGCTCCGGCAGCAGCAGCTCCTAGCAGCAGCAGCAGCTGCTCGCAGGCTACGGCGGGGGAGCGGAGCCACTCGGGGAGGCGCTCGGGCGGGAAGACGTACTTGACGAGGGAGAGGCGGTCGACGGAGGAGACCGCGGAGAGGAGGACGCCGTCGGGGGAGAGGAGGTCGAAGAGGGTGGCGGAGACGTCCTGATTTTCGGCGGCGGCGTCGATCCAGGAGGCGGGGGAGGGGGAGGAGGAGGAGGAGTCGAAGCCGAAGAGGCGGCAGATGAGGGAGGGGAAGGCGAGGGAGAAGAAGGAGCGGCTCTGGTCGGAGGGGTGCTTGCGGAGGAAGGAGGAGACGGAGGCGGCCGCGGCGGAGATCTGGGCCGGGGAGGAGGAGGAGAGGACGGCGGCGGTGAGGTCGGGGGGTGGCTGCGGAGGGCTGCACGAAGGAGGAGGAGGGCTGCTCGAAGGAGGAGGAGGGTTGCCCTTAGTAATTTGGAGAGGGTGGTGGTTGCTCTTAGTAAAAATGGGAGAGGATGGTGGTTGCCCTTAGTAGGGTGGTTGCCCTTAGTAGGGTGGTTGCCCTTAGTAATTTGGGGGTGGCCCTTAACATTTGCCTTTATATTGCATAGAATCTAGTTTTTCATGAGTGGATTAAACATATTGAACTATATTGTCATTCTGTTCACGGGAAAAAATAGTTCACATTATATCGTTGCCATCTCTGTTTTCGTAATCAACTTGCCAATCTCTTCACCAAGTGTCGTGGAGCCGACACTTTTCAGCACCTTACGAGCAAGTTGGGTGTGGTCGATATCTCCACAATATTGCCAACTCGAGGGAGAGTATTAGATATGACAACATGAACTTGGTCAAGAGCTTTATCCTTATCCAAACAATATTCAATGTAGTTGTTATCTTAGTCTATATCAACATATTTTTTTATATAACTACTAGATATTTTTAATATATGCAGTTGTTATCTTAGCATATTTCAACACATTTGTATACAGGTAATTGTATTTGTAAAAAAAATTTCTCTCTCGTTATTTTAGATACAACGTCATAAATACGAGAGATTTTTTTTGGGTCTTACTCATTCAAGAGAAGATAAATAAATTTGCCTTCTAAATTCGGTAGACATTAAAAGGAAAAAAAATGAAACAATGAATGGAAACAAAGAAAGATGGAAAATGAATGAATTTAGTGTTATGTCGTGGAGGAATAATGATGGCATATGCAACCTAAAGGTTTGGGTGTCATGAGATGGATGGATAAGAAATGTGAATGGTGATGAGGATGCCAACAACCGGTGAGGTGACAAACTAGGGGGAGGGTTGGTGAGAGGGGTGGAATAGTAATTGACTATAGTTTAATTTTTTTTAAAATGTTCATAACTTAAATTAATTTAAAACGAGAAAATTAATATTAAAATAATAAAATAAGTACAAAGAATTATCATATCATGAAATCAAAAGTACCTTAATACAAGAATTCAATTATTGAAATTCAAAATTTTATTCAAATATAAAAAAATAATAGGCTAAATTACAACTTGATATCCTCTTCAAATATCTATGTTTTTCAACTTAATACCCTTAACTTTTATATGTACTAACTTAATATTATATATCAACTTATATTTCTAACTTAATACCTTTTTTTTTAATTCCTAAACTATCCTTCCCTCCCCTCCCGGTTGCTACTTCCTCCACCCCTTTCCTTCCCCGACGGCCATCCACCCCCCCTTCCCCACCAGCGACCACCCCCACTATCCGCCCCCGACAACCCCCCTACCCGCCCCCGACCACCAGCCCTACTCGAACCCACCGGCGACCCCCCCCCCCCCCCACCAACGCCCCTATCCCCCTACCCCCGCTGCCCACAAGCGCCGCCGCGCACTGTCCCACACGTCGTCGTCGTCCGTTGCCACCCACATCCGGAGAGAGAGGGGGTGAGAGGTTGGTTGGGGGGGGGGGGGGGGGGGAGAAGGAAGGGGTAATTTGGTCCCATTTTTTTTCAGTGTATCAAGTTAGTATCTATAAAAGTTGAGGGTATCAAGTTGAAAAATCGTGATAGTTGAGGGTATCAAGTTGTAATTTAGCCTAATATTTAAACACTATAATAAAAGTAGGCTTAATTGCACTTTGCTACCCTCAACTATGCCGCTTTTTCAACATGATACCCTAAACTTTTTTTTTTTAAAACAAGTTGATACCTCAACTATTATTTTTTTTCAACTTGATACCTAACTTTTCAAAAAATCCCAAAATGCCCTTATCCCTTTCCTCTTTCCTTCTCCCCTCCCCCCCTCCCCCACTCCGGCCACCCCCACCCTCCCGCTCCGTCTCCCCTCCGGCCACCCCCCTCTCCCACGTCCGGCCAGCCCCCCTCCCGCTTCCGGCGCCACCGCCGCGGCTGCGGCGGCTGCTGCTGCTGCCGCGGCGGCCGGCGGCGGTGGGGGTAGGGGGTTGGTCGGACGCGGGAGAGGGGGGTGGCTGGAGGGGAGGCAGAGCGGGAGGGAGGGGGTAGCCGGAGTGGGGAGGGGGGGTAATTTTAAGGTTTGAGCAAGGGTATTTTCGTCCCAAATTTTTTTTTGTATCAACTTGTTACGAAAAAAAGTTTAGGGTATCAAGTTGAAAAAATGGAATAGTTGAGGGTAGCAAAGTGCAATTAAGCCATAAAAGTAATATGTTTAAAAAAAAGGAGTATTACATAACGGTAGAGGCAAAAAACAACAACAGAGAGTTTTTTGAACTTTGTGCACACCTGCATTGCATACCTGTTGGGTCCACTGTCTCCCAACTTCCACCTAATAAATAGAAGGAATAATATGTCCCATGGCTCGATCCACTGATCTTCCGTCATACAACCATGATCTTATACATCTTCTTGGTAACCACAAGAGCCATTCGAGTTCCTTCAACATGGAGGTATTTGAGACTATTAGTAGTTTCACAATATTAATCCAATGAGTAAGTTAACTTTGGTTGATGGTGATAGAAAGGATAGTTTAACTAATATTTGAAAAACTTGTTCGTATTAATCATATTTGGGGTAACCTAACTATAACTAAAATAAAAATAAAAATAAAAATACAGAAACTTTTATATATAATTATTTATCGTCTCTGGTTTTATGTATTTTTTAAAGTTATTCCGTTTCCCAAGCAATGTATTATAGATGAGTCCTTAACGTTTATGCTTTCAAATTTTCTTTGCTTCTTCACCTTAAATCTTCCTTGTATTGTATTTAAAACTCTTGTTAGCTTATTTAAACATTTGTTCGACATTCCGTGGGAGATCAACTTATATGAAAAAGAAAAAAATCAACAAGTATTTTAAGTTTCTTCTCCGTAAGTACCAACAAACAACATCTCCAAGAACAAAGACTAGGAGTTGGTCAACTAACATGTAGTTGATTGTTTTTTTCCTTCTCAGAATAACCTTTGGAAATTGGAAGTCAAGAGTCTCAAAACCAAAGGACTTTTGATCTTATTTATTTTTTAACCTTTGGAAATTGAAAGTCAAAGTCTCAAAAACCAAACAACTTTTGGTCTTATTTTTATATAGTCTCAAGGAATGCAATATTTTTTTCGAGAATTTTTTTTGGCAAAATTTGCCGAAATTTTATGCATGATATAAAATTTTAGAAATTTAGTGAAAAATTAATTTTACGATATTAGCTTTGGACATTTATGTATTCAATTGTCTTGTATGTCTTTTGGACCTATTGTTTTCAACTTCCATCATTTTTATAAATAGAAGAAATAATATACTTCCGTGATCCACTAATCTTTCGTCTGGCCACTGATCTTGTGTCATCTAACTAGGAGATTTTTTGATTATCACTATTTTGCCAATAGGCAAAATAATATGTCTGACCTTTTATTTTTTATAATATATTTTTTTTCTAGACAACCAAAACGTCAGATCGTATAACGTGTTGGTAGGGCCGGTCCATGGGTAAATCAGACAAGACTTCGGGCTTGGACAACCCCCTCTGCTTGGGGCAACCCCAGGCTTAATATGACTCCACAAGTGATTGGAGTCACGGATGATTCTCCAGAATCGACCCACAATAAGACTCAAGGAACAATCAAAACTTGTTCTGGATAGGATAATCCAACCCCGTGGGCTGGCGCTGCGTGTTGGTGATATAAACCATTTTTTCACAAAATCATCAGACATTCTCACATTTTCTTTTGTTAAAAAATATAATAGGAACGTAATCAAATTTGGCGAGTTCGACTCCTCTAACTAAATTTATGAAACTTTGCCGTCTTAGAAAAAATTCAGCCAATTTTGTTTCTGCAGTCGGAAATTTAAGTTTTTTCTTTTCTTTTTTTTGTTTATGTAAATTTCTTGTTGCGTCATAGGATAGGACCATCATAATTTCTCTGTTGCTTCCACGTGACATCATAGCTGTTGCATATGCAGCACAATCAATGTCACCACGAACAAAATTGGTACATATAGCCCACTAATAAAATCATTTTCCATTTATAACAAACTATAGTCTCAGAAATCAGGAAGAGGAGGAGGAAGAAGAAGAAGAAGAATGGGGGGTTGTTTCTCTGACGTGAGTGGCGCGAAAGAGGCGGTCGGCGGCGGCGGGGACGTCCCGCCGGCGAGAGAGCCGAACGACGCGGTGGACACCTTCCTCCGCACCAAGGGGCTCTCCGGCCTCCTCACCCAACTCGAGGTGAGAGAGCGTAAATTAGAAAAGTCTCTGGTCCCGGTGGATGTTGTGAAGTTTCTCACATCAGTCCCTGAAATCTGTTTTATTTGCAAGTCGACGTCATGATAAAATACTTATTTGCAACTTCTAGTTGTTTCTAGGGTTTCTGAATGGTTAGTTATGATTCCAGAATCTCTTTTACACAAAATTTGGTGAGTTGTATGCAAAATTTGTAGTTACAAATTCTGATGGAGGAAAAGAAGTTAAAAGGACATTTTAAATGCTATTTTTTTGGATATAGAAAGGGAAAAGGGGGAGAAGCTACGTGTGCTTTGCACGGACACGAACATATGATAAGACATGATACGGAAACAAGGACACAGAAGCAGGGGCAGTTTTTGTGTGTCCTATTGTATTTTGGAGTGTCTGTATTGTGTCCGATACGACGTGATATGTGCTTCTTAGATTTTGGAGTATCCTAGTGTATTTTGGACTGTGCGTGTCATGTCAGACACGTGCGTCCGACACGACACCACACGGGAACGGGATGGCATGAATTTTGGAGTGTACCTGTACGTGCTCGGTGATTCGTAGATTTTGGAGTATCTGACTTGACATGGACATGCAAATCGTTTATGGGAGCCCATGCTCCCTACTCAACGACTTTCCTTTTTGTTTTTTTGCTTTTTCCCTTTATATGTATTTATATGAAAACCTTTTGAAATAATCTAGAAGACTAGAAGTTGATATTCTTTATGCCTTATAAAGTTTCTTTTCGTTTTTCGATACTTTTGGTCCATTATTTTCTAAAGGTTCACCTATTGCTACTCAAAATCATGGAAATCATATTTCTTGTTTCACTAAACACACTCTCAAAAGAAGAAGAAAAAAGTTATTCTTTAACGCACTTTTTGATATATTACAGTACCAACGGCTCGAAAATTCTCATATAGAAGCCTTAATGCATGTTACTGTTTCACAACTTCAGTAACCACACATTACTACCACTGTTCATACGAACAGTGATGATCTGATTTGTCTTCAATTCAAGATCCATTTCAATAGAACTCCTATTTGTTCTCTTAGTCTAACAGTATTTCGATGACAGTGACCATAGACTACTATTGCTAATTGAGTATGTCTCACGTTTTCAGGACCACTCCCCCTCTGGAAGTAGATAAAATTTAAGAGAAGTTGAAACGATTTGTACAACACAACTAGTCCTTGTTAAAATGTTTAGAAATCACAAATGTGTTTAGAAACCAAATCAACTTTAGAGGTAGTAATCAAATCAACTTCATTATTGACACCATACCTTAAAATTGGTACTCCTTATATAGTTTTCTTGTGGATGGTAATAAACATAAATTATTTTCATTATTAGCCTCCTTGTTTCGAGGATATATACTCTAAATGAAATTTATCAAATTCGTGTTGATGAACTGTATACCATTATATACTCATTTGCTCTGCCATGCATGCAAGCTGTTTCTTCATCAACGGTCAGATCTTTTAGATTGTTAGGCTTATGCAAGGCCCTATAGATTAGTTCCTTGCTATTCATCGTTGCTCTGAATACCTAATTAACCTTTACAAAACATTTACTCTTTCTTACAGCTATTTGTATGTCTATTGTTTATCTCAGTTTTGATTATTTTAATGACTTCGATGCTGCTTTTGGCTCCTAGTTATCGTTGTCTGCTTCAAAACTAGCTGATCTGGATGTACTTTCAAAGGTCTCTCTCTCTCTCTCTCTCTCTCTCTCTCTCTCTGCACTTTTAGAGACTTTTAGTATTTTAGTTTGCCCTGTTATTTGTTGTTTCATGTTTGTATCCTTTTTAACCACCATAAGGGCATTTCATTAAAATTATAAAATTCTTACTGTATGTGTTCTTGTTTTTTATTCTTATGTTGATCTCTAATATATATATATATATATATATATATATATATATATATATATATATATATGTCATGGACTCGGAAGGTGGCATTATTTGTCGAGGTGTAAAAAGCTTGGTTAACATGGTTTGCTTTGAATCAACTAGCAAACGGAAGAAACACTTCTTCTTTTCTGGGAAGTAAGGAATACCTCACGTGTCCCCCACCCCCCCACCCCACCCCATCCCCATCCCCGTTATTTGGAACTTGGGTTTCCTTTTCCCAATTAAGAGCTCTACTAAACTGGCATGTCCTCTTTTTTTGTTTTCATTTTGAAGGAGTATTGTTAAATTGGAATATGACCAATTACATAATTGACGATGCAAATAGCCAGTTTTGAAAAAGAGGTCATATCATTCCTCTTTGTTTAGAATCTAGATAAGAAGTCCATGGAAATGCAGAAAGTGCAAGAACTGCAGCAGAAGAAAATAGCATTGTGAAGTAATGAAAGTGGAATAAAATGATTTTTTTTCCAACTCTTCTCACTTCCAGCCATTGTTTCGTTCAGAGGAAGTGTTGGTTTAAAAAAATATTGTTAGGAACCAAGACGGTTGAAAACATGACACATATATATATATATATATATATATATATATATATATATATATATATATATATATTATCATTTATCTGACGTCAACCCGTAACAATTGATATCTTGCCGTGGTGAATGAGGATAAGAGATTCTTGCTCTAATATTAAACCAAAAAAATATGTGCGTGTAAGACCATGCATGGGTGCATGACAATTATTAGGGTAGAGGTTAAGTACTTATAATTTGAACCCAAATTGTTGCCATTGCTTTCCAGAAAATATTATAGATATTTTAATATGCTGATTATATCTCTTTTTTTATGTCTTGTACTTTATAACTTGAAAGTGATGTTCACAAAATTCCATCATGTATAAGCCATAAACATCAACTGATCTTAACCTATTTCTTAATCTTTCCTGCTTTATGTTCTAGCTTAAATGTTTGAAGCGCAAGTCACTTATAATTCCTACAAACTAACGACTAGTAATATAGCAACAACAAGCCTTTTTTTATGTCCTGAATTAGTTCTGGTCATTCCACTCTAAAGGGACACCTTTTCAGTTAACAACCATTATGTCTTTTTTGTGCCGTCTTGGTCCAGGCTTGGTGTAGTATAAGCTTTTCCCCAATTAGAACCATCAACTACGTATATCATGCTAAGCAGTTTCGATGCACACGTGTTAACCAACTCAATCAATTTTAGAATATCCTTGATTTGTCTCTTTATCCTTTTCTGCTAATATTATCATTCACTTTGATCTAGAGTGACCCAATGGCTGTAGTGTATCTGAGGAAAAATGGTGGAAAATTAGAAGAAATTGGGCGGACTGAAGTAATGATGAACACACTTGATCCTGTTTGGATCACAAAATTTAATGTCAGCTATCAATTTGAAACTGTTCAACAATTGGTGTAAGCTTCTGAAGTCTTTTTTCATTCATTTCAAATTTAGTAATTCTATTTCTGTTTCTATTTCTGTTTTGTTATCTGCAATCTCAGTTCTTTTTTTTCATGCATATCTTTCAGGTTTCATGTTTATGATATAGACACTAGATACCACAATACACAAGTTAAGGTAATGCACCTTCCTTTTCTTATAGTATATTTGATTTTGCTGTGATTTGTTGGCGCCACTTGATGCTGGGATAACACTCACACAAAATCATCACTTTATTACAATTTAATTTCTCTTTGTTGCAAGATCTTTTTCAATTCACGCCTTTTTCCTCACAATGCACCTGCTTCAAGTATGCTGAAGGTGATACCATTTGATAGTTCTCTGGAATACTGTAAATTAAGTGTTGTATGGATATAGTTATCAATTTTGCTAGACTTTCCAATAGATGAACTTATGGGAAATGTGGACTGCTTTGGAAAATTATTTAACTGATGGACACAGAGCTTTTGACAATTGCCTGATCCCTAGAGCTCTGAATGCATGATCACATCTTTTAGGCGTGAATCCAAGATTTTCTGAATCATCAAAAGAATCCAAATATGTGCATAAGTGCAGTGCACTTGCGCACACAGCCACACATGCATAGACGCACATGCTTAGGCAACACGCACACACCTATTATCTGCGGACATGCATGCCTGGACTCTTGCGACACATATTCGCACATAAATGGGTAAAAAAAAGATGCAAAAATGGATGTTCTTGGTGGTGTTGTTCTACAGTTATGCAATTTGAAATAATAATTCATTTTTTGACTGTATGAAAGTCTGCAAGTCAGTCATGGGAGGTACGCAATTATTGAACTTATCCTTGTTTTGGCCTATATACCCTTACACGGGCACATGCATCCTGTCTTATTGCAGACTTGCATGAGGAATAAATTCATGACTCGAGTGAAGCTGATCAAACTCGGCATGTGCAGGATGAAAACTTTTCATTATCCTGACACTTCGAGTGAAATGTTTATCTTGTCTGCTAAACTAGATGCTCCTCATATGTAAATATTATGTTTTTCTTGTTCTTCTATTTTTCTTCACTATTTACACCTTGGATTGAAGATCTACTTTGTTCACCCCTTGTAATATGCACTCTTCTTGATTTGAATCAATTGATTATCAGATCTAACTGTCAACCAGATTATTCCATTTTATGGTCAAAAGCTATTGGAGGCCCCTCAATGTGGCAACAGTGGGCAGCAAGCTTTTTTTTT
This sequence comes from Iris pallida, assembly GCA_029216955.1. NCBI lineage: Eukaryota > Viridiplantae > Streptophyta > Magnoliopsida > Asparagales > Iridaceae > Iris > Iris pallida. The sequence continues at coordinate 17,628,327 of JANAVB010020999.1, forward strand.
ATACCTTTTGATCAACTAGCTTAGCTGTAAGGGCTTTATTCCTGTCCAACTATGAATCTCTACTATGAAAAGTTTTGCCGCTCATGATGTGTAGTAATTCATATATGAACTTCCAGTGTATGTTTGTCGTTTGATTCATTTTATTATTTCAGTTTTCTGGAAAAGCATTTTCATTGTTTTCTTGGAAAGTTCATAATACAAATATATCATGTCCTCATCCTTGCTTTGTGAGTGATGTTTTTACAATGACTCTTTATAACGTACAATCACCAGATGCACATCCATAAAAACCGATCTTATGGTGACAAAGCCCCTTGGATGAAAACATAATTCGAAACATTGGCATCCAACTTGGTGCCATTATGTTATTTGGCACCAAACTTGGTTCTTTCCTTGTCTCCACTTATAGAGTATTCCGGATTTTTAGTTAACATAACTTGCTTAATTTAATTGTTCAATCCTTAAACTCATGCATGTAGGCCTAAAACTTCCACAACCGATATTGTGTGTTACTTGGATTTGTAGTTAATATTATTTGTTTGTCTTGCACATGGACTAAAAAAGAACATGAACAACTGATCACTGCAGATGCTGAAGTTGCATGATCAAGATTTTCTCGGAGAAGCTTCTTGTTCTCTATCAGAGGTAAACATCTAAACCCACGTGTAGAAACTAGTTTTTCGAATGACTTCATTTATACAGCAACTTTTTGTGCTTGTAGATTATTCTTCTCGACCTTGAGTGTTCTTCTTCATAAATTTAAAATCTATTGATCGTCAAAATCAATTTTGATTTGTAGGTTTTCATTTCCTTCCTTGCAGATAGTAACCAAGCAGAATTGCAGCATTACTCTTGGTCTTCAAAAGAAATCAGGTCCTTCTAGTATGCGCTTAGGAACCATAACTGTACTTGCAGAAGAAAGTATTGCTTCCAAGAAAGTTGTTGAGATGATTTTTCGTTGTTCTAACTTGCAAAACAAAGATATCTTTTCAAAAAGTGTAAGCACCTTTGAGCCCTTTTCTTGCTACTAGCTTATATTAACCTCAAGATTTAGATTTTGAGTTTTATGCCTTTTATTATACAGGATCCTTTCTTGAAAATTTCAAGGATCAGCGAGGGTGGGCATTATATTCCTATTTGCAAAACAGAAGTAATTGATAACAATCTGAACCCAGTGTGGAAACCTGTAACTTTGACCACACAACAATATGGAAGCAAGGCATGCATAACCCTTATATTTGAAAGTTAACATTGCTGCATCAAGGGTGCACTAGCCGACTCTTTTACCATTTGTCTTCTCTGAACCTTCTGTTCTATTACTTGCAGGAGACACCACTAATTATAGAGTGTTTTGATTTCAATAGCAATGGAAATCATCAATCTTTAGGGTAACTGGTGGGCTGCAATATATAACTTTTATTACTTTTACAAATTTCATTAGATTATGTTCAGTACAGGCAACTTAAGTAAAGCTGACAATCTCCAAACAGTAACATTCAGGCAAGTGTGGCAGTTCTCGAAAAACTTAATATGGACAGGGCTGGTATGTCTCTGTACGCTGGACCTTCTTCTACTAACAGAATTAGTAAGGTGCTATTCAGTCATAATACTTTCTCTCTCTTGATTTAATTTTGGTGTATGTCTATAACTTGCTTTTGCTTGTCTCTTGTTGTTTTAGATGCTGAAGGGACAACTGTTTGTAGATAAGTTTTGTGAAAAAACTCAATATAGTTTCTTGGATTACATTTCCAGTGGATTTGAGGTTAATTTCATGGTCGCTGTAGATTTTACAGGTCAGTTATATGCTTCTAGAATATTTTTTATCCAGTTCTACTTTTCAAGTTTTCTTAAGACAATATTCACTTTTGTGCCCATGTTTATCCAGCTTCAAATGGGAACCCTCGGGAACCTAGTTCATTGCACTATATTGATCCTTCTGGGCGTTTGAATTCTTATCAGCAAGTAATATCATTTATTGTTGAGTCTTTGGTGTCACTTTGATATACAGTATCATCAGTAGAATGCATTCGTAAGTTATTTTTTCATTTTTTGATCAGGCTATTCTAGGAGTTGGAGAGGTTATCCAGTTTTATGATTCTGATAGACGTTTTCCTGCATGGGGGTTTGGAGGAAAGCTGCCTGACGGGTTGGTTTCTCATTGTTTTAACTTGAATGGAAATCATAACAGCTATGAGGTAAGACAAAACCATGATTTCCAATCCATACTTGTATTTATACTAACAAATTGTCTATTAACTTGGAAGTTCTTTCTTTTTAATGCAACACTTTTATGTCAGCGTATAGCTCTGCTTACACTCGGTATATAAATTTAATCATGCAAGAAAGTTTTTTGGACTTGGAGGCTTGCTGAAGAAGCTCCATATTGTCATCTGAATTACCACCAATGATATCTTAAGCATATGTAATAATTGAAGAAAATATTTGATGCACCATTTAGTTTATCTGTTAGTTAATAATAGTTATAACGTAGTCTAATAAAAAGCTTCCAGTATGTAATTCTGATTTTCCTCTTCCCTGGTTTAGTTGAGGTTATGATTAAGCAAGTTGTAACATGATTTGGACGAAAATGCCTGATGAATTGGCAATTCTAGGATATGTAAACTATCTCTAAATGCACTTGGAGAGACAGAGAATTGTAGTAGCATGAAGTAATTTCTGCAAAGATGCCTAAGAAGCTTTTGTCTATAATTATAATTTATGTGAGGCTTCATTACACTTAGGAAAGATGACATAAATGGTGGCAATATAAAATTTCCTTGTAACTTGGGTCTATGCTTAGGATCTCTTTAGAGTTGCACCCTCACTTTGGGAATGGAAATCGTCCTTTCAAGTTAAACAAATTGGTAATTTCGCAATAAAACAAAGTGAACCTGAAATCTAGAACCTATTAATTTGGCAAAAGCTCCATTTCAAATGGCAAAGCCAAATGGTGCTCTCACGAGTGTTTGGTGTTCCATTTCAAATGGCAAAAGCTCCATTTTCGGCGACTTTTGTATGGTGAAAATGGAAAATGGTGGGAACCAAACAAATTTTGTTTCCTGTTTTGGCTAAGATGCCAACAGAACAGCAAAAGCTCCATCTCAACCAGGAACCAAACTAGTCCATAATTAACATGTAAGTTTGCTTTAGTATCCAAATTGCCATCTGAGAGAAAAGTTGTATAATGAATCTAATCTGTAGGCATGCAGCTATCGAATATGCTCCCCCTAAGTCCCTAAGGCCCCACACTCTCCCTCCCTTCCTGCATACATTCAATACTTGAGACTTGAATTAGGTTAGTGCTAGGCCTGGAATGAAATCTCAAACTTTTTCCAAACTTTGTGGTGCCTAGTGAATCCAATTTTTTGTCTAGTTTAGTGTCTTAAATGCATGAAATTATCCCTAGATTCTGGAGATAGATTGGCTGATAGTGGTCAAGAGTTTAAGATGTCTTTGCCACCTCATACTAGTCTTCTTGTTGATGTCCTACATGTGAGGTAGCTTCCTGCCTGCAACGTCCACATGATTTTCGTCTTTCAGCTTAAATTTTCCTTGACTTGGTTTGTCCTTGTACTTGTACGAGTTATCTTTCTTCTGGTTAGTTTGGTGGATAGTATGGTTGGTTTATTAGCAGTTAATTTCTACTTTGTTAACAGGTTGTAGGAATAGACGGCATCATGGCTGCATATTCAACGGCTTTGCATACAGTTACTCTCTTTGGTCCGACTTTATTTGCACCAGTTATACAGAAAGCTGCAGAAATTGCTACTGATTCCCTGCAATATAGTAGAAACAAGTATTTTGTCTTGCTTATAATGACTGTAAGTAATAGAACATCTCATTTTCCTTTTCTTCCCTAATTGTTTCTGACAATATGTGGCATTTGTTAGGATGGAGTGATAAATGATTTTCAGGAAACTATCGATGCTCTGGTAAAAGCATCTGATTTGCCTTTGTCATTTCTGATAGTTGGAGTAGGAAATGCAGATTTCACCAACATGCAGGTACATTTAAGCCTTTGTGACGCATTTTGCCCATATGGTTTCTATTGACTCATGTCAGTAAAATTCATTTATAGTTTCAAGAATGTGATAATTTTGAACTATATACAAAATAGCAATATGTGGTTGCTATTAGTTGGTACTGGAATTTTGTGATTTCCCAGTTAACCCAGTAACAGGGTTATTTCCATTATGAAACTTTATTGGATAGGTTTTGGATGCTGACAATGGCAAGCGGTTAGAGAGCTCCACTGGAAGGATAGCTACACGTGATATTGTACAGTTCATTCCTATGCGGGACGTGCAGGGTGAGTGCTTATATTCATGAGGTCCTTGTATCATACGAAATATTGGAATCATGGAACATGATCATTTACATTTATGTGATGATTTATACAGCTGTCTTGCCCTAGTTATTAAAAGTGTGTCTAGGCATGCGCCTAGGCCAGAAGCATCGTGCTAAGGGAGGTCGCACCTCGCTTCAGCGAGGCGCATGCCCAGTGATTGTTGCAAACAATTGCAACCTTATACAAGGTTCTCATAGCATTTTTGACCCTCCCCATCTAGTGTTCTCCTCTGAATCTTTCCTGTTTTGCTGCGAACAAGTGCGACTATCTAGAGCAACACAGAAGTTCCAAAGTTGAGGGCTTCTGTTCTTCTTGTTATAGGTGCACCTTGCCTTACTAAGGCAAAAACCTTGCTTTTGCTCTTTGTGCCTAAGGAAGGGCCTAGGCATCTAAGTGCGCTTTTCGCCTACGACAAACATGCCCTTACCTGAAAGGAAGAAAAAGACTGGTCAAAATAAATTTTAGACAAAGAAAGTAGCAGTAAGCAACTAAGAATCAATATGTAGAAAGTAAGAATCAATATGTATGATCCGGCTATCTACATCACCATTTAGAACTAACAAAAAACTCTGACCTAATTATAGAGCTAAAATTTGTCCAGAAGAATACACACTAAAGGGGGGGTTAGTTAATTGAGATTTGCAAAGCACACACTGTGATTATTAAACCACTGTTAGTTGTTTGGGATTTTGAAATGTGAGCTCCAAATCCACTGTTAGTCAACTGAGATTTGAAAATCAACATGATTGAGGAATTCAAATCATACATTCATTTTATATTCATTTTACATTTATCACAATCACACCATAAAATAATGGAATTCTTGAAACCACATATCCCCTCTTAATTTTCATTTTTCATCATCACTTTTGTTCTTTTTTCACCTTCTAACCTACCATCATCTTCACCATTGGTTCTCTGTTTCACTGGCGATCACCATCCTGGCACCACCACAACAGCCGTTGCCTCTTCCGGCAATGTAAAACCCGAAATAAAAAAAATAATAATTGTTTTCATATTACAAACAGGACACAACCAAAACTTCATTCATATTTGTTATTAAAATGCAATCTTTATATTTTCTTTTTAACCAGATGCGTTAATTCTACACATGATTTTTTATTTTTATTTTTTTACATCAAATTAGAAAACCCAGTTTGATCCGGAAAAAAATTGACTTTCATACTTCCTAGTTTCATATCCAAAAGAAATACATTGAATTATGATTACAAAATGGGAGCAAGTCAACCATTTATCTGTAAATAAAATAGATTTTCTTTTACCAATGGAAGAAAACCCAAACCTGACCCAATTTTTTTTTAGATCCATATCATTTAGTTGAACCAAACATAAATTCATTTTGGTTGACTTTTTAATACTCAAAACACATTTTGACTAAAAAACTCAAAGTCGACTTGAAGGGTTGTCGGTTACTTTTGACAAACCTACTCCAAACAAATTGCGGGATTTTCATCAATTTTGTTATTAATATAAATAGACTTATAGTACGTTAAATCTGATATATATGGTTGAATTAGTTAACGAATATATTTTAAATCTATATTTTGCTAAAAAATATAATAAAGAAAGCTTAATATTATATATTATTTGTTTAGTTACGTTGGATATTGCTCGCAGTGATTTCAAACACACAACATAGATGTGATTTCATAACCACATGCAACATCTGTGAATCATAATTTATTACTGATTTGAGGTATTTATACATTTTACATTGAAATCTTGTCTATTATGATCCCCATGCGAATGAAGAAATATCAGAACTTATAAATAGTGAGACTTGTCCTTGTATTTATGGAAACTAGTATTCTTTCATTGGATTTAGAATTTGAAGTGTTGACCACGAGGAAGTGAGTTCTTATGAACCCTTTTTACTTTTTTCGCATATCTGTTATTTGACAAATTCTGAATTTCATGCTCAAGTAGAACATTCTTTTTCCATATCAGAGATCTCTAATTGCAGAAATCGAACATTTTCTTCATTAGAAATCAATGATCAACAGCTTGCCTGCTTGAGTGTCGTTTGATCGAATCTTATCCTTTCATTCCCCGATAGCACCTATTTCATTACTCTGGATTTAAGAAGGTTGCTTGTTTTGCCCCAAAATATGACCTAACACCTTGAGAGGACGAGTGGAATGATTTAACTACAGCCCAGATATTTATTATCATTTTTTGTCTTTCTAAATTGTAATATTCTATAATTCAAAAAGGTAACATGATATCATTCGTATTGTGTGTGTATCTCATCATTGTTACTCGACAACTGACAACTGAGATTATACATCCTTTGTGGACAGGAGAGATCTCCATTGCTCAGTTACTCCTCGAAGAGCTGCCTGGACAGTTCTTGTCCTACATGAGGTGCAGGGATATCAAGCCGCTATATGCTCAGCATGGCCTAACTCCACATTGATCGTCCTATGAAGTGTCAGAAGACGAGCCAGGATTGGATCTTATAATCGAATACTACTTGCTAGTGTTGCTCTTTCTCTTTGCTAACCTTTTGTATATGTTCTTGGCTTTGTTGCCTTCAACTTTCCAGTAGGAGGTATCAAAGTGCACACAGAAATGGTAAGAGGCATCTAAGGAAAAACTGGAAACCAATGTATAGCTGTGGTATTTGCAAACTGGAATTGTCATTTAGCCTAGAAAGTAAACCAATGTGTAAATCCCGGTCTAGATGACTACGTCACTAGATTCATTTGAGGCGAAAAAGATTGTTTTTCTTTAGATTTAGTTTTTGAATGAATACCTGTGGTATTTGCAAACTGGAATTGTCATTTAGCGCTACTTAATCCAATTTCACCTGATATGTTGAGATCCTGTGGAGCTATGAAATGATGAAATGATGTTGTTTCTGAATGGCAGTGGATTTGGATTTAAGAGCCTCGGTACTACGTTGACTAAACATTTATCAGCGATAGTTTCACCCGACCATGCATGATAGTGTTTCAGCTGAATCATAATCTTCGTTCCAGTTATATTGTTGTGAAAGTCCATTTCTGTGGGGGGTAACGTTACACCAGACTGCATATCTTACTAGTTTGCAGTGCAGCAATCTTGATGCTTTGAACTGAATGTGCAGATTAGCTCTGCATTCTTTACTGTTGGAAAATATACGTAAAGTATGCAATCAGAGGATACTCAGAAACTAGAAGTAAAAGATTCGAGTTACGTTAGTTGTCCTTAAATAGATTTTTCGTCCCTCACAAAAAGTGCAAGTGATGATCTATTCTCGAGATATAACAAATCATGGTGATCCTCGATACCATGCTTCTGGTGGTGAATCCAACGACGATCGCAGCCTTGTTCGGGAGAGGAGATGGGCGGAGATCGAAGTTTGGAGAGCTTTTGGTTATTGTTGCCTTTTTTTTTTCTTTCTCTCTGAGCTTTTTTTTTCGGAGAGGAAGATCAAACATATAAACTGTTTTTAATCAGATCTCTGGATCTCTGCAGAAGACCACCAACCAACCAACTAAAATGAAAAGTTAGAAGAAGTTAAAAAATTATCGTTATACCCCTGACGTGACTGCGACACGTCAAAAATATGTATGAAATCACACACCTGCTTGCGGGTTAGATGGACTCCACCCCCTACAAAATTCACTTATCCAATAAAGTAGACTAAAATTGTCAACTCATTGAACCACACAGCAATTGCTCGAAACAACACAACCAACATCTACGAATTAAAGTGACATATTTATTAGGTGGTGTTAGTTTTAGTTGCATCGTATATATTCGGTGGACCTGTCTAACTAAATAAAATAGGGAAAATTTATGAAATGTCCAAAAATTTAAGAAGTTTTATGAAAAACCCACCCCAAAATAAACTTTCATCGCGTGCCCAGCATTAACTTAAAAATTAAAAAAAGGGCACGGCATGACCCTTTTGTCCTTCTAATTTATTAAGAATATCAACAAACCCAGCAATTTTTATGAAAAACGGTTCGATTCCAGAAGATACAAAACCAAGAGACTCTTCAAAAAAGTGTTTCTATCGCTCCCTCCTCTTCCATACTCTGTTCGGTTGCGATTTTAGGTCATCTCCTCCAAAAATCTTAGAAATTTCTTACAAGAAATCGCCAGCGAATCTCCATCACAATGTCGCAATCATCAGCAATGGATGTAGACCAAGTTAGAGAAGAAGGAGAAGAAGTAGTTGTTGGAAAGCAAACGAAAGGAGGGATGAAAGTTAAGAAGGTTGCTCGTAGACGAAATGCTCCAAAAGAAAAAGAAGTGCAAGAAGCAGTAGAAGAACAATAACAACAAGAACAAGAAGTAGCAGGGGAGGAAGAAGAAGATCAAGAAGAAGGGAAGAAAAAAGGTAAAACTTTGAGACCTGTTCATTCTCCGTTTATATTGACGCGGCAAATGAAAATGATCATTCTCCGTCTATAAAATACACGGAGGATGTCCTTTCTGTGTCATTTGAACTAGAAATGGCCATTCTCCGTCTATTTTGAGACGGAGAATGGCATTCTCCGTGTTTAAACACACGGAGAATGGCATTTTCTGTGTTTTTGACCTAAAGAACGAGCATTCTCCGCCTAATATGAGACGGAGAATGTCATTCTCCGTTATAAAATAGACGGAGAATGACCTTTCTTCTTGCATTAACCTAGAGAAATGAACATTTTCCGTCTTACTGACACGGAGAATGCCATTCTCCGTCTATTTTATAACGGAGAATAGTATTCTCTGTCTATTTCGACACGGAGAATGGCATTCTCCTTGTATTTTGACCTAAAGAATGAGCATTCTCCGCCTTATTGAGACGGAGAATGTCATTCTCTGGGTCAAAATAAAGGGAGAATGATCATTCTTTAGGTCAAAATACAAGAAAAATGCCATTCTCCGCGTGTTTTAATACGGAGAATGTCATTCTCCGTTTTGTATTAACACGGAGAATGGTATTCTCCCTTTATTTTGATCTAAAGAACGAGCATTCTCCGCCTAATATGAGACGGAGAATGGCATTCTCCGTATTAAAACACGCGGAGAATGGCATTCTCCTTGTATTTTGACCTAAAGAATGAGCATTCTCCGCCTTATTGAGACGGAGAATGTCATTCTTTGGGTCAAAATAAAGGGAGAATGTCATTCGCCGTCTATTTTAATACGGAGAATGCCATTCGTCGTCTATTTTAATACGGAGAATGTCATTCTCCGTCTATTTTGACACGGAGAATGGCATTCTTCCTTTATTTTGATCTAAAGAACGAGCATTCTCCGTCTAATATGAGACGGAGAATGCCATTCTCCGCCTTACCGAGACGGAGAATGCTCATTCTCCGGGACAAAATAAAGGGAGAATGCCATTCTCCTTGTATTTTGACCTAGAGAATGAGCATTCTCCGTCTTTCTGAAGCGGAGAATGAGCATTCTCCGTCTTGCTAACGCGGAGAATGGTATTCTCCGTTTTAAAACACGCGGAGAATGCCATTTCCCGTGTTAATACAAAACGGAGAATGCCATTCTCCGTGTCAAAATAGACGGAGAATGATATTCTCCGTCTATTTTGACACGGAGAATGGCATTCTCCGTGTGAATACAAAACGGAGAATGCTCATTCTTCGTCTATTTTGACACGGAGAATGACATTCTCCGTCTAATATTAGACGGAGAATGACTTTCTCCTTATTATAATAAAGAAGAATGTTGACGTAAACCTAATTGTTGTTGTTTTTAGGAAAAAAAACTGTCAGGAACAAAGAAGAAAGACTTTTCCGTGCAACATTCACCCCAATACTCTCTCTCATGGATGAGGTGAAGGAAAAGTTTCGCCATTTGCCTGAAGCAGTTGTTGAAAGCTTGAAGAATGTAGGATTCTACAACTTCGTAGATGTATTCTACAGAACTAAGGTGAAAAAATCAGAACTATCTAAAGTCACCCAAGGTCTGGAGAACTTGATGGGGACTTATTTGGAAGAAGATGGAATTGGATATTTCCAATTGAGCAGCAGTGTCAAGGTAGCACCAACTGCTGATGAGATGGCAACCATTTTCGGTCTGCCAATGAATGATGACACTGAAGTTGATGAGAAGTATTTAAAGATCATCACTGAAAAGCAGAAGACCCCCCCACCAGCAGACTCATTCAGCATGTGTACAGAACACTTCACAAGATTGCTGAAAAATTCCAAGAGAAAAAATGCTGAAGTCTCAAACGCAGAAGTTAGGAAAAGGATCTTAGAGCTGCTGGGGGGCGAAAATGCAAGTCCTGATGAATTGGCCAAGTTAATAGTATTCAACTTGTGCCAAACAGTATTCTTCACCAGAATGGGGGGGTCGAACTTGCCATACAAGTTCTTCGCTCTGGTGGAGAGCACAGATGTTATAAAAAGCATATGTTGGCCTCGGATTATACTGGGGTACGTCATGGACAGCATAAAGAGGGCTGTCACAAAATCTGAAGATGGTGATGTTGATATATCGTACAAGAAGATTGAAGGTTGTACGATGTACTTCTTGTATTGGTTTGCAGAGCACAGACAACTGATAGAGAGAAAGTGCAAACCAACAGTCGCATCTCCGAGATTCGATACATGGGATGGGAATAGAATCTCGATATTCCTAAAAAATGAATATCAAGGTGCTCAAATGGATTCGGATTTGATATTCAAGGATCTTGTTGCATTGAATGTTGATGAACTTGAAGAAGTCCCAGCAGAGCAGCAATGTATAGAAGGTGGAGATAATTCTGTTGATGAAGAACCACAAACTGAAGCTCAAGCACCAGCACCCTCTACAGCTGACAATGTAGATATGTTGCGTGTCTTGCAGGAGAAATCTCAGTTTATCGCTGAGAATGAGCAACTCCAGGAAAGAGCCCAGCAACTAGCAGTAGATGTAGCCCAACAACGTGCTGTGGGGCTCGTTGCTGATGGCTTGGAGAAGGAGTTAGACTCTTTAAGGAACGAGAAATCGCTCCTTATTGATGATAATAAGAAACTCCGTAAGCGAGTTGAAGAACTGGAGGCACAGGGATCGGAACTAGACTCCCTGAGAAAGCAGAAGTCTGAGCTTACTGCTGATAATGAGAAGCTTCGTCAACGTGTTGAGGAGCTACTTCTAAAAGGTAAGATTTTATATTTTTTTGTCTATTTTAATCTGTAATTACCTGTATCTAACAAGGAGAATGACCATTCTCCGTGTCAAAGTACACGGAGAATGAAGTTTTCTGTGTGTTTTGACCTATAAAATGTCATTCTCCGTGTCAAAATAGACGGAGAATGTCATTCTCCGTATTAAAACACACTTAGAATGACATTCTCCGTCTATTTTGACACGGAGAATGACATTCTCCGCTAGTATTTTAACACGAAGAATGACATTTTCTGTATTTTAACATAGAAATGACATTCTCCGTCTGTTTTGACACGTAGAATGTCATTCTCCGTGTCAATTTAGACGGAGAATGTCATTCTCCGTCTAAATTGACACGGAGAATAACATTCTCCGTCTATTTGGAAACGGATAATAGCATTCTCCGTCTATTTTGACACGGAGAATGACATTCTCCGTCTCTTTTGACACGGAGAATGACATTCTCCGTCTAAATTGATACGGAGAATGACATTCTCCGTCTATTTTTTACGCGGAGATTGCCATTCTCCGTCTATTTTGACACGGAGAATGACATTCTCCAGATTAAAGTAAACGGATAATAATATTTTTCATTGTTTTTAAAAAGAAGATTATATAATATTGACATCATACCTCTTGTTGTTGTTTGTTTTTATATCAGTGAAAATGACAGAGGATCTCAAAAAAGAGAATGAAAAGCTCAATGATGATAACAACAAACTTCTAGAGGAAGTTGCATCGTTGAAAGACGAAATCACACAGAAGAATGATACAATTGTTAACCTTGAAGCAATGGCTAAAGCATTGCAGCTTGGGGAGGAGACTCAAGCAGTTCCCCAAAAGCATTACACAAGAGCAAATGAACCTGCTGGATCTAAAAAACAATCAAATGCTGCAGATGAGGATGATTTTACTACATTGCAAAAGAAGAAAACATCCGATGCTACAACAAGTAAGAAGGCAGGTCCTGGTCAGAAAAGAAAAGATCCTTCCAGTCCCAGAAAGAAAGTAGCTCCTGCTGGGAAAAAAAAAGCTCCTTCCAGCCCCGAGAAGGTAGACAATAAAAAGGAGATGTCAGCTCCTGAAGAACTTGAGGAAGAATCTCCTCAAACAGCAAAGCTTGTTAAAGAGGGGAAAATGCTGATGCAATGTCCGAAGCTCAGACTTTGGAACCTTGCAGACGATGAGCTGAAGCAACTATACAGGAGCATCGTATACCAAAGAAGGATGTCTCCAACGTAAGTATTCTAAACTTGAACCAATTTCTGTACAATTCACAAGGGAGAATGATCATTCTCCGTCTCATTTAAAACGGAGAATGACATTCTCCGTTTATATTGACGCGGCAAATAAAAATGATCATTCTCCGTCTATAAAATACACGGAGAATGCCCTTTCTGTGTCATTTGAACTAGAAATGGCCATTCTCCGTCTATTTTGAGACGGAGAATGGCATTTTCTGTGTTTTTGACCTAAAGAACGAGCATTCTCCGCCTAATATGAGACGGAGAATGTCATTCTCCGTTATAAAATAGACGGAGAATGACCTTTCTTCTTGCATTAACCTAGAGAAATGAACATTCTCCGTCTCACTGACACGGAGAATGGTATTCTCCGTCTATTTTATAACGGAGAATGACATTCTCCTTGTATTTTGACCTAGAGAATGAGCATTCTTCGCCTTATTGAGACGGAGAATGTCATTCTCTGGGTCAAAATAAAGGGAGAATGCCATTCCCCGTGTTAATACAAAACGGAGAATACCATTCGCCGTCTATTTTAATACGGAGAATGACATTCTCCGTCTATTTTAACACGGAGAATGACGGAGAATGACATTCTCCGTCTTTTTTAAAACGGAGAATGATCATTCTCCGTCCCATTTAAAACGGAGAATGACATTCTCCATCCAATTCATAACGGAGAATGACATTCTCCGTCCATTTCATAACGGAGAATGATCATTCTCTATTGGAGTTATTTTTTATACAATTTTATCATTAGCCTATATTATTATCATAATCGAAACTAAATTTATGTGCAGTGATTATGTATACATGTATATTCCAAATGCTCCAGAAGAATGTAAAATAAGAAGAAGAAACAATGATGTCAGCATGTTGTTAAATGCTAAAGATTTTCAAGACATACTAAATGAGGCGGATATAGAAGCCGGTGTTATGAACTACTTAATAAAGCTTATGAACGAAGTTCAAGCCAAATTAAGGCAGAACATTCAGTCAAGCTCGCAGGGTGCACAATGTAAATGGTTTGCAATCATGATGCCCCATTCATTGGTAAGAATCGAAACTGAAAAATAAATATTAATGTGTACAGCTACTAATAGTGTTGTAAAAAACTAACTCATGATATTATTTTTTGTTTTTTTTCTTCTGGAAAACAGAGTACTGCCCAGTATGTCGATGAAAAAAATCCAACACCTGGAGCAGTGTACAATTTCAAAGTTGATATAGAAGATTTTATCATGGAGCTGGAAGATGACATTGAATGGCTATTCGTGCCACTCTTCCGCGAGGAGAATAAACACTATACGCTGCTGGCATTCAACTTCAGCTCCTATGTTTGGACGCACTACAACTCATTGCGGAAAAATACGGGCGCTAAGGGAATCCAGGATGCAAAATACATGAAGAGTAAAATCGAGCCAATTGTAATGAAGAAGATTGCATTGATGAGGAATAAAAGTCCAACAATCCAGGAATACAAAACAACAGAGCTCAAGGTTTGCAAAGAATGCCCACAGCAACTATCACCCAGCTGCCTGCTGTATGTTTCATATTATATTGAAAAGTTGTCGAGAGCTCCATTTGATTTACAGAAGAAAACAAACAAAATAGTTCACAATACTATTGTAAAGAGAAGGCTAAATTTGGCTAAGGCTTTGCTTATGAGTGAATGTGCAGTTCCTTTTGTACAATAAAAGAAAATGACAATGTAAATTGGCTAACAAATTCCTTGTATATATTCTGTTTGTCAGGTTTCTTTTGTAATGTATTTGTTTTTCTTTGTAATGAAATTCAATTTTTCGACTAATTTACATTGTTCTATATATGTAAATCTGTTTTGTTAAAGTTCTGGTGTTTGATTCAAACCTATAATGTCATTATCTGTGTTAATACAAACCTATAATGTGTGCATTTGGAACTTAGAAATGGCCATTCTCCGTTTCGTATGAGACGGAGAATGTCATTCTCCGGGTCAAAAGAGACGGAGAATGCCATTCTCCTTGTATTTTGACCTAGGGAATGAGCATTTTCCGTCTTACTGACGCGGAGAATGGCATTCTCCGTTTTAAAACACGCGGAGAATGATTATTCTTTGTATTTTTGACCTAGAAGGGAACATTATCCGTCTTTGGGACGCGGAGAATGCCATTCTCCGTGTCAAAATAGACGGAGAATGTCATTCTCCGGGTCAAAAGAGATGGAGAATGCCATTCTCCTTGTATTTTGACCTAGAGAATGAGCATTCTCCGTCTTACTGACGCGGAGAATGGCATTCTCCGTTTTAAAACACGCGGAGAATGATTATTCTTTGTATTTTTGACATAGAAAGGAACATTATCCGTCTTAGGGACGCGGAGAATGCCATTCTCCGTGTCAAAATAGACGGAGAATGTCATTCTCCGGGTCAAAAGAGACGGAGAATGCCATTCTCCTTGTATTTTGACCTAGGGAATGAGCATTCTCCGTCTTACTGACGCGGAGAATGGCATTCTCCATTTTAAAACACGCGGAGAATGATTATTCTTTGTATTTTTGACCTAGAAAGGAACATTATCCGTCTTAGGGACGCGGAGAATGTCATTCTCCGTGTCAAAATAGACGAAGAATGTCATTCTCCGGGTCCTCCTTGTATTTTGACCTAGGAAATGAGCATTCTCCGTCTTACTGACGCGGAGAATGGCATTCTCCGTTTTAAAACACGCGGAGAATGATTATTCTTTGTATTTTTGACCTAGAAAGGAACATTATCCGTCTTAGGGACGCGGAGAATGCCATTCTCCGTGTCAAAATAGACGGAGAATGTCATTCTCCGGGTCAAAAGAGACGGAGAATGCCATGCTCCTTGTATTTTGACCTAGGGAATGAGCATTCTCCGTCTTACTGACGCAGAGAATGGCATTCTCCGTTTTAAAACACGCGGAGAATGATTATTCTCCTTGTATTTTTGACTTATAAATGGCCATTCTCCGTGTATCTAAAACGGAGAATGATTATTCTTCGTGTTAAAACACACGGAGAATGGTCATTCAATACATTATAAAGTCAGAGAGTATAAAGGAGAATAAGTTCTTATGCTGTTAATATATATGTGAAACATCAAATATGCAGAATTCAAACTATTACCATTGATATCAAAAAATGTAAGATATGTATTCAAAAAACAATTTTCAGTTATATAAAAGAAAGAATATATGTGTATGTATTAACGAGGGGACGCTGCCCCCTTGACCACCGTAGCAGCATGTGGAGGCAGAGGACAAGTGCTGCGATTGTGATTGCATAATTCAAAACAATTCTGGCACCTTATCTTTCTCTTCTCTTTTCCCTTGTTCTCATATTTACTCTTGTAACGGTCCGCTTTTGGTCGTCCAGGACCCCGTTTCGGAACAGGGGGTAGAACAACATCAGTGGGATTATTTTCAAACTGTTTTTCGCAATCTGGAACTGGACGAATGGCACATGAATATAACTTCTGGTAATAATCTGATGTCCAATACTGCTCCACAAAATCGTAAACAGATTTATCTGAACCAACTCTGATGCATTATATTGCATGGCTGCATGGGAATCCATATACCTTCCATCAACGACAACTACAATGACAATCAAGAAGATTCACCATATGGGAGGAAGTATCTGCGATCACCTCAAATTCGAAATCACCGGACCGATATACCCTATAACACATGCCATCATCTGTAAGCTGCTTCAGCATATCCTCAGCGTATGGAGTCAATTTGCTATTCAAACCAATTGCATCCTTGTGGCGATCCGAAATCATCTTCATCATCTTCACACGGATGATATTTACAATTGCTGATATAGGCAATTTCTTCTCAGCCTTTATCCATGCATTGAATGACTCTGCACAACTAGAAGCAACCTCACCGTATCTACATCCCGGAAAGAATGCGTTTGACCAGTGTTCAGATTTTGTTTATTCATCCAATTCACAACATGACCACAATTCAGATCATAAATCTTCTTGATTGCTTGTCTATACCCACCTTTATACAGAAAAACAAATAAGTAATAAAGAATTAGGTCAATTCACAAAATTATGAAAAAAATAAGTACATTCTCATAAGGATAATAGTCATTCTCCGTTCAAAAGCTAACGGAGAATAATATTCTCCGTTCTATGCAAGACGGAGAATAGTCATTCTCCGTTCAAAAGCTAACGGAGAATGACATTCTCCGTTCTATGCAGGACGGAGAATGGCCATTCTCCATTTTAAAACACACGGAGAATGACTATTCTCCGTCTTACTGACGCGGAGAATGGTCATTTTCCTTGTTAAATTAATGGTAAATGCATAGAAAATGTGCATATATCTGTCTCATTAACACACCTGGAGTTAGAGCATATACTGCTTGCCTCCAAGCTTCAAGTACATGCGGATATACTCTTTCATTTCCTTTCTCTTTCAGCGGTATGTTATTCTTCATGTGATAATAGCAATAGCTATGATAATCATTAGGAAACACTTTAGGGACTTCAGAAACTAGACCGGTGCCTTGATCCGAAAGAAAAATAATACGCCTACTACATCCAACAACATTCTTTAGATTTCTAAGGAACCATTCCCAATTATCGCCATCTTCGCCTGAGACTATACCGTATGCAATAGGGTAGAACTGTTGGTTACCATTCTTCGCTGTAGCAGACATCAAACATCTTCTAAACCTCCCTGTAAGGAAAGTGGCATCCAAATATAGCATCAGACGACAATATTGAAAGCCTTCTACGCAAGCCCCATATGAAAGAAAAAGCCGCTCAAACCTCATTGATGAATCATCTTTCTGGAAGTCGATAACGGAACCATTATTGGTTTCTTTTACCTTGTTCACATACCAACACAAGTCACTGTAAGATCTAACATCATCTCCGTACATTTCCTGGTGCACCAGCCTAATTCCGTGGTATGCCTGTCCATATGTAACAGATAAGCCGTAGTCGACCTTGAAATCATCGACAACAGATTTTGCGGACTTTTTAGGATGCATCCGAACAATGTCACTAACCAAACTTTTCACAAACTTTGCTGGAACAACCAGATTACCTTTATCCATATAGCCAGCTCCACAATTATGTTCTCCCACATACCTCCTCACCTCAAAAATTTGATTATCTTTCGAACTAGATATAGCATGGAAGCTCCACAAACAAGCATGTGTCTTGTAATTCTTGCAACAAACAGTATACCTCCCCGGCTCAGATTTCAAAATGTGGAATGGATGACGAGATTCAAAACATACCTTTCTAACAGCATTCCTAACTTCTTCAACACCATTTAGAAAAATCTGACCAACACCAGTAATTGATCCAGGCCACATATCCGATTTCCTCTTCTTCACTGTCTCAGTTGAGCCCTCATAAAATTGTACTACTCGTTTGTCCTTTACAGTAGGAGAACATCTACTCAAAGAACTAGAAGAGGAAGACGAAGGTCTCATGTAAAAGCTTTGACAAGGAAAAGATGTTGATGAAGAACATTGAGAGTGTATTTGCTCCACATATAGATCAAAACTCACATCATGAGTACCGTTAAAACCACCAACCAATGAGCGAAGCCAAAAATCACTTTCAACATACAGTTCAGTCCCATCAGAGTGCAAAAACCTGAAACGGAAGGAAAGTGGATCCAAAGAAGTCCATCGATCGCACACTTTATTCTTTAAAAAATCCACGGTACTTTCATGTGTGACACGGCAGGAAACTATGTCTCCCTTGAAACAAATGTTAACTAAACAACTTGATTCCATATCTTCCCCTCCTGATAACATAAAAACATAAGAGGCCACAAATAGAACAATAAAATTCTCATATAATAATGATTATTCTCCGTCTAAAAATAACGGAGAATAAATATCCTCAGTTGGAACTAACTTATAAAGATCATTATCCGTCTAAAGTAAAACAGAGAATGTCATTCTCCGTCCTAACTAAGACGGATAATGTCATTCTCCGTTCAAATTAAGACGGAGAATGGCATTCTTCGTCCTAATTAAGACGGAGAATGGTCCGTCCTAAAAACATACGGATAATGATCTTTATAAGAAGTAATTGTCATTCTCCTTTAAAATATAACGGAGAATGCTATTCGCATAAAATAACAAGATTAAATATCTCACTAACATTTTCTAAGTTAATAATCTTCATAACAAAATCAAATTCAGCATAAATTTTGAGATATACGAAGCTGATGGATGAATTTCTACAGATCTGAACTCTCACCTTGTTTTAAGATCTATAAAAAGAAAAGAAGAAGATCTTCTATCTACAATTGACCTAATCGCCGGAAACCACGAAGATGATGTTGATGATGATGATGATCGATGATGATGAAGGATGATCGACGTTCGACTGACGAAAATCACAGTGAACTACGAACGATTCTGCGATCTCTAATAAAGATTATATCAATGGATTTCAAATTTCTCGTGAAGAAGAAGAATAATACGAATTTCTCAATCCAAATCTAAGTTTGCGATTTCATAATTATATATAGATGTCCAAATTTACGCGAAGGGGTATTTTTGGAATTATGATAATGGCAAATTTTGTAAATACATAGCAACTAGAGAGAATCTTGAAATATTTAACGTGTAAAAACTTAATTCTGGACATTTCATAAAAATAATCCAGCGGGTGGGCATTTCATAAAAGCCCACCCCGAAATTGGGCTTCTCAGCAATTTCCAGAATAAAATATGTGTGGGTGGGTGGGTGTGGTGGTGGGGTGGGGTGGGGGGGGGGGGGGGGGGGGGGTGTTAGTTAATATAATCCAGGTTCTTAATTTTGTCCACTCTTATGTTTTGTATTGGCCTGCTTCAAATCTTGGATTAGCAGTCGGAGCTATCTTCAAAAAATTTCATTGAATACACATTCTGTATATGTTCCGCCTGTTTGGTCATGGACCGCTTAACATGTATCAAAATTATAGGTTAAAAGCCTATGGTAAACTAACCACTGACAGAGGGCTTCTTCCAAGGCTATTGTTTCTTTTCTCTTCATTTTCTTTGACGCCACAAAAGGAAAAAAAAAAAAACTTTTTTTTTTCGAGTTCTGATTTCGCAAACTAAATGTGATGGGTGCATTTAATGTTCCATGTTATATATATATATATATATATATATATATATATATATATATATATATATATATATATGTGTGTGTGTGTGTGTGTGTGTGTGTGTGTGTGTGTCTGGACATTCCCACTAAGCCCGTCGACACAATTCAGTCGGACGGAAGGAGGGGGGGGGGGGGGGGGGGGGGGGGCTCGACCCCGGGTCTTCCCTCCGGGAGCCCCCCCCTCGTGCCACTTGCGCTACACACACACACACACACACACACACACATATATATATATATATATATATATAATAAGGGAGGTAGGGTGCCACCTCCCGGGGGGGTGTCTACTTGTCATCCCCCATGCTATCATCATGCACATGGGTGCATGATGATAGCATGTGGGGGGTGACAAGTAGACACCCTCCATAGGGTGGCACCTCACCTCCCTCATCCTATATATATATATATATATAGTTTTTATTGAAAATAAAATTCTTTTGCACATCTTTGAAGAGGGGGTAAAATGGTTGAAAATATACGATATGTTAGCTTTAACATATTTCTGTCCTTGTACTCGAGAATGTGAGTTATGATTATGAGTAATAATTTTAAGGATTAATTAGACTTTGAATTTTATAAATATTAAAAAAAATAGCGTTTGGATTCTGAAGATGTTCAATTTAGAGTTTGGGTCCTTATATGACGGTTAGTCCTTATTGTCTATTCAAAATCTATGAATAATTTTTTTTTGGATTAATTAGTCGTAGGATTTTAAAAATATTTTTGTCATTCTTAAGTTCTGATATAATTTATTTATTAATATATTTTGTATAGTCGACACGACTCAACCGTAATGATATAAAATTTTAAACTGGACATCTTTAGGACCCAAAATTTTAAGTTGGAAAATCTTCATAACCGCTAATTTAATTTCAATGAAATGGAGGTCTTTTCCTGGTGACATGATTGATGATACTTATTTTGAAATATACAAGATTTGTGGGCTTGTACTTGAAAAAAAAAAAAAAAAAACCTAATTATTTTCAAATCCAACCTCTATGATTCGGAGAAACTCCTGCTGAGATTCTGTGTCCTGTCGGTGGCGTTACGTACCGGTAAGCTAACCGCCAGGTCCCCTCTCTCCCACCACCCACGTCAGCCGCGCGTCCCGCCACGAGATTACAAAGTGGTGACAGGCTGGCAAAAAGTTAGTTAACCGCCGATTTATGAAATTACTTAACTGCCACTTCTTTCTTTTTTGGCGTTATCACTTGTCTCATTTTAGAATGTATAGACTGCATGTGATAGTAATTTAACTTTTTATTAGTTGCATGCCATCTGTCAGTATAAAGTTCTATTAATATTGGATCAAGAATATTTTTTTAGACAATAAGGTCCAAACTTTTTACATTTGCAAGGTTTTTTTTTTCACATTTTCTTTTTCATCTTCTTGATGCTATTTATTATAATACTTTTTTTTAATGTAAAAAAAGGGTAACAAAGAAAATATTGGAATATTCACTTACTTGCTTTTTATGTCCATGCATGTTGTCCCAAAAATAAATTTTCTTATACAAATTAAACAATAAAAGTAGTTATTATCAAGGACGTGTGTGTATGAAAAATGGAAACGGTGGACCAAAATGACATGCAACACAACATACACAAATTTTTGTGCGTTATGTCGAGCATGTAAAACATGTGACAAAATTTGTCATCAATATTATTTTTTTTACACACCTACAGTTAGGTCCTTGAGGTTCAAACTCCTCCTAACCAGGATGAATGTATGTTTAGCTTCCACTACAACTATGAAATATTTTATTAATGGTAAATATACACTATGAGTTATCATTCCTACTCTAATATTTGTTAGAACTCTTATAATAAAACGTTGATTTATATACTTTATAAAACGTTGATTTATATACTTTATCTGTAAAAATGTTTAAAATATTATTCTTATTTTAGAATATTATATGTCACCATTCTCTGGAATTGAAAACTAAAAACTAAGACCATCTCCAATGGGGGTTTCTATCTTCCCTATTTCTATGGAAGAAATCAATTTTAGAAAAAACTTCTCCCAATGGTGATTTCTATCACCATTTCTATCCTAGATGGCAATGATGTAGGATAGAAACTTTCTAGGAGGGTTTCTACATGTAGAAACTCTTATAGAAATTCTCCTATCTCTCATGACAATTAGAGCATCTCCAACCCTATTGTGAGTTTGAAAAAAATGGTTGCCACATAGGAATGACAACCATTTTTTCCAAAAGTACTTCTCCGATGCAAATGTGAAATAAAGTGTGGAGTTGACATGGCAATGACATGGCAAAGACAATGTGAAGTTTGTTGTCTAGATCTAGACAATGCACTTCACAATGACTTTGTCTCCACATCATCAATTATGAATAGAAATAGTTATAAAAAAGTTGAAGAAGTTGAGGAGTTGCCTTGGAAGTTGGAAAAAATATTTTTTATTGTCCCCTCAATACTTTTGCATTGGAGAGAGTTTTTATATCTCATTGTCTTTTGAGATATAATTTTGCCACATAAACAAGACATTGTCTTGTGGCTCATGCCACATAGGAGCCACCTAAGACTCACAACACTTAACAAGACAATAGGGTTGGAGATGCTCTTATTATTGGGCCCCACACCATTAAATTGGTCCTTTTACTATGTGACACATAGGATAGAAATGGAGAACCATTGGAGAGCATTTTTATATGTCTACAATTTCTATGAAGAAACTCTTCCAACTAGGATAGAAATCTTCTTAAAGTACAATGCCAAGTAGGATAAGAACTTAATTTTAGAAATCACCATTGGAGATGGTCTAAGAGCATCTCCAACCCTATTGTCTTGTTAAGTGTTGGGAGTCTTAGGTGGCTCCTATGTGGCATGAGCCACAAGACAATGTCTTGTTTATGTGGCAAAGCTATATCTCAAAAGACAATGAGATAGAAAAACTCTCTTCAATGCAAAAGTATGTAAAAGTATTGAGGAGACAATAAAAAGTATTTTTTTCCAACTTCCAAGGCAACTCTTCCACTTCTTCAACTTTTTTATAAATATTTCTATTCATAATTGATGATGTGGAGACAAAGTCATTGTGAAGTGCATTGTCTAAATCTAGACAATCAATTTCACATTCTTCTTGCCATATCATTGCCATGTCAACTTCATATTTTATTCTACATTACATTGGAGAAGAATTTTTGGAATAAAAGTTTGCCATTCCTACGTGGCAACCATCTTTTTCTAAACTCACAATAAGGTTGGAGATGCTCTAAATATTGCACAAACGACAAGAGTACCTCAACCTATCCAAGAAATCAGTTGGAAAATGTCTTTGCAACTTATATGCAGTGTAATAAATATAAAAAGATTATTTTAAAATTATTATTACTCTTACTTTTGCCAACGTAAAATCCATAGTTGACCGGCAGATCCACGTGGCCTGCTAACCGCGTGACTCCCAATTTGGGCACTTCCGGATACTCGAAGTGTTGTATTAACAGGAAGGGCTTTTTTGTGTATAAATCCTTTTTTTTTAACTTATTACATATAAGTACCCTAAATCTTATGATATGGCAACAGTTCTCCGTATCATTAAAAAAATGGTAAGATTTCATTGTAACAAAATCATTTTCTTACAAGTATTTAACATCTTTGCCAAAAACAAAAAAAAAAAAAAAAAAAAAAAAAATCTAAAGAGCCTTGATAAAATGTTGTTACTTGAAACAGCCATGATAAGCAATACTAAACCGGACGCCGCCGAATGTAAGTTATATAATTGACTGTAATAAAAGAAATTCTACTTTGCCTTTTTTTAAAATTTTATTTTCTGTCATCTGTTCTTACTTGTGTATATGATCTCATCAACAAGATTGTTCATCTGAGTATTAGGGTCTGTTTGGAAGCCCGAAACTTGGAGAGGAGGGAGCAATCAAGTTTACTGAAAATTCATTAAAACTATTCTTAATTTTTATATTTTACCATACTTTTATGTAGTTTTCTCCTTCTTATTAGTAATATTTGCTGTCCCTAGGAGGGTGATATACAATGTATAAAATTTGGAGGACTCAAGTAATATGGTAGATGTAAGGTACTTATATGAAAAAAAGCCTAAACAAAAAATTAGTTGAAGAAATTAAACCCTCGTCTTCATCCCCACTAACCCATTCTCTCTCCTCTCCCTCTCTCTCTAAACAATTGGAATTTAAACTCAGCGAAGAAGAAAAAGAAGAGAGAGAAAGTATAGATCGATTGAGCAATGGCGGAAGCAGCAGAGAAGGAGAGAGCACCGCCACCACCAGCAGCAGCAATGCCGTCGCCGGCGTCTTCATCGTCGGAGCAGGGGGCGGGGAGCGTGAAGCTGTTCGTCGGCCAGGTCCCCAAGGCCATGACCGAGGCCCAGCTCCTCGCCATGTTCAAGGAGTTCGCACTCGTCGACGAGGTCAGCGTCATCAGGGACAAGGCCACCAAAGCCTCCAGAGGTTCGGTCAACCCTCACCTAATTTTTCCGTTTCTTTCCTTGTTTGGATCTTGGGAATGCTGCTTATTTTGGAAACCCTAGGTTGCTGCTTCCTGATCTGCCCGTCGAGGGAGGAGGCCGACAAGGCCGTCGGCGCCTGCCACAACAAGAGGACTCTCCCTGGGGTACGTACGTCGTCGGATCTGTGTTCTTGATTGTTGATATGGTCTAATTTTAGGATTTTTTTTTATCGATTTGATTGTTTGTTCTCGGTGATGTGGTGCTCGAGATCTGAATTGGGCGTAAAGATTGCTCCTTTTTGCGTATTTCCGTTGTCGATGGGGTCGAGTTTGAGTGGGCATTGTGTAGAAACTAGGAAGCGTGGACAATTCAGGACGCTCCAATTCACACCAGGACACAACTAGATTGGACCTGTGTCGGTTTCGTGTCCGTACAAACATAGAGAAGTAAGCTTATGTTCGGATGAACCAAGGAGTGGGATTTTCGTGTCATATACAAATTTGTAATGATTCTCTGTGGAAGAAAGAACAGTTAGTTACAGGGGCGGAACCAGGATTTTAAAGTAGGATGGGCTAGCTAATTGTTACTATAAAGTTCTAAAAATGTATGCCAAAAATTCGACAAAATTTTCTTTGTAAATTCGACGATTCAAAGCGTGCCGTAGACAATAAATGTAAAAAGAAAGATACATTCATCGTAAATATAGATAACAAGTACCCAATTCGTCATTTTCTACGTCATGAACTTCAACGGAAGGAGGACGTCTTCCATCAACTTTATTTGAAGGATGTTACTCATCGTCGTCATTGGAAGGAAGTTGCTCACCCACTTCTCTAGATGTAGTCCCCTTAGGCATATCCCCTTTTAAAAAAATTATTGTAGTTTGCCTTATAGAACGAAAGCATAGTTTTTTGTGGCTTGGATGCTCGACTCATTTTGAGAAATACTTGATTATCTAGATAAGCCAAAGAAAATCATATATCATAACTAAACAAGACTATTTCAAGAAACCAACAAATAAATATACAAAAACTAGTTATAGTCCTTCTAGAAAGAAGACTAACTTTTAATCGAAATCTATAAAAAATGATGTTCAACTGTTTAAAGTAGAAGACTCCAACATCCCATCCACGTAATTCACTACATCAAAGATTAGAGACAACCATTAACAGAAAAGCAATTCCATAATTTACTACAAAAATCTACGGCCAAAACAAGTGCCTTTCATGATTTAATGCAAAATTGTTCAAATCCTATGCATTTCTCAAATGCTAACAAGCCCATTCAAGTAATCAAATTGTGGAGAAAGTTCATATATTTCCATACTCAAAATTAAGAAGAATTTTTTTTATAAGAATGAAATACCCACTTCTCCACTTCTCCATACCCACAGTAGCAGAAGAAAGACGACTCCCTTTTGACACAAACCACAACTTCAACAGACACCTGATGCCGGCCCTAACACAAACAGGGAGATGGGGGCTTATTGTATGTAATTTACAATATTATCCATACTATGGTAAAAAAAAAAATCCGAAAATGACCCCGGGCTACAGCCCGGGTGGGCTTGGGCCTAGTTCCGCCCCTGGTTAGTTACCAGTAAGAATTGATTGGCATATGGAATTTTGTGTATATTGTTGGGTTTTATCTGAAATTGGTCACTAGTGACCCGGTCCCACCACTCCATGATGTGGTAAATTCAAGTGTGTGTATTTCAATAGTTGAGCTATCATCTATTGACTTGCACACATGGAGGAGTGTGTTAGCTCAAGTGGTTGTTGGTGTTTTTTTTCCTTAGTGGGCAATGTTCAAATCCCACAAGAAATATTTGTTTTTGTCACAATTTTCAAGGAGGATTTTCTTTGGAGCTAGGCCCTACAACTTGGCCGTTGGCGAATGGCGCAAAGTGGTACTTTGATGGCACACTTCGCATGAATGCATCGGGCGCGCAGATGACGCATTCTGCGTAGTGACGCCACGAAAACTACGCAGTTGCTTGCGGTTGCTCCGCATGCTCTCATGGCTTAGTGGGTTAGCAGGTACCGCGGGGCTGCAGGTCCGCGAGGTCGCGGCGTCCGAGCGTTCTGCAGCATTGCGGCGTTTGGGGGAATGCGGCGTCACGTGTTCCACGACATTCTGCAGGTTCTGCTATTCTGTCGTAGTTTTCTGTTGCTAGGGCAATGCAATTGGTAACCAACCTACTTTATAGGGAATAATTCTTGGCCAACTGTCCAAGTGGACTTTTGGGACGGTTACATGAGATGCTCTCCTATATAAGTGCTGCTGCAACACTCTTTGAAGGAGGATTGTTCTTCTTCTGAACAATCCTCTAAAGAACAGTAGTAGCAGTAGAAAAGATAAGCAACAGCAGCCACCAAGTGGTCCAAGCTCTGTTAAATGCCACATTCAAGGTGACATTTTCGGGCGTTCTAGAAGTTCTATCGAACTTGCTGGTTCATGGGAAATGATCGATGGAAAAATGTCGATTCTTGCTTTGAGCAGTGGTGATTTTCATCACCCCGACAATAAGTTCTTTCATAAGTTCCCTCTGTTTTTCAGAGCTTTGAATATCCTAGCAAATTGGTTGCTTTATATTATGTAGCAATATTGCTAGTAATGCACTCGGTGCACGTCCCTGGTAAGTCCCATCTTTCGCATCAATCCTGCGAGTAGTGCACTTGGTGCACGTCCTTAGCAACTTTGTTTGCTAGTTTTCACCATTTCCTTGGACAAAGTCTTCGAGACTAGTACGGATTTTTGTGAATTCAACAACATATACAATTTGGGACCTGCATTTGTCGTAAAACATGATTTTTTTTTCTCTCTTCACATTGCAATTGGGAATATGGTGATTTTCATTCCATTCTTGGTGCGTGGTGAAGAAACTGATGAAACACCATGTACATTGGTTGATAAAGTATGAGTCTTGTATCCGAAGGAGTGTAATTTTAAGTGAAGTTTGTTGATTGCCACTGAACAAGTTTTATTTTAATTTTTTACATCCAGGAACTAATTTGGCATTCTGATTTTAGTTGCATGCTCAATAACATAAGTTGACCTTTAAAATATCTCTGACTGGGAATCTATATATGTTGACCATCAGTCACATTTAGAACCCAAATACAAGATTCAACCATAAGAAAGAGGACTAAAGAATAGTACAGCTACATTTACATGTGTGATAAATAGAGCACAATGCACTCTTTACTAATATAGGCAAACCAATCAGTATGCGTAGGGAAATAGGGTACAAAAACCTGGTCAGCAAGGGGAAACATCTTCTCTCATATTTTTTTTTTTTGGGGTCCATAAGTATGAAGTTTCTTTTTTCTTT
The DNA here is from genome assembly GCA_029216955.1 of Iris pallida. Classification (NCBI taxonomy): domain Eukaryota; kingdom Viridiplantae; phylum Streptophyta; class Magnoliopsida; order Asparagales; family Iridaceae; genus Iris; species Iris pallida. The sequence goes on from JANAVB010020999.1 coordinate 17,655,953, forward strand.
TTCTGCTGTCCATGAGACAGATTCATGAGTTCTATGTTAGACTTGATATCAAATTAGATATGTGCTTGGGAAGGTTCATTCTTGTCTTTCTTGTTCTAATTGGAGTTTTACTGTCTGATCCAGGCTTCTAGTCCATTGCAAGTAAAGTATGCAGATGGCGAGTTGGAAAGATTAGGTGTGAAATATGCTGTACAAAATCAACTCTTCTCTAAGTGCTTTATTATTTTCATTCAGTATTCCTTTCCAAACCAGTACAAGACTAGCATGCACAAGCCTCTTTGCAGTATGTGATTTTAATAATCATATCTTTTAATTGCTCAACTTTGACCCATGTCCAGAACATAAACTCTTCATTGGTATGCTTCCAAAGAATGTCTCCGATGCTGAAGTTTCTTCTTTATTTTCCAAGTATGGAAATATTAAAGACCTACAGATCCTTAGAGGTTCCCAACATACTAGCAAAGGTAAAGTTTGCTCCCAAACATGCGATCCAGTTAAGCAAATGACACATTGTTTTTGCTTCCTGGTTGCTGTCTTCCGACTAATGGGTTGGTTTTTGCTGTATTTGACGTAGCAGGTTGTGCTTTTTTGAAGTATGAGACAAAAGAACAAGCTCTTGCTGCCCTGGAGGCTGTAAATGGGAAATGTAGGATGGAGGTTAGTATTTCGATGACTTGTCTTGAATTCAATTCTGTTATTTCTGTTGAAATATTGTGATTATTGCATGCTTAATGCTAACCAATGCATGGGACCATGGTCTTCTGTAAGCGTTCAACCTTTAACCCTTTAAAGATCGACAGATTGCTATCATAATTATCTTTATGTAGTATTCTGTTTGCATTTGTGGGACCGTGATAAGTAAACTATAGACTACATACAACTTGTTGGTGCAGTGAATCCGACTGTAGGATATAGTGAAGAAAGACACCCTAGAACTTTCTGCCAACGGTGCAATAAGGTGTGCTTTGGTTTCTGCCTTTAAACTTCTGAACGTGTGACAACCCACGAGTTCTCAAATACTACATCGAGTTTCTATAGGCAATTGGAGAGAATGGAGTCGGATTTGCAGTCAAGAGGTACTCCATAGTAGTCACCAAATGAAGGATCAGAAAATGGACGGTGGACGATAGAGTATTGAATATGCTGGATGTAAATGAAGTTATGAAGGTCCAAGAGTATGTAATACTGTCTTGTATCTTGGCTACGACCGAGAAAGTGCCATAAATGCTCAGAATGATATATACGTGGAACTTGCACAAAATTTGTTAAGCTGGAGATAACTAGATGGCTGAGGATATGAGGAGACTCCTGCTGGATTTATTGATGTTTTCCAGGTTTTTAACTTGATGGGTCATTGACATGAATATTGACTAAAACTTCATTTAATGAGAAAATGAGTAAAACCTATATAAGCAAACCTTTAGTCCTACCTTGCCTAGAAGAAGAGATAACACACTCATATATATATGAGGACTCCTCTAAGAGTCCTGTTGGGCTAATGTAGTCAGGCCCGGTCTTGAACATTTTAAAGCCCATGGCAAAATTTTAAAATAATGCCCTTCAAACAATAATACTTTTTTTTGGAGTCCTTCAAAATTATGGTTGCTTGAATTGATCAGATCTAGTAGAATCAAGGTTAGTTATGATATAATAGAATGGGTCCGAGACAGTTTGCAATATCTCATTAGCGACCATGTAATCGAATTGATCAGGCCGTATAGGTACAAGGTTCAAATATCTTATTGGTGGTGGTTGACGACCGTCAGACTCGGAGACATTGCAAGTCGTACTAGATGATATGCCAAATCTTCAGTCTTCACAAGTTCTAGTGCAAACTGAAAATGATTCTATGCATTCTCATTCATAAATATTTGAAAACACTAGTAACAACTTAGCAAGCACTTTAAAGGTCACCTAAATCGGGTCTCTCTTGTTCTCGCAACTGCAACATAAATATTTCATCTTTCTACTCTGTTTCCCAATGGCTACTCTTCCTTAATTTTTCCTATCATTATTAGGAAACCCAATGAAAAGAACTCATGCTAACAGTGCTATTTACAGTTAGAATAGGTTTAAGGACAAATTAGCAAACTATGTATATCCCAACTAGAAACTCCAATTGGATGGGATAAAGGAAAGTTAACAATGATTATATGTTTTGATTTGGACCGGGATTCTCAATAATAGGAATCTCTTTTTGCTATCGCGCCACATAATTTATCATAATTAGGAAACTCAATGCCAACTGTTCTTGTTAGAGTAGGAATAGGTTTCCATCGGCTACACTTACCTTCTAGTCCCTATAGACCCATAGCCAACAAGAAGAAGAAGAAGAGAACAGTTGCCATTGTTTTCCTGCCTGAGCTGCTTCGAAGGAGATATCAAATGCCAAACCCATAAAATCGTACATTGAATTTTGTATCCACTGCCTAAACCTTTTATAATGGGCTAAAAAATTGGTGCCCTTCAAAGTTTTGGGCCCTCGGCGCTTGCCCAGTCTGCCATGGGTCAGGGCCGGGCTTGAATGTAGTGGGCTTTTGTTGGAACTCATGCGCCTTGCCGAGCCGGACGGGGCTCTTGACTTGCGTGTGCACGCAAACCGATTGTGGACTCCTAGCCCCAACCCTATTTTTATTTTAGTTCTGTTCCTTTTATTTTTGAATTTTAAACGCAAACAGAAACTTGTTCGTGTTTAAATAAATAAAAAACACTTTGGGCCTAGGAGGCCACCCTCAGTCTGGTATTCATGTCCGCAAGTCGCGCACTCATGCAAGTCAAAAGCCCGGCTTGGCGAGGCGGACACACGCATGTGTATTCCAACTAAAGCCCACTACAATAGCCCACCAAGACTGTTAGAGGAGTCCTCATATATGAGGGTATCCATCTCTTTTTGTATGCAAGGTTGTTCATATGAGATTTTTACTCATTTTTCCTTTCAATAAAATTTTAGCCAACACTCATGCCAATGACCTATCAAGTTAAGAACCAAAAAACTTCAATAAATCCAAGAGAATGTAATACTGTCTAGTATTTACGCTACGACTGAGAAAGTGCCATTAATGCTCAGAATGAGATATACAGGTGGAGAGTGGAAAACTGGAACTTATGCAAAATTTGTTAAGATGGAGGTAAGCGAATGGCTGAGGACATGGGGAGACTATAACTGTAGGAATCAAAATAAGACATCACTATAGAAAAGCCTAAGATATAGGGGAAAGTAAAAAATAAAATCAGAGTACCATTATGCAAAAGAAAAGGAATAATGTGGTAGAGAGTTGTCGATATGAGAAAGGGCTGCAAATGGTATATTTTAGGCTGAAATTGTAATATTACACTGAAGGTCAATGAATAAGAAAGTAGAGCAAAAATGACTGAAGTGTGATAAAGAACTCGAACCTTTTGTTTGCATGTTTGTAAAACATATCCTCAGGAGAAAAAAAGTGTTATCTTTCAGTGCTCTTGAGATCCTTTACCATGAGAAGCATGCAATCTGTTCTATCTGCAGGATATAACAACTGATTCAACATTTAATCATGCTGTTGAACCCAAGATTTGACTGCCTGTTGTTTGAATTGAGATAAATGCATATAATTCCATATATGTGCATAGCATTTGATTGTGTAATCTCCCGCTGATTCTGATATGCGTTGCAGGGTTCAAGTGTGCCATTGGTTGTTAAATGGGCTGATACAGAAAAGGAACGGCAAGCCCGGAGGGCTCAAAAAGCTCAATCTCAGGCATCTAATCTATCTCCCAATTCTATACAGCAGCCTTCAGTCTTTGGGGCATTACCTATGGGATATATGCCTCCATATAATGGATATGGATATCAGGTCAAACTTAATAAGCTTGATTTGGTTAATTATTGTCATGGCAAATCTTTGAGTGGGTATACCAAAAGTAGGAGTTTTTACAACTATTTGTTCATTTACTATTGTTGGGTTGCGTCATGATGAATAATTTTATAATGGTTTACTTTCTCTTGTTCTTATAGATTCTATGCTTTCTGAATGTTGCATGATTTGTTTGTTAATTTATATCTTCTAGAGTCAATTCACTTTCTTTATATAAAATAATCAGCTATCTTAAGGTTGGAAACATGTAAGGTTCAAGGTTCTCTGGTTGTTCCAGATCAGTCACAGGAGTGTCGACAGGATTATAAATCCGTCTAGGGCCAAGTCCTTCATGGTATAGTATTTCTTATTCTTAGTTAAGCTTAGAGCTTTTGTTACCTTAGCTGAATGAAAGAAAAGAACTGAAATCATGGACCAAAAATTTGGATAAAGGCTTTGTTGTTGTTGTAGATAAGCTTAGCGTGCAGATAGATTCCTTTCTCGTTTTTCATAGTGATCAACTTTCTAAAATTTAATTACGAAACTGGTAAATTTTCTGATGCAGTTTTTGTTGGCAGTTCAAAGAGTCACAAGTATATAAAACAAACAAACACCTGGCATTTTTGTGTCTGGTGCCAGCCCTTTTATTCTAACTTTTCACATTTAAAATCAATAGTATTATATCTTGTTTCCCTTTTGGTATCTTTACCTAAGTTACCTAAGTTACCTTCCTATTACTATACCATTATGCCCAGGGCATTCTTCTTTATGTGGTGTTCTTATCATGTGCCAGCTAAAAGGTCAAGGGTATTTAATGATACTATTTTCAGTTGTACTTGGGAAAAATACTTATTGACCTATCGATAGAGCTAGACTTGTCAACTCAGATCTATTAAAACCACTCATCCAAAACAACGTTAAGCCCACTGACACTGGGGCATGAATTCAACGAGAAATTATATTAAGAACTTATAGTAGCTACAAAATTCAGAGATCGTAGAAGACCTCAAACAAAGTCAGCATCTGCCCTAAAACCAACTGAACCAAAGTACACAAATTATTTACAACTAAAACCATATAAAAAGAGCCCCAAGTTCAAAATGCCAACTGATCTCTTTCATTCTGACTAATCCTCACCAAGACAGACCACCAGATTACGAGAAGGCTCTGACATGTTATTTTTATCTGACATGTTACATGCCCAAAGTTTATCAAGAGCTCTAACATGAAATGAAATAAGATATAATATACTGATGTTACTTTTATTATAAAAAAATTCTTGCCCAAACATCACATTCAATATGTGTGTATTACCGAATCTTAAGGAGCTTGTAAGATGTAACAACAGCATTTTGGAGATAATGTAGGAGAAGAATGAGCTGCATTACAGTAAAATGCAAGCCTATGCAGGTTTTGTGTGATTATATAGTGCTGCTATATGCAAGGAGTGATGTTTTCAAGGACATGATCCATTCCTGAAGCTCCCCATTCAACAATCAATCTAGTATGGGAAGACTGGACAAACAAGAGCATTTTGTTGTCATTTGGTCTATACCTAATTTAGATTCATGTTCATACTTATGGAGCTCATAGCCTAAAAAGAGTTTTATAAGTTAATTTTAACAATGATAGCAGCTCAGGTAATTTCATTTTCTTAGATTTATTTTCAACTCTGTAGTTCTTGTTATTTATGCACTTCTTTTCTGTTCTGATATTGGTCTTGTTGCATGACAATGAAGCTGAAATTCGTCCAATTTGTGCATCTTCTGGTAGGCACCTGGTAATTATGGACTTCTGCAGTACCCTTTAGCTTCAATGCAAAATCAAGCATCTTTCCAAAATATGGTCTCAGCAGCCAACCAAGGAAATTCATTACGAGGGATCAACCCTGAACTTTCTCATGGTGCCGCAGCTAGGAATTTTGCTACAATGCAGTCTACTGGGTATGTAGGCTCGGCGTATCAGTCTGTGGCGGGTCTTCAGTATCCTCTAGCCTATCATGGGGGGATTATGAGCCACAGGCCGTCAGGCAATTCCCTTGGCTTGGTTCACCCTGCAAATACAAATAGTAATAATTCAGCAAGTCCTCCAGGCATCAGTACTAGTTCTGGTGGTCAGATTGAAGGTTATGGAATAATGATCATATATCACTCTGAACAGATCTTTGGTGAAGCTAATGTTTTGTATTGTCCTACTGAACAAGTTCCATTCATGTTTCACAGGCCCTACAGGAGCTAATTTATTTATATATCATATCCCTCAAGATTATGGTGATGAGGAGCTCTCAAACGCGTTCCAGGGATTTGGCAGGGTTTTGAGTGCTAAAGTCTTTGTTGACAAAGCCACTGGTGTTAGTAAATGCTTTGGTAAGTAGGATAGTTGATGCCTATACTTCACAAATAATCTCTGCATATGTTCATTTAATTGCCTTCGTTCCAGGTTTTGTGAGCTATGAATCACCAGCAGCTGCCCAGGCTGCCATCAGTATGATGAATGGTTTTCCATTAGGTGGCAAAAAGCTAAAGGTTCAACTCAAAAGAGACAACAAGAACATTATTGATGGTGACTTACATGGAAGCAGATTGTAGTTTCAACATCTAGGGTGCAAGATACCTGGGGGATGGAAGATAACTTATGGCTGTATATTTGTTCTATACAATCATGCCACAAAGGTGGGAACTGGATGTTTCCTTACCAGATTCAAATTCTTGAAATTTGTTACAATTGGTGTAATCTATTGCAGCTTATCTTGTAATCTATGTGTCATTAAAAGTTGATTAGACAACAGCAATTAAATTCATTTCATTGTTCCTTCAGAATCATATATCTATGCTTACATGTGGGGTTTCATTTCCAGTAAAAGCCATCAAACTACTTTCAGTTAGTTTGGGCAGTTTGAAATTCTTTTGGATGTAGAGTTGGGTCATAAATGTTTGTACTTTTCGGTGTTTTCAATGTTTTTGTTATTATTCAGTGTGTTTGTCAGCTTTGTCTATTTGTAAGCATTTCCTTTTGCACCTTGTGTTACTGGTTCTCTACAAAGTTGTTGAAGGTGTTGGCCGGACAACCGTACGTGTTCCCATCCAAGCATTATCCATATGGATGTTTTCAGAGTCGAATGTCTCGTGAACCACTGTGTTCATCATATTGTTTCTGTTGAGGACATATTTCCATCTGCAGTGGCAGGTTAGGTATTCTGCACTTCTTACACATGTCATTCTTTATATGTATGTCTTTCTTTTCTGTTGGCTATTACATCCCTATATAACAATTTTAGGTTGCACTGCATGTAACCAGGGATATTACTTCAAAAGAAAAATGTAGAGTGAGTCATCTGTATTTTGTCGAACATAGGGCTTGTTGATGCATATTGCAGGAGGTTATAGTTATGTTCTATATATTCTTTACATTTTCCCACTCTACTTACAGGACAACAGTTCAGTTAGATGGTTACGGGATGACTCTAAAGTACTCAACCTTCCTTTTAACACTTATATTTCAGCAAGGATTCAACAATTTGCCGAGTGTGGTAAGCAAGGTACTTAACTAATTTTTTGTTGAAGAGCTAAGATGTATATTTCTTTAAAAAAAGAAAGGAAAAAAGAGAGAGTATATTGCTTAATCAAGATTGCGCACTATGAGTTAAATGAGTTCTTTTCTACAATTTAGAAGTTATCTGTAGTTCTTTGGAAACATGTAAACATATATAACAATAAGAGATTGACGTGTACATCAATAATTGGATCTCACTGCAATATCATGTTTTGGTGCACATTAGGTATTTACTCAGAACAAATGATGGTTGCCTTAAGAAGTAAAAGTTGTTTCTCTTATGTGCAACACACATACACAGGAATGAAGTATACACATAGGTAGGCTCATGATGTTTCTGATGAAATAGGAAGATTTTGGTTCAGAATAGTAGTAAATGTGCTTTTGGGCTGTGTTATTCAATATTTACAGACTTCATATATAGATGTCCCTTAACAGAACTTAATGGAAGAAAAAGTATGCACATACTCATTTTGATATTTACTAGATCATGAATTAGCAGGCGCCTCGCAGTATAGGGATGCCAGCATAACGGATCATGCAAACACTCTAGACATATTGATGGTACTCTTGAGGTTGATATCCTTAAAGCCAATAAATAGAAACTTAAACTTCTTTATCTTTTCTTTTTTACATTTTTTGCAAAGAGAACTTCAAATGAATTTGACCCTTGATTATTTAAGACTTGCTGGCTAAATATGTGCCTGGATTTTCACAAGGAGCCACATTTAAATATTGACTGGTCGAAATAGACTAATCACACAAAAGAGTACAAGCTAGCTCTTTTAAGTTTGAAGCATAGGATGCTTCTATTGGCCAGTCATTTATGCTTAGAAACATAGTTATAGGTGGTGATTGGATAATGAAGTAATTGTCTACAGTTTTTTTTTCCTATCGAATCTAGAGGTTCTATGTATAATTCTTTGCTACAAAATAGAAAGTATAATAAATACTAATTATGTTAAACTTCTTTTTACTATGCATCTTTTAAAGTAGGACATATATGCATATATGGAAATATGTGTAATATCAAATATGATTGTGAAGTTGTCTTTTTCACTGAAGACCCTATATTTAATGCGATTATCGAAATCAATACCAATACGATTATCGAAATCAAGACCATACATACTCTATCATGTACATGTGTGTATGTCTCTTAAGCTGGTGTAAAATTTATGTAGGATGGATTTACTTAGAATTCTGTTCTAGTACTTCAAAGTTGGTTGGCCTCAAGAAATTATATCGGTTTGGAGCCCCAATGATACCATTTAAGTTTTTCCTATCAAATCATTTTCTATGAATAAGTTAGCTTGACGTAAGTTCATTCAAGGCTCCATCAATGTCTATAAGTACCAACTACTTGAAGCATATATGCTTCACCTGTCAAAGTTCTGTTTTTCCCCCCTAAAAGGTATTAATTTGTCCAAACCCATAATCGAACTGCATCCAAATAGTTATCAATCATACTTAACTATTACTACTTGTCCTTTCTCCGTTTGGAGTCCATGGTTATCTTGCAGACTGTTTGGAAGGAGCCTGAGGTCCTCCTGGAACTATATTCACCATTGGGATGAAGGCCATGACATAGTAGGAGTCTGTTGAGCACATGGCCTTGTCATATTTTGTTAACTTATTTTCTAGAGATGTGCTGCATCTTTTATCATAGATAATGCATGTTAGCTGATATAATTAGTTGATGCTAGAAGCCTCCATATGTTGAACACAATGTTCAAAATATCGAAATCGGTTTAGGACCTTTATATGAGTATCAGTTTCGTATTTTTGGCTGTTCCTGATTGGAGTATTGGTTTTTTTCGTTTTGGAAAGCCAAAAATGATGAAAAACCCTTTTAAAAGCTAAGTAAATATTTGATACATTTAGACATAAGTCACATAATTTTATATATTATATGTTGTTTCTCATTAGTTTTAAATGGAGTACTATTAACTTAAATAAATACAACAACAACAACAACAAAGCATTTATCTCAAAGTTTAGCATAGATACTATTGTTTATTTATTTGTCTTTAGACTCTTTACGCATAGTGTAAGGACAATAAATAGTTTTGAATGAAATAATATTAATATCACGATAAATAGTTTTGAATAAAATAATATGAATATGGATGAATGTTGTGAATTTATAGATATACAACTTCGATGAATGGTAATGATTACAATTTATCAATAATAAATCATATAGATACACTGTAGTATTGTCCGTCTCTGACACAAGCTAAATCATTGTGCTGACACTAATATTTCATGCTTCTATATTTTTCGTTCAATTTTTCTCTGTTGAATTGATTGAAAAATAGATCCCCAAGCCAGTATTGGTAGCGGATCGGGATATGCCAAAATCGCATGTCGGCCGACTGCTAACTATGGTTGAAAATTGCATATATGAGAACTAACTGCCTAGATCTTCAAATGAGAGAGGACTGGACAAACAGATTATATGGACCTTGAGATATTTTGAGGACAATTCTTATTAGAGGGTTATATGCGTTTAGAAATCTGATCTCGTTTAGCAGCTGGTGTCAACCTTGAGCTTAAAGAGGATTTTTCTAACTGTTCCCGATAACTTGTTCAATTTTCCATTTGCAGGCCGTGCAGGTATTTGCTGCTGCAATTTCTGGATCCGAAGACTTTAGAAGAAGATGGGCAGCAGCCGAGGGAGGTGGGATTTTTAGCCTGATCAATTAGCATCATCCTGTTGCATTATAACCTCGAGAATAGAAGAGTGATTGGGATAAATTGGTGACCGATCATTTTTTTTGCTAACTTTCATGCTAGTCTAAACCGTGGAGCTCAGATAGCTGCAACATTTAATTTAAGAGCTATAATGAGGGAAATCCAGATGAGATGCTGCAATTATGTTACAATATGACTTGTATGGTCCCTTGGTACTTATTTGGATCTAAGGAAAGCAGCTATTGTAGATCTGAGTTGATGTATTCATGTCAGGATGACATTTTCAGACATTGATTTAAAAAGGTGCGAACTCCATACCCTGTCTGTCATAAGACTATTGTTGGTATAAGATTAATTGCATGTTTGCTGTATTTGTCAGCTTACCTGTGGATAGCTACTGGCATGTCGGTTTCATTTGCTAATTTCTCAGTTTCTTTTACACTAACATTACCAGAGAGCCCTTTAGGCTTCACCACTCAGGATGAAAATAACAATAATTAAACTGACAGCTGCATGCCAATGTTAATGTGACATGATAGCTGCCGAATAATAGGAAAATAGTTGCCCTCCCACTTTAAAGACTCTACTTAACATCTATCGCTTTAATTGCCCATTCTATTGTTCATTTAAGCTGAGATGTTGGTGGGATGTAACATCAGTAAAATAAATAAGAAATCTACTGAATGCCACTTGGGTTAATTTTCATCAGGATCTTTGTGGATTTGAGTTTTTTTTATGTCGTGTTACTGTCATTTGAATGGACAATGTAATTGCATTAATATGTCTTGTTATTAATTATTATTGCATATAGCTTAGATTTACTAATTTGCTAAGTTGAACATGTTAAACATGTTTAGATCAAGAGACAACATCTTGTTATACATAATGAAATTTGTTGTATTTGATAAATTATTCAATGTCCTAGTTATGTGGTGGACAATGGGAAAGACATGGAGAAAGAGGGACCAAGTAATTATTTAGGCTCCACTAGACACATACTTATGGCACTTTAAATACTTCACCCCTGAGAGGGAAATGAGATAAGAGTCAAGACAGAGAAAGTAGAAACCCGATATTGTTTACAAGCTTTTTGGCTACTATTGCACACATCTACTGTTGACCTGTATGTTGCACGGATACGACATGGAGACATAGAATTGACACCATTTTTTGGTGTGTCATAGTATATTTTTGGAGTTGTCCGATATGTGTCTGGCACGACAGGGCCCTAATTTTATATTGAACTATCTTTTTAAGTACTAGTTGTATTTGCTACTCGTATCCAATGTTTTACATTATGATTTATATTAATAAAATTTGATTGGGATCTCCTTGATCCCATCCTTTATCTAAAAAATAAACGACATATATTGTCCTAATTTGTGTTGTTTCCGTGCTTCCTAGACTTATACAAGCAAAAGAGTTTTTATTTATTTATTTATAAATGAGCTTTACTGTTGAGCTGGTACCTCATACAAGTTGACTGAAAGTAGACCTTTTACTGTTGAGTTGGGACCTCATATAAGTTGACTGAAAGTAAACTTTTCTTTTAATCTGTTGCAAGGAGTTGAAACTTACTATTTTACAGGTTGACAGAGGCAAGGACCACAAAGCTTCACTGGTGGTGCAATCTTAACCTTATGGAACATGCAGGAGAAGGAATCAATCAGAAATAAGAGGTATGCAAAGTTCTGACTGCAAAAAATGCATCCAATATTAAGCAAAAATACATATCAAGTAATGTTTCAATAATCATAATAGGTTTGGAATCTCAGATTGTTGCAGCACATGATAAGCCTAAAAGTCTTGTCAAATGTTGATTTGACCTAATCTTGTAAACCAAACATAAAACTTGAATAAAATTGGAGGTTAACCTTGTTAGAAGCTACCACTCGAGCACAATAGTCCTTTAAAGAATCTTTGTGAGATTTTATGTGATTATTGACACATGATATCACATTATGCATAGTTATCAGTGCCTATTTGTTACTTGTTTAAAAGAGGCTGCATAATGCACTATCACATTCTTGACCTTTCTAGTCAGGACAAGAGAAAGGTAAGTTTGATCAGTCCACTATGTGCATCAGTGCATGTGTAGGTAGGTAAAGGTGTAACTGTAATATTTCTTTCTTTCTCCCTTTCATAACTTTCTGCAATAAAAAAATGACACTGTCTGCCAAACATTACACAGTGGCTGGAGTCCTTTGTTCTCTGCAGAATCAATGGGTTTCTTCAATCTATTCACTTTTTGTTTCCTGAACTGTTGAGACATTTTGTTTTTGGCATTCTTTTTGTGAATGAGAAGAGTCTCAGTATATACAGAGCCCACAGAAACTAAATAGAAGATTGCTCATTCTTTTTCCCGAACTGTTGAGACATTTTGTTTTTGGCAGTTTTTGTGAATGAAGTAAGAGTTTCAGTACATACACAATACACAATCCAGAGAAACTAGATAGAAGATTGGAATTGATAACTAAAAACAAGAAACAAAAAAACTCAAGATTACAGTCTGCAGGCACTCGACTTTCCAAGAACATGGGAACACAAGATGATCATCATTGATCAAGAGAGAGGGGCCTTCCTTGTCGACGGTACTGTCCGCCGCCGGGCAAGAAAGAGTACTTGTCAGGACACTTGGTAGCGTTGGAGCTACTGCTGCTGCTGCTGCCGGGAGGCATTAGCTGCATGAACAGGTAATTCCCCGCGAAGAGCTCCCCGAGATACGGCCTCCCCTCCTTGAGCCTCCTGAGCACTTTCCTCAGTGCAGACCCCACCACCCGGGCCTTTCTCCTCAGCAGGCGCCGCAGGCCAGGTACGCGGACCCTCCGCCGCCTGCGGCTGCTGCGGAGCCTCAGCCAGCCGCTGCTCTTCACCACATTCACTTCTTCTTCTTCTTCCTTTTGTACAGTCAGTTTTTCCAGCTTTTGGTAATGGTAGGAGAGCATGGGATTGGTGGCCATGGAAGCCATTCTTTGAGAGAGGGAGAGTGGTGGGTGCAGTGGGAAGAGATTGTATTTATTGTTCGATGGACTTCACAAACTCCCATTGCGTGACTTGTTTTTTTTTTTCTTTCCAGTGTCATAAAGAGTGTGTGGATGCTGGTGGGATTATTTAAGAGCATGCTGGGGAGCAGTTTGAGCGAGTAGGGGGTTGTTGGCTTGGCAATCCCTTGCCACCTTCTTCTTGTGTTGGGCTTAAGACAAATCTGTGGAGCTATACGGCTCTCTTTTTTTTTAGGAGGATCACAATTTATACTTTTTATATTGATCAATCAAAATCTATAACATATGATAAAATATAATAGATTTGACCATGTTGTAGTTTGGGGACTCTGGGAGAAAAAGAGATGAATAAGTGACATACGACCGTTTTTGAGAAGAACAAGCAACCCAATAATGAATATGCCATTGTACTTATATGCAACAGTATGTTAGTTACAAAGATAATATGTTGGTTACAGTAAATAACAATTATACCTCCCAGAGATAAATATATTCTTAATTAGTTTGTACAATTTCATCAAGTGATTAGTTAAACCTACAGAAATTTTTAGGTTAAAATTGTGAAGAATGGCATTGGGGAGGGAAGTTCGAAAAATTTGCATATGCGGGGATGGGGCATCAACTTTCGTGACGCGTCAGAGTAGAGGAAGGAAGACGCCAACAGAGTTGGCGTCCTCTAGGGAGGGGAGTTGTGGGAGCCAATTTTTGTAGCACATAGAAGTTGGGATTTAACTCTAATGATGTCTCGTAATTTTTTTTAAAGTAAAAATTTCTTGTTGGCTGATGGTTGAAGATTTGGATTGTGGGTGGGAGGAGGATTTGCTATAAAAAGGGGGAGGGGTCATGTGTATCATATTTTCATATCTTTATAAATATTCAAAATCATGGATGGGTCTTGAGGATTTTTATTCTTTTAATTTATTTATATCCTCAAAAATTATAGTTATAACTACTAATACCCTATGAAATTTTTTCTTCCTCATTTTTATCTCTCTTATTCTCCTTCCAAACTATGACTACTTTCTAAGTTTCTAAAATCTTTCTCCCTTACTTTCATCCAGACGTTTCTATTATTTTATCTATTTTTATTATTTTGATCAAATATGGATTTCTACCTCACAATCGAGGCATGGACCGGATGTCAACTCCCATGCGCTTGGGATCATTGTCCCTGCTCCACCACTGCGTCCACCACGATAATAGACCCGCTATTATGAGAAGATGAATAATATCTCGCCTAATAAATTCACGTGAAATGCAAGTAAAATAAATTATGATTTGTAATCTAATTAAAATTTGTTATAGACTTGTCTATATTAATTATAATTGGGAATTTTAACATCCCACTTACTAATATGAATTTGTAATTACATCACACTTTTTAATTTTATTAGGCTTACATCCCATTTTCAAAAAATTGAACAGAGCCGACAATCGGACTTCAATCCAACATGACTGTAGGCAAATTCTACAGTCCTATAGTATATGTAGGACTGTAGAATTTTCCTACGGTCCTATAGTATCTGTAGGACTGTAGAAAATATACAGTCCTGCATTATATATGGACTGTATAATTTTTTACAGTCATGTATATAAACAAGACTTTAGAATTCCTTACAGTCTTACGGGATTGAAAGTCAAAATATATGTTGGCAATGAGTTGCAATTAGGACTGTCAACTAGCTGACAGTCATATCATAATTTAGGACTGTCAAGTTTGTTGACAGTCCTAAATGATTGGAGGCTTCGTATACTGACAATGAGTTTCAGTTAGGACTATCAACTTTGTTGACAGTCATAATCTCTTATTGGACTGTCAATTTGTTGACAGTCCTACATTATGGTAGGACTATCAACTTTTGTTGATAGTCCTAAAACAAAGGTAGGACTATTAACTTTGTTGACATTCCTACATTATTGTAGGACTATCAACTTTGTTGACGGTCATAAAGTAAAAATTTGAAATGCTCTCAAGCAAAAAAAATTGAGTGATAAACTTGAAAATAAAAATATCTTGTTGACATTCCTACATTATTGTAGGACCATCAACTTTGTTGACGGTCGTAAAGTAAAAATTTGGACTGTTCTCAAGCAAAAAAAAAATTGAGCGGTAAAGAAAAAAAATTTTCTTTATAAAAATGGTGAGGGTTGGAGAGTACCGCCGGGTATCAGGAAAAAAAAAAAAAAAAAAAACCTAGCAGACGCTAACATTGGAGAGAAACCCAAACCCCCAAAAAAAGCGGCGAAGAATCCCCAAGTGCTGCCATGCCCGAACACAAGGAGGAACAAGACGGATTCTTGGACGACGGCGACAACGACGACCACGTTGACGTCGCAGCGGAACGAGACGGCGGTCCGAGGAAAGTTGGGAAGAAGAAGAAAGAGACCACAGCCTCCGGCGCGGCCGCCGGCGGCGGTGGGAAGCGAGGGGTTTGCTACTTGAGTAGGGTTCCGCCGCGCATGGACCCTTTCATCCTCCGCCAGATCCTCTCCAGATATGGAGACATTCAACGGATTTACCTAACCCCCGAAGGTATCGACACTCCCACAGCCTCTCTTCTTAACGAAATTTGTATACCAATGGCAAACATAAATAAACTGCAACGAACTCACATTATTGATCGAAATACTTTTTTTTTGTTTTAAATTTGACGATAATGGACCGACTAATCTTATCTGGCCGGTATCACAATATGCTGAAGTTGCTAAACAACATTGCTCTGATATTCTAAGGACTAATTAAAATGTTCAGGCCATTTATGTCAGTGATTTGATGGTCTGCTATGTCTTTGTCATTAGCTAACTTCACCAAAGGATCGGAAAAAGGTACAGTCGAAAACTGTGTTGCACGAATACATACACGGATATGGATACATACACGATACGGGTACGGGATACAAACATTTTCAAATATGTACAAAGTAGTTACGTACGTTGCACCGATATGGAATGGACACAAGTATGGACACCGTACGGATTGTCGAACTAACAATCCACCTTTGTTCATTTTATATTGCACTGGGGTGGGAACGATGCAAACACATCGCTACTGAGGAACGTCCCGACGTGTATTCTGTATGGATTTGTTTCGAGATCCGACAATGTTTTATGTTGGCCGTCGGCTACCTAACACAACCCTCCTCCTTTATTCGGGCTTGGGACTGGTAGTGAAAATATAGAACATTAAGCACAACATAGACGGAGTTTAACATTCGTTGCTATCGTATATCATATGATTCCGTCGGTTCCATGAATCTTCTTTCTAAATTCGTTGGTATTGTATATCATCTGATTCCGTTGGTTCCATACCGTCTTTCTAAAGAGATTCAGTTTGGAACTATTATGTGTCCAAGGTCCAATATTGACATAATATCAGAGATTTTTCCTCACTTTGTCCATGTCAACAAACAATTCGAAATACCTCGACTTTTTCAGTTACATGTCTGAGTCAGATAAGAATGAAGCGATGCACTTGTTTTTACATTACACTACTAATGAACCCAAGAACTCGATAATATGGGTATGTAAAATAGAGGACTTCCAATCCTACTAGTAGGAAAAGGAGGGAAACCTATACTCAATTTTATGCGAGTAAATAAAATTCCATACTCCAAGATTGAATTTGCTAAGGTCTTTATTGATCTACATCCATAGCCATCGAAGCCAGCACTGGAGATATCTATGCTGGAAACCTATAGAGGTTTGAACTAAGTAGGAAGAAAGCATAATGAAGTTTGGAGTTCAAATTTTTTCAGACACAGCTATTGCTAGCTCTTTCTTTTTCTAAGAAGTGCCTTTGTAAATCCAACTCCAGTACCTTGGTTAAGTCACGTGCTTATTAATTCACTACTCAAGATTTTAATTTAATGTATAATAAAAGTTGTGTGGATCCTGTGCTCTATGATATGCATGCTATATAGCCCATGGTTGCGGTGTAGTCCGAGATGGCTGTTATCACAATGAGTGAAGGACAACGGGAAGCTCAGAATGCTGATAGGCTAATGGCGGAGATTGTGCTAAAAGATGGCGTAAGCGACCAAAGCGGAATTCTGACAATTATGGTATGCAGTTGACAATCATGAAGCTACTACCTTCTTTGCTAGAAGGGGGCAGTTGTGGGATCTTAGTAGGAGAGAAAAAGTTCGGTGATTGCTGCAAATATGAAAAGAAAAAGAATGCAAGGAAGAGGGATATATAAGGATAGGTACGAATTTGTGATCGCCATAATATTAGGATATTAGGCTCACAATAAATTAGGCTTCCATTCAACGATTTCTTTCCTGTGTATATAAGGATAGGTACGAATTTGTGATCACCATTCCTTTTCACTCATTGGTTTAATGTATCATAGAGAGAAAATTGTATCATCTTACCTATTCGTCTAGTCCAGGGGAACTCGGAGGGTGCTCTTTGGTTTAATGATCTAAAACTGCATAGCTATAACTATTATGAGTTTTATGACATGGCCCTCTCGTGCTCCTATCTACCTTGCTTATGAATTTGGCACCAATGTAGAGGAGGGTTGACGTCAGGTCGACAATCGGTCACAAAAAACTGTGAAGTTCTTTATGGAGCTTTCTTATGCTTCATACCCTATTATGATGGGAGAGAACTTGCATGATATATGTGCTGCCGTGTCTCATTTCTATTTTGGTGTTCATGCTTCTTAATATAATGTATGCTACCTTGTAAAGGTTGCAAACCACTATGATAGCTTAGCTTTATCTGCCTTTTGTCTACTTAGGTCTTAGGTTAAAGTTCACGAGTAGGAAGCATTTCCATCAACCTGTTATGATGAGTGAGTGAACCAACTTCATACAAATACTATTAGGGTCTCTTTTGCAAATGGAAGGTTAAAAGGAAACTAGTGCTAGTTTCCATTTACTTGCATGTTTGGCAGATGGAAAGTATATAACGAAACTTGTAGGACTGACCACTAAAGTGGAAACTAGTTTCCATCCAAATGGATGGAAAGTCGTGGGAACTCATATGGAGCAATTATTATCCAATTGTTTATTATTTTTGACCTTTTCAAAATCCAACACCCACCTTTAACCCTATATATAAATTTTTTTTATTATGACGTCATCATTAATGACAAGTTTCTAATTTCTACTTTCTAGCAAACAAACAACGGTTTTAATTGGAACTCACTTCTCTTAAATTTCTTATTGTTTCTAGAAACCAAAAGAAACTTAGTTTAAAATGTTTCCATTTGCCAAACATGCCTGAAGTTGATTAATGTTGCTCTCATGCAAAGATCATCAAATGTTATAGTGTATAAGATCAAACAGTCCCATGTGCACAAGCCTCCATATCTTGTTGAACTTTAGTATCACATATTACACTTCTGCAAGTCATTGTCTAGTATGATGCGCCTATTACATGACGTGATTATTTATAAAAACAGCTGTCATGACCCGTCCCAAATAATCTGGGTATAGTCGGATCATGTCCAGCCTGCACCGTTGTGAGACTGCGGCAGTAAGCTGTATCAAGTAGTGAAACACAAACATGCAGAAGATCTAACGGAAATAAAACATTTTATTGAATTGAAAGTGAGTCTGAAAGTAACCACCATTAATAACAACATTTAAAAAAAATCCATTTATTAAATTGTTTAAAAAGGGAAAGTAAAGGGAAAGTGCTATTCCAACACCTAAGGTTCTGGGGTTCCTGGTTCAGCCTCTACGGAACCCGAGTCTGTCCCGTAGAAAGTACAGTAGGACAGCTCCTCTTCGTCACAGTCACCTAAAAATTTGGGTCTCCAGTCAGGAGGGAGCAAGTAACATACTTCATCACAACTAGCATTTCTAAGATAATAACTAAATGAAAAAAAATGCGAGATATTTATGAAACATTATAATTTTGTATTTAAAAATAGTAAAACGAGACTAGCAAGTGTGAAGAAGATCAATGTCATGCATGATGTAATACTAGGCTAATGTTTGAGTATATAACAGGGCCTGTGACCGGCTGGTGAGGCAATATGTATACTAACGTTTCGGCCGAAACGAATAGTATACGGTACGGCTTAACCCCCTGTGTGGTAGGGGTTAGCGCGAGGCAATAAACGATCAATATTTGGCTTTGGTCACAGACGTTATACTACTCCCCCAAGCAATCTCCAAGTCAATGAGTCAATAATCAATAACTAACATGTCAAGATAGCCATCCAGCAATCCATCAACCTATGTGGAGTCCGAGAGGGATCCACGGTGAATCAGTGTAACTATACTACATGTAACTAACTGATGCATACATTTAATTATCAAAATAAAACGCAGACATGGAATAGATATGAAATTTGGCTCAGAGTATTTTTTTGACTTGACAACAACCAAAATGTAACCGCTAGGATTTTACCAATCAGAACCTACAAGATCGTAATGCCAGTTTTAGTAACCAGAATTACGCCATAAATTCTAAGGTACAAGCTAGGTCAAGTCTATAGGTGGGTATTCCTAACCGAAGTCATATGTACAAAAATAGGTTTAATTACAAATCTAACATTAACGTAAAACCGTTTTGAAACAACATAGGTTTTCGTCATAAGTAATAATTATTAGGAAAATATTTTAAAGCGAATTTTCCGAAATTAGTAAGTTTCGTAAGAAAATAGTTTTTATTTAAAATAACATTTTAAAATAGGATTTATTTGTTAAAGTAAATATTTAATCGGAAACGATTTTCGTAAAATATATTTTTAGTCATTTTCACAAATTGCCTAGAATCGTCTTTAAATATTAAAAATAATATTTAATGCGCAAAACTACATTTTTCCCAAAATATTGGTTCAAGGTTAATATAAAGGTTTTCGGATTTTATTATTAAATACCTCTACCAAAATTAACCTTTTTACACAACATTAGTTTTTATTACAATAATCACTTTATAAACCTTTTTGACTAGAAATCGTTTTAAAAGAGGAATATACATAGTTTTTTTTTTAACTGGGGACATTTTATTAAAACAGAAAGCAGAAAGCTCAAGAAGAGCAAACAAACGGCCACTGGGCCAACGCAAGGGCCTAGCCCTGCCCAAAACCAAATTTAAAAAAAAATTCGAAATTCAAAAAAAACTGAAGGAAAGAGCGGGGTGGGGAGGGCTCGAAGCCCGAGGGGGGGGGTCGGTCCACGCATGGGACTCGAGGAGGGGGCACGAGGGGACACGTGGGAGGGAGAGCGCGGGGACCTAGGAGGCGCCTGGGGGGGGGCAAGCGCTGGGCCCGAGGGGAGCGGCCTCGGGGCCATCACCCGCCAGAGGGGGAGGGGGGGGGGGGGGGGGGGCGCCAACGGGAGGCGAGGGGACCACGGCGGCGACACGGCGAAGAGGCCCACGGAGACGCTGCTACAGACGGGGGTGAGGGGCGGTGCTCCGGGGGGAGTCGCACGGGCCCAGAGGCGACGCCCGAACGAGGAGGGCACCGGCAGGGGAGTCTGGCCCGGGTCAGCACGGACGGAGACTGGGCGCCGGGGGGCCACAGGGAGGGGTACGTCCACCGGCGGAGGGGAGAGGGAGCCACCGGGGAGGCACGGTCCCGGAGGGGGACGGCACGGCGACGAGTGAAGGAAGGAGGGGCTAGACCGTTGGGGAGCCAGAGGAGGAGGGGGAAGCCAGAGCAGGCGGGGGAGACGAGGGGGGTTACTGCGGGAGAGGGAGGGGTCTAGCCGCCTGGAGGCTGAGCCGGGGGAGTGGGAGAGCGAGGCCTCCTGCACGGCCAGGAAAGGAATATACATAGTTTATAGTACCATTTTCTAACAAAACTTTTATTTAATAACAATAACTTTTAAATGAATAAATATTTAACGACTATAAATGAAATAACTAAATCATTTATTTGGTTTAGAATTTCTACAGCATAACATTCCAATTTAAGAGATAATCCTAACTTTAATGTAAACCATTTAAATCGTTTCAACCATATTTTTAAAATTATTGACATTAAGCTACAAAAAAATTTATACTAACAATTACAATTTAAGTTTCCTAAAGTGATATTATTACAACTTTGCAAATTTAACAACACAGAGCTAAAATAAATCGTCACAGAACCTAATTTAATATCTACAGAAACTAAAACTAGGCCAGAATGGTCCAAATGGTTTCTGTGCTCACAAACAGAAACGGAAGATAAATGATTTACCTAAAGTTTGCACGAAGGAGTACCGAGGGGAGGCCTCGGACTCGGAACGACGCCGGGATGACGAGCACGGACACGTGCGCGCACACGGGCGGACACGTGGGGAAGACACGCGGCGACGGAGCACGCGCGGGGGACGACGGCGCCGGCGGAGGGCGCGCGCGTGCGCCGGCGGATCCTGGGCGGGCGACGGCCGGCTGTGGGCTGCGCCGTCGGGCTGGGGTGGCCGCTGGCGGTCCGACGCGGGTCCGGGGCGGAGGTCGGTGGCCGGGTTCGTCGCGGAAGAGCGGGAAGAGGGGTCTAGTTTTGAAGAGGGTGGCGAGACGATTCCGACGGTGGTCTCGGATCTGAAATTGGTAGAGAGTGGAGGGAGTTGTGAAGGTTTAGAGAAGAATGGGGGTGAGTTTCTCTTCTGTGAGTTTCTGGGGAGAAGGGGTTACGTAAGGAAGTGGGAAAGAAGATGGCGAATATAGTGGATCCACGAGGAATGACCGGGCAGTGGGAAGAATGGGTAAGTTGCGGGTCCGGTTTGGGTTAGAGGGTTACAACCAATGGGTTTAAAACCATTTACTTAAGTCATGGGCTAATGGTTATGGGCTGGGTTAAGACTAACAAACAATTAAAATAAAAAAGGTCATGGGCTTCACAACCTTCCCTCCTTAGAAAATTTCGTCCTCGAAATTTCAACCAAATTAATGCAAGAGGAAAGGGAAAACACATACCTAGAATAGGTGAGTATACTTCTCCCTCATCTCATCCTCTCGCTCCCAGGTAGCTTCGCTGGGAGAATGGTGACGCCAAGCTATCTTCACTAGAGGGATTACTGCACGCCGCAATCTCTTCTCCATGCGGTCGATGATCTCCACCGGTTGCTCTGGCACTGTAAGGCTGGGTCCAATCTCTAACTCTGAATGATCAACAACGTGGCTCGGGTCCGGTACGTAACGCCTCAGCTGCGATACGTGGAAGACGTTGTGTACGCCTTCGAGACTGGAAGGTAGATCCACCTTGTATGCTACCTCTCCGATTCTGCTCAAAACTTCAAAAGGACCGATGTAGTGGGGACTCAGCTTTCCAGCTTGGCCGAATCTGATTGTGCCCCTGGTACGTGATATTCTAACAAATACTTGATCTCCGGCCTCAAATTTCAAGGTTCGACGCCTGTTGTCCGTCCAATGCTTCTGGCGGTCCTGTGCAATCCTTAGTGCCTCCCTGATCATCTTCATCTTCTCGGCCACATCTGCAATCATCTCTGGTCCCAACAAGACTCGATCTCCAACATCATCCCATGCTAGAGGGGTGCGGC
This sequence comes from Iris pallida, assembly GCA_029216955.1. Lineage (NCBI taxonomy): Eukaryota > Viridiplantae > Streptophyta > Magnoliopsida > Asparagales > Iridaceae > Iris > Iris pallida. The sequence continues at coordinate 17,678,486 of JANAVB010020999.1, forward strand.
ATCGACGTCCATATAAAGCTTCAAAAGGTGTCATATGAATGCTGGCCTGGTAGCTGTTGTTGTAGGAGAACTCTACCAGGTGTAGGTGATCTTCCCAAGATCCACCGAACTGCAGGACGTATGATCTCAATATGTCCTCCAGCGTCTGAATGGTCCGCTCTGACTGGCCGTCTGTCTGAGGGTGGTACGCCGTGCTAAACTTCAGCTGCGTGCCCAAGCTCTCCTGCAAGCTCTTCCAGTAATGCGAGGTGAACCGGGTACCCCTGTCGGATACGATGCTGACTGGGACTCCATGCAACCTGTAAATGTTCCGCATGTAAAGAGCTGCTAACCTTTCCGTGGATAAACCAACTTTGAAAGGAATGAAATGGGCAGACTTGGTCAGTCTGTCAACTATCACCCATATAGCATCCTTCCCTCCTTGGGATATGGGTAATCCTGTCACAAAATTCATAGTTATATGTTCCCATTTTCACTCCGGAATGGGAAGAGGTTGTAACAAACCTGCTGGTCTCTGGCGGGCTGTCCAAGATTCAACTGCTGCTATCTTCTTGGGGTCCACAGATACACCTTATCCTGTGATAACATGACCAAGAAATTCCACCTTATCCAGGAAAAATTCACACTTGGACAACTTACCGTAGAGCTTCTCCTTCCTCAGAGTCTCCAAGACAATCCGCAGATGCTTCTCGTGCTCCTCCTGGGTCTTTGAGTAAATCAGAATGTTATCGATGAAGACGACGACAAACTGGTCCAAGAACTCATGGAAGACCTTGTTCATGAGATTCATGAACACAACACAACTGGGACATTGGTGAGACCGAAGGGCATGACCAAGAATTCATACTGACCATACTTGATGTTGAATGCCGTCTTCGGGATATCCTCCTCTCGAACCTTGACCTGATGGTATCCTGATTTGAGGTCAATCTTTGAGAACACCCTTGCTCCACTCAGCTGATCGAACAGATCATCGATCCTGGGCAAAGGGTACTTGTTCTTGATGGTGATGTTGTTCAGCGCCCGGTAATCAATGCACATCCGCACGGTTCCATCTTTCTTGGGCACGAACAAAACTGGTGCTCCCCAGGGTGAAGCTCCATCTCTGATAAATTCCTGGGCCTTCAGCTCATCAATCTGATCCTTCATCTCCTTGGCCTCCTTGGGGTTGACTCTGTAGCGTCCTCGAGAAATGGGGGAAGAGCCGGGAACTAGGTCAATGGTAAACTCCACACCTCGATCCGGGGGTAAACCTGAGAGATTGTCGGGGAAGACGTCCAGGTATTCTGCTATCAAGGGATGAGGTGGTCCAGAATCTACTGTGATGGAAGTGTAGGAAACACATCCCATGCTCTCAGGTGCTCGAGCTATCTCAAACTCTGGTCCTCCAGGTGGACTAAAGATAACACAGCCCCGACGACAATCTATCAGGGCGTGTTGCTTGCTCAGCCAATCCATACCCAAAACTATATCATAGTTAGGGAGATGCATAACAAGTAAGGGTGCTAGAAAGGTATGACCGGAAGTGGTGATGGGACAGGTACAAGTCTCTGTGATAGGGATAGGTCCCCCTCCAGTCATAACTCTACAAATCATCTTACTACACCCTACGTCTATATGATATGTAGCAACAAAATCTGAAGATATAAAGCTGTGCGATGCTCCAGAATCAAATAGACATAAATCTGGGTGTGAATGTAATAAGATGGCACCTGCGATGACATCTCCTTCTGGCTCTGGTTCTGCCTCAGGCTCCTCAACGGCCAAGGCAAAAGCTTGCCCAGCCCTGTGCTGGTTGAACCGCTGCTGCTGGGAAGGAAGTGAACCTTTCTGCTGTCCAGGTCCAGCTCTGTGGAAAGCTGTGGGGCAGTCTCTGATCTGGTGGGTAGCAGACCCACAAACAAGGCATTGGCCCAGTCTCTTCCTGCAGATATCTGATCAGTGTCCGGGCCTCTTACAGTAGGTGCAAGAGACGGTCTTCGGCTGATTTTGCTGGGGTGCCCTGTGGTGCTGCTGAGAGGGCTTGCTGCTGGTGTTGGGCCTCTTGGAACTTTCCTGGTGGTGGCTGCTGGATCCAGGGTGCTCTCTCTTGGTACGACCGGTTGAGCTGGCCTCCACATCTTGGGCCACCTTAAGCATCTTGTCGAACGTCTTAGCTCCGTTCGCAGCAACATGAGTGCGGATCTCCTCCCGTAATCCATGTCGGAACTTCTGAGCACGTTCCTCAGGGTTTGCAACCAGGCGGGGTGCAAACCTGCTAAGCCGATTGAACTCAGATACGTACTCCTCCAAAGTACGATCTCCTTGCTTCAGGTCATGGAATTGCCTTCCCATGGCTTGCAGAGCAGCTTCTGGGAAGAACTTCCTCTTGAACTGCTTCTTGAAGGAATGCCAGGATGTTCCTCCAGTCATAAATCTGGGCTCGCTCCGATACCATATGCTAGCAACATCTCGAAGCTGTAGAGCCACAGCCTCTACCATAAATCCAGGTGGGATGCGAGCAACGATGAGGAGTCGCTCCATGTCATCCAGCCACTCGTCCGCGTAGGTTAGACCTTCAGTCCCTTGGAAAGGCCGCGGACTCAAGTTCTTGAAACTCTCGATGTCCCCAACTTTCTCCTGAATTAAAGGACCGATACATCAACATTTAAATTTCTCCAATGAAACATAAATTATCAATTCACTTTTCTCACCTTGGCAGGCCTTTTCTCTCTCTGCGATGTTTGCAACGCTGCCATGGCGACATTGTGGGCATTCTCCATGCCCTCCTTCATAATCGCGGTTTGCTCGCGATTCACTTCTGCTTGAGCCCTCTGGCCCTCAAGTACACCTCGTAGTAGACTTACAAGGTCAGCGTTGTCCACTGGTGCTGGTGGAGCAGTTGGAGAAACCGCTTCAACAGGTGGAGTTGCGGTCCTCGGAGGGATCGGCGCTGCTGCATGCACTGTGGAAGTGTAAGCAGCACGCGGAGGCCGTGCAGCGTGAGGGCGATCAGTAAGCTGCAACGGTGAGGGGTCTGACTGAGCCTGAGTTGGAGTATGCTCAGAGGATGAAACCTCCTCAACAGCAGGCCCAGAACGAGTATCTCTACCCTTCGCCATCTGCTGACAGGTTTGGGTACAAACATAAGCAAGGGAGCCTAATAAACTATAAGCAAGCAAAAATAGTTATTAAAGTATATAATTTCGGTCCTATAATGTAACATGATAAATGTTCTCTAGGTGTTCTATGTTGTTTCCAAGTCTGTTTTTCTAATGTCTCAACTAAACCTAGGTCAAGTCACAGAACTGCGTGATGGTCTAGACTAAGTTGACTAGACCAGCTTACAGAAGCTGACCTGCATGGGCCACCACTAAAAATGTCTCACGACCCGTCCCAAATAATCTGGCTTTAGTCGGATCATGCCCAGCCTGCACCGTTGTGAGATGGCGGCAGTAAGCTGTATCAAGTAGTGAAACACAAACATGCAGAAGATCTAACGAAAATAAAACATTTTATTGAATTGAAAGTGAGTCTGAAAGTAACTACCATTAATAACAACATTTAAAAAAAAATCCATTTATTACATTGTTTAAAAAGGGAAAGTAAAGGGAAAGTGCTATTCCAACAGCTAAGGTTCTGGGGTTCCTGGTTCAGCCTCTGCGGGACCCGAGTCTGTTCCGTAGAAAGTACAGTAGGGCAGCTCCTCTTTGTCACAGTCACCTAAAAATGTTGGGTCTCTAGTCAGGAGGGAGCAAGTAACATACTTCATCCACAACTAGCGTTTCTAAGATAATAACTAAACGGAAAAAAAATGCGAGACATTTATGAAACATTATAATTTTGTATTTAAAAATAGTAAAATGAGACTAGCAAGTGTGAAGAAGATCAATGTCATGCATGATGTAATACTAGGCTAGTGTTTGAGTATATAACAGGGCCTGTGACCGGCTGGTGAGACAATATGTATACTAACGTTTCGGCCGAAACGAATAGTATACGGTACGGCTTAACCCCCTGTGTGGTAGGGGTTAGCACGAGGCAATAAACGATCAATATTTGGCTTTGGTCACAGACGTTATACTACTCCCCCAAGCAATCCCCAAGTCAATAATCAATAACTAACATGTCAAGATAGCCATCCAGCAATCCATCAACCTATGTGGAGTCCGAGAGGGATCCACGGTAAATCAGTGTAACTATACTACATGTAACTAACTGATGCATACATTTAATTATCAAAATAAAACGCAGACATGGAATAGATATGAAACTTGCCTCAGAGTATTTTTCTGACTTGACAACAACCAGAATGTAATCGCTAGGGTTTTACCAATCAGAACCTACAAGATCGTAATGCCAGTTTTAGTAACCAGAATTACGCCCAAAATTCTAAGGTACAAGCTAGGTCAAGTCTATAGGTGGGTGTTCCTAACCGAAGTCATATGTACAAAAATATGTTTAATTACAAATCTAACATTAATGTAAAACCGTTTTGAAACAACATAGGTTTTCGTCATAAGTAATAATTATTAGGAAAATATTTTAAAGCGAATTTCCCGAAATTAGTAAGTTTCGTAAGAAAATAGTTTTTATTTAAAATAACATTTTAAAATAGGATTTATTTGTTAAAGTAAATATTTAATCGGAAATGATTTTTGTAAAATATATTTTTAGTCATTTTCACAAATTGCCTAGAATCGTCTTTAAATATTAAAAATAATATTTAATGCGCAAAACTACATTTTTCCCAAAATATTGGTTCAAGGTTAATATAAAGATTTTCGGATTTTATTATTAAATACCGCTACCAAAATTAACCTTTTTACACAACGTTAGTTTTTATTACAATAATCACTTTATAAACCTTTTTGACTAGAAATCGTTTTAAAAGAGGAATATACATAGTTTATAGTACCATTTTCTAACAAAACTTTTATTTAATAACAATAACTTTTAAATGAATAAATATTTAACGACTATAAATGAAATAACTAAATCATTTATTTGGTTTAGAATTTCTACAGCATAACATTACAATTTAAGAGATAATCCTAACTTTAATTTAAACCATTTAAATCGTTTCAACCATATATTTAAAATTATTGACATTTAGCTACAAAACAATTTATACTAACAATTACAATTTAAGTTTCCTAAAGTGATATTATTACAACTTTGCAAATTTAACAACACAGAGCTAAAATAAATCGTCACAGAACCTAATTTAATATCTACATAAACTAAAACTAGGCCAGGATGGTCCAAATGGTTTCTGTGCTCACAAACAGAAACGGAAGATGAAGGATTTATCCAAAGTTTGCACGAAGGAGTACCGAGGGGAGGCCTTGGACTCGGAACGACGTCGGGATGACGAGTACGGACACGTGCGCGCACACTGTAATGCCCCGCTCCGCACGGTGCATTATGCTGAGTCGTTGACTCGAAGAGTTGCGTTGACCCGATTACGTATCGATGTGAATCGATACAAAGTGTTAAGTTGTCCCGAGCAATGCATCGAACTACGTCGATGCGAAGAGTTGCTTTGTCCGAAAGAATGCATCGAGTGAATCGATGCGAAGCGTTGCGTTGTCTCGAAGGATGAGTGCGTTGAATCGACTCGAAAATTCTAAGAAATCGAATCGACCAAGGCGCAAGTCCGAATCGATGCAAGTATTGATTTTAGTTGTTTTCGTGTGCAGGTTATACGTTGACGCGAAAATATTAGAGGTCGATCTTTTGCCATATTTAGTAAGGGGTCCGCGAAATCAAATTGTCGCCTTGCGACAGGCTGAGACTTGGGCACACTAAGACAAATCGGACGTATAATTCAATGAAGCACGAAGTGCTCTAATGGCTAAGTCAGGAGAGTGGCCGTGCAACAAAGTTATGAAATCGAGCCGCATCGGCTCGGCGAAACGACAAAGGCGTATCGACTCAAGGTGGGGGGACATTGACTCTCTTTCCTACTCCGTCATGCTTAAGTAAAATACATATCATTGTATGCTGAGTTAACCTATCAACGCCACGGGCGTGGCTCGATAGAGAGATAAACATAGTGCGTGTCGAACACTAGATAGAACAATTGAAATGAATCGTACGGCAGACGTACGAGTCGCTATGGAACATTGAATATCGCAAAGGCGAGCGCCTCGGTGCGCAAGCCAAAAGAACATGGGATAACTGTATCGATGAGTACCCTAGTACATAAGTCATTCCGTGCCCCCGCGCACGAGTTAGCATGCTAGAACATTGAAAGACTATATCGGTGCGAGTGCCTCAGTGCACGAGCGATAGAATATTGAATACCTTATCGAGGCGTGCCTCAGTTGCACGAGTCGGAAGGAACATAAATATAACGCGTTGAATACTAAGGCGTAGAATATGGGAAACACGGCTTCGAGGCGTGCATTGAATGCACGATGCAAGGAAAGACGACGAATGTGCGCAGTTGCACGATACTTACAAAAGATGGCGTCGTTGCGACGAGGAGAACAGTTGTGGCATGGATGTGACATAACTGTCGATGCGGCATGGTGCCTTCGAAATGTTCGTGGCCTTCGGGCGTTCGTTGAGGACATTGGGGCGTTGTGCCAATTGAAATAGAAATAAGCGAACTTGCTTGGTTGTATGAAAGATAAGATTCGTTGCATGGTCAAATGGACTTAAAGATATAAAAGCCCGTGCATGGGTATTCCCTCGAACGCGGCGTGCCAGGGCACTAGGACCGTTCGGCCTAGGAGGGATTGCGTTTACGGTATTGTTGGTGCTAAGGTTATAAATGGCGGTAGGCGGGTGCGCGGCGGAGAGTCTGCCTACCGCCTAGGCGGTCGATACATTTTGAACATTTTTTTTACTATTTTACCACTGTTTTTTTTTGCATAATATGCATATTTTAAGGGTGTTCCATGCATAACTAAGTTGTAGAACGAAGATTTATAAAGTTTTAGTTTTGTAAAAGTGAACCATAGGCCCATAATGTTTTAAAAACTATTTTGGCCAAAATATTTTGTAAAGTATTTCTCCGCCTAGACGTTCGCCTACGCTGTATTATCTCCGCCTATGCCGCCAACCTCCGTTGGCCGTCTACTCTACCGCCTACAAAAAAGCGGTGCGGAGAGGGACCGCCTACCGCCTAGGCGCCGCCTAGGCGCCGCCTAGGCGGCCTAGGCGGGTGCCATTTAGAACACTGGTTGGTGCACTTCATTTAGATGGGTAGCGACCTTCTGGTGAATGTGATAAGCCACTTGCTGCGATTATTTCGGTGGCCTCTGATGTTTGGTTAGCAACCGCACAGAGTTAACATCGTCTTATGTTTCGATTCGATAAATATAAGTCCATTCTAGCCCGGAAAGCTAGTGACCTTCATATAGTTAAGGGCGATGGGTTGAAAGTGCAAGGTATATATCGTGCACATATAGACCCTGAATAGAGGGCACTTATAACATGACAGGGAAAACGGATAGGCGTATTCACCTTACGTCGGTGCAAGGGCGAGTGCGTCGATATTGGTAAGTCGCGCCACGAAACGAACACGAGATTGCTTGCCTGTTTACTTATGCGAATTGAATAACATGCTTGCCATGCTTTACAGTCTTCGAATATGCCATGAACTCATCCTAAGGAGAACATAGAAAGAGAACTAAATTGTATGTTTGCATGAATCAATACAATACTAAATGTCGGTTTGTAAGTGGGCCTTTGATCAGTACAGCGAGGACGAAAGTACTAATCCTCCACTAGTTTGCTAGCAGGTTCAGGGATTGGTCTGCTCGCGGCGGAGCATCGCTTGAACGCGTTGAGGCTTGGAATGCCGAAGCGTATTGAAGCGTGCGATCATATTGATGCTCGGATATGCAACAAGATTGATGCGACCGAGATATAGAAGGCATGATGTATGGAACGGTGAAATCCTTTGTGGGCAAGAGAGAACCTGAGTGTTGTAGCCAATCTGGCATATATTGTTGGGCTAGCGAAAGCCTTTGTAATCTGATTTCGAATATCAATAAAGAGATTTGTTTCGTATACTCTGTTTTCCTTTCGTTGTGAATATCAACTCAAAAGATAACCATTTGAGAACTTATCATCTTGCCTTGCACGAGCGCAACTCCAGGCTCGTGCGATATCACGTCCCCTGCGAGGACGATGATTCGGGTGATTCCGGGTCGGGGCGTGACAAATTGGTATCAGAGCTCTAGGCTCAATTTCCTCTAGACGCTTGCTTCATTCCATTCCAAAGAGTTGCCCACCACCAATCGAAATCACTCTTGACTCTACTCGATGCCGCACTGGATGTTCCATACAATAAGTCTAATACAAATCATGTAATTTTGCCGCGTGTTGTTTTGGAAATTACATGGTGTTTGCGGAAATAATCGTGAAAGGTTTGTTGCTGCAAGTGCAACAAGTTGCGAGATGTGAATTCAAGGATTTGTTGCCGTGGGTGCAACACGTTGTGAATTGTAATTTGAGATGTTCGTCGTTGCAACAATCGATACGAGAAATGTTGGTAGCATCGATACAATGAAAGTCGTGGAATGTTGCTGTAGCAATTGTCACGCGTTGATTGTAAATGATGCGTTGAAAAGAAAATGAAAGTTGATATGGAATGTGTTGAACGGATTCACATATTGATTCGAATGTGCGTTGCGATGAAAAGCGATAAGTCAATATCGAATGTGTTGAACGGATTCGAGCATCGACTTTGAATGTCGGAAATAAAATGTTGCACGAGGTGCAACAGATGTCGAAAATAAATCGTTGCACGTGGTGCAATGCGTATCGAAAATAAATCGTTGCACGAGGTGCGGTAAATATCAATAAATCGTTGCACGATGTGCAATGCGTATTGAAGGTAAATTGTTGCACGTGGTGCAACACATATCAAAGTGAAATCGTTGCACGAAGCGCGACGGATATTGAGAATGAGTTGTTGCACAAGATGCAACGGAAGAAAACAAAAGTTATAAATCGAGAAACGAAATCGGTTCGGTTGCGCACCGAGCTTGTGTTGGTAAATGAAAACATTGGCCGAGTTGTTTCGGATTTGATTTAATCAGAGTTACGGTTGTGATCAAGCACGATCACTGCGGAAATCGTGAGTCGGAAGAGATCGTTGGTTCGTAAAGAGTACGTTGCGACGGAAGTAACTTGATTTCTGGGTGGTATATGGCATACCATCGATGCAATGAATGGCTCGATTCCGAGTGATATATGTAATACCACTTGTGCGATGAATTGCATCGACGTACTGTGAGAATTGTGGAAGGTTTGTCCGCAACGGACGGGATAGCACCGAGACTCGATTGAAAAATTTGTATGACGGCATGTTGATGCAAGTGTTCTTCGATGATCGGTTAGAACGGTAAGGCGGGACTTGTAACATTGAATGATACATCGATTGAAAATTTATGTGTCGGTTGAATGACGGGAACTAGCGAAACGATTATGCCTTGAGGCAAAAATCGGATCGTCGGGATAGGAAACTCGAAATGTTGAAATCGAATCGCACGACTTCCGAGCTCGATGAAAATATTGGGCGATGCAAAGTATAATTGAATCGCACGACTTGCGATCTCAATAAAAATGTTAGAATACGCGAATGGTAATCGAATCGCACGACTTGCGATCTCGATAGAAATGTTAGCCGATGCAAAGTGAAATCGAATCGCACGACTTACGATCTCGATAGAAATATTGGGCGAGACGAAATGTAATCGGATCGCACCATGTGCGACTTCGGTAATAAAGTTGGTTGACGCGAGTAATCGTGCCTAAGAAATAGTTGGTTACGTTACGGCGAAACTCATTTGAGTACGACTGAAAAACACGCGAAACTTAGAGGGCGAGATCGTATGACTTGAGGGTTCGATGTTGGATAATCGGTAACACAGTTACGCGATCAAAGTATAGCGGGATGCGGCGAATCGGAAAACGAGTTGATGCGTATGGAAAAGTTCGTTGCGAACTTGGATGTATGCGATGCGAGTTAAGTTGACGTTGAAACGGATTCGAAGTCGACCCTCTTGCTATCGAAATTGATATGAACTATCAAGATCGATACGCAAGGAAACGTAAGCACGACGCCTTGCGCTATCAACAATTTTGTAAGTAACGATACGAGAATGAACGAACTTGGTTGATCGTAAATTTTGTGATTGATCAGGGCGAGATTATAAGTCATCGACGATTGTTCGATGCGTATAGCATCTCGTGTGTCGACCGCGAAATAAGATAGACTCGAACTCGATATGAATAGATGTTTCGTAAATTGCGGAATCATCGACGGCCGTGCATGATTTTACTCGGAGGATAGTTGCGCATCAGTTGCGTCGATAGAAATGGTTATGTACGTATTTGGGTAGTCGCATAGAAAATTGTCGGAACGTGATTTGGCTCTGAAATAAGATATAGCATGGTTCGTAGTAAACTGTCCTTCGGTGATGATCCACAGTTATCGAGCATAGCTTCGGGGCAGCTGACCCTAGAAGACTTGACCGCCAAATCAAATTGAATGCTGCAGACCGTAAGATGACCCATGCGATATCGCATATGAGATTGCACCGATAACAAATACAACACGGTGCATGTTGACGATAAGTCTAGGCAATCGAGAATTGTTGGAACAACTTTCGATTGAGAATGATATAGTTAGATTTGAGTATTCGTCGGATGAATACATGAATGGTTATGTTGGTCTGTCACGACCCGCACCCTGATTAGGGGCACGAGAAGTGGGTACGTCCAGCCTACGCCGCAGCATCGGCGGTAGAACGCTGTCTAGGTCATCTAGAAATACTACAACTAAACAGATAAAGGTACCTGTACAGTATATACACTCCGAATGGAGGTGACATACAGTGTTGTAAAAATCCCTCTAGACGGCCGACTAGTCTCCGACTAGTCGCTAGTCGGCCGCCGCCGACTCGACTAGGAGCTAGTCCCCGACTAGTCACTTGTCGGCCACCGTCGACTCGATTAGGGGTTGATCCATCCAAAAATTAGCTAAATTGGTACTAGTCTAGCTGCCGTCGACTTCGTCAAGGCAGCCGTCGTCGACTCTTTACTTTGTTGCTGCCTTTTTCTATTTTTGAAAAAAGTGACTAGCCTACTCTTTTTTTATTTTTACTTTTGCTTTGTTTATCTCTTTGCTACTGTTATTGTGGCTCTTTTTTTAATTTTTGCTTGTTACTTTTTTTTGCTTTTGCTTGCTACTGCGGCTGTAACTCTCCATGCAAAATAGTAAGTTATTAACATATTATTTAAATATTTTTCGAAATAGAAATTTATGCAAAATAATGAATAAAAAAATGCATTGTAGTCTGCGATAATTAAAAGTTCAACAATTAACATTTTAAATATTTTTATAACATATTACATATATATATTCATTAAAAATTCTAAACCGACTAATCCGACTAGTCCCCGAGTAGTCTCCGAGTAATCCGATTAATCCGTAGTCCCCACGAACCGACTAGCGGCCGACTAGCGATTTTTACAACCTTGGTGACATAGCAATGCAGTCTCAATCACAAATATAAAACTAAGGTAGATAGCATGGAAAGGAAATATGATAGATGAAAGCAGGAAATAAGTTCGAGATCCACACAAGTCCAAAACTAAACATAACATCACAGAATAATATATAATACTACATTCTAAAATCCAAAGCTGGATCGCAGTCCAGTCAAGCCTAACAAGTGCTAACTACTCAGGGAGTATAAAATCTAGTGACCAATCTATCAGGCCACTGCCCTGGCCTGAGTCTCCATCTGTCTCAGAAACATCTGTAAAATTTCATAACGGTATCCTGTCAGGAAAATGAGCAAGTACAAACACCAACAACAGTTCCATGTGAATTGACAAATACTATAAGAGACAGTATAATGAAATACAAGACAAAGATATAGACGACTTGGGAACCATTCGAAAGCCGAGTTACAAACCTTAAACCAAACAAGGACCGGGGTTGTAACTCTTCTCCCGAGCAGAACTTAGTCTCCAATCATGGTACAATGTAAAGGCATGTAGAGCATGTGAGTAAATGAAATCATAGCATGGTGAGAAGTACAGAAAGTAAAACTGAACTGGATATATGATACAACAATAAATGTAAAATGTGATTTGAATTATTAGAGCGATATGTGATCGGCTAGGGAGTCAAGATAGGGTTATCCACTTGGCCCGACAATCACAGGAAAATCTCTAGAAAGGGTCATGCCGGCCAACCTGGATAACCCGGCAAGAGGTATCTGCTACACCCTACGTGAGGTGAGGGTGGCGCTAGTATCGCAAGATTGTACAAGATGGGCTTGATCACATAACCTCTAATAATTCTCCCATCCCCGAATAGTATACGGATCCGGACATAACACGTCATGGCACGGGATTCCCTAAGAAGGTAGCTACTCCTTCTCAGGAATCGGTGTCAATACAAGTACAAGAACAAGATCGAGCAAGTACCAGTATCCCAAGAAAATCCAAAAATGACATCTCATGACAGGAATCCGGTATATACTAGTCCGTGAACTATCGTGACTAAGAATCAAGTAAGACACTACGACTGAATCGGATATAGTAGATATCAAGACAATGAAAACTATCAGTGAATGTACTCGCCTGTGGTCCTGAGCTGATAAGGTGAACAGACGCTCAGAGTAATCACAGACCTAAAGATGAGATACTACAAGTCAAAACATGGTTTAATAATGAAAGAAGAGCTAATCTAATCATGATATGCAAGTCTAAGTCAAAACTAGGTCAAACTAAGTTACACCAAGCTAAACTAGGTCACACTAGGACAACCAAGGTCAAACAAGGTCACAGGAAGTCAATCCAAGTCAAACTAGGTCAATTTGGGTCAATGTTGACTTACAGTTGACTTTTGGTCAAAAAGTCAACTCTGATCAACTCTGGTCAACACTGAGTCAACCCTAGGTCAAACAAGTCAAATGTTGGCTAACAGTTGATTTTCAGTCAACTGGTCAACTCTGGTTTGGTTTTGGTCAATTCTAAGTCAAGTGTTGACTTGAAGTTGACTTTTGGTCAAAAAGTCCACTCTTGGTCAACGGAGGTCAAGACTAGCCTAAACTACCCTCATATAGTCATTACCTACCAAAACAACTTATTTCTAATCCCATCTTAGAAGTTAAACTCAATATCTCATCAATACCATATTTCCTACATTTACCCTTCTCATTCTCCTTCTCATTCTCCTCCTTATTCTCCTCTCTATTCTCCTTCTCATTCTCCTCCTTATTCTCCTCTCTATTCTCCACCTTCTCATTCTCCTCCTCATGCTACTGCTGCTCCTGCTAGTGCTATTGCCGCTCCTGTGGCATATTCTCCTTCTCATTCTCCTCTCTATTCTCCTCCTCATTCTCCTTCTCATTCTCCTCCTCATTCTCCTCATTCTCATTCTCCTCTCTATTCTCCTCCTCATTCTCCTCCTCATTCTCCGTCCCATTCTCCGTCCCATTCTCCTCCTCATTCTCCTTCCCATTCTCCGTCCCATTCTCCTCCTCATTCTCCTCTCTATTCTCCTCTCTATTCTCCTCCTTCTCATTCTCCTCTCTATTCTCCTCCTCATTTTCCTCCTTCTCATTCTCCTACATACATATCTACATACACACACACACACACACATATCTATATATATATATACAGACACACACACACACACACACATATATATATATATACATACATACACCACATATATATATAAATACACACTCTCAACACCACTACCACTATTCTCATGACACCATGTAAATATATATATATATATAACAAATATGATACAATATGATACATTGAAAATACCTTCTCTAAACAATATAAAATCTGGAATTTAAATATCTAATAATTAATCACACAATATATATATTAAAAACAAGAGTCCAATAGGAATTTTCTACTAGGACACAAACCTACACATAGGACACTCCTAAAAGTCTCCAAAAGGACACGAAACGGACACCAAATGGAGACACAACCATGGGGGTTATTCCTATGGGTCAAAAATAATCCTATATGTATGTTGGGGTGATTTAGAAGAGAGATTATACCTTCCGGGAGAGATTCAAATGAAAAAGCTTTCCGACTCGACACCGACACGTAGAGATTTCAAAAGGACACGAACGAGCTCCGAATCCTCCCAAACTTGGCTAGCTCCTTCCTTTCATGGAGTAGAAGAGAAAAGAAGAATATTTGGTGGAAGAAATGGTGGATTTGGAGATGAAATCAATGGAGTGGCTCTCTAAATTTTGGGGAAGAACAAGAGAGAGAAAGTTGTAGATAGAAATGAAATGGAGAGAGAGAGGTTGCTTTGGAGTGAAGCAAAGGAGAGGGGATGCTCCATACATAGCCGGCCACATCCTAGAGGGTTGGGGCATTTGGCAATTTACCAAAATGCCCTCCAAGTCAAAGAAATGAGTGGTTTGAGTTGGGGTCAAAATGGTAACTTGAAAACTCCTAATTTCAAGTTCTAAATCTAATCCCTAATCCCACTAAAATCAAATGGGATTAGTCAAATATAAATATCTGGGTTTGGTCATGACAAGTTGGTCGGTTCCAGTTGGGTCCCGATCAGAGTCTAAGCTACCCCGGGTCCCCGATACAAGTCGAAATGAGCTGAAATTCGAACCCGACCCTAATAACCCCAAAACAATATCATAAATAATAAAATAACTTTCAAAAATATTCAAAAGTACAAAATGACAAAAATACCCCTGTTCCTAAAAACTGGGGGTGACAAATCTATCCACCTTAAAAAAATTTCGTCCTCGAAATTAATACAAAGCAATCTCAGAAAAACACACGCAGAAAACAATCCCTCTCGAATACTTCCAAAGAAAAAAGAGAAAAGAAAGAAACTTTTTTTTTGCAAAATAAAAATCTCTTAAGACACAACAACACTTACAATAAAAACTGTTACGTGTCCGACACGGACACGAACCATCACAAAATTTCACCTATCAAAAGCCAAATCAACAATCACCAATGCAAAATATCAAAAAAATCAAAGATGTCCAATGACCAAAATACCCTTGGGCCAGAAATGATACTGAAAACATCCTAATCACATGGTTAGGCTCTAGGTCAAACAGTCCCTAAGGTTCCACTAGCAAATCATTAAAATCACAAATCATGGCTTAAAATTTAAAATGATTTAAAATCTCAAAAATCAAAGCATGAATTAAATGACTAAAATTATAAAATTTAAAATTACTCTTAAATAGAAACTGGATGCTATAAGTCTATCAACCTTAAAAAATCATCCTCAAAATTAAATCAAAATAAACACAGGAAAATCATGCAGATCGATAATCGTATGCGTCTGTCCAATCATCATGATACTCAGAATCTCCGTTATGCCAGTGAGCAAGGCTACGATAATCACAGAGTCCTCAACTACGGTACATACCTCTAGTATTATGGTATTTAAAATTTTCGCATTGCCGCTAGCTTGGCAGCGAAAACCTTAAATTCCCATACCCGAGAAATACGTCCATAGTCCGACTATATGTCCTCACTCTGCCTGCTAGCATGACCCTAGAGGATTCTAAAATCTCATAATCGAGCCGACCTAGCCCATACGACTTATCTCAGAAGAATATCACATCACAAGGACAAACTTTTATCAACCAATCAAGGTACAGATGGAATCGAATTTCAAACAGTTATAAGGAGACAAATACGGAAATGAGATCGAAAGATTGGAACCTGCACTCTGCCCTGCTGCTGCCTGACTGTGAGTAATCGCCACCCTGAGGACGAATTGAACCCAAGAGATCAATATGGCACAAGATAAGATATTATCAAAGGAGGACAATTGAATTCAAATGCAAGAAGAGTTGTCATGGTAATCAAAAGATCAGAATTTTTCTAAAATGTGATTGAGTAACTCCTATAATATCCTAGATCCTATGTCCTAATCGCAGGCTCGTAATTAGCACTCTAAGTCGAGCACCATTACGAGATCGCACTAATTGCGACACTGACCTGTATGGGCCGCCACAAAAACGTGTCACGACCCGCACCCTGATTAGGGGCACGAGAAGTGGGTACGTCCAGCCTACGCCGCAGCATCGGCGGTAGAACGCTGTCTAGGTCATCTAGAAATACTACAACTAAACAGATAAAGGTACCTGTACAGTATATACACTCCGAATGGAGGTGACATAGCAATACAGTCTCAATCACAAATATAAAACTAAGGTAGATAGCATGGAAAGGAAATATGATAGATGAAAGCAGGAAATAAGTTCGAGATCCACACAAGTCCAAAACTAAACATAACATCACAGAATAATATATAATATTACATTCTAAAATCCAAAGCTGGATCGCAGTCCAGTCAAGCCTAACAAGTGCTAACTACTCAGGGAGTATAAAATCTAGTGACCAATCTATCAGGCCACTGCCCTGGCCTGAGTCTCCATCTGTCTCAGAAACATCTGTAAAATTTCATAACGGTATCCTGTCAGGAAAATGAGCAAGTACAAACACCAACAACAGTTCCATGTGAATTGACAAATACTATAAGAGACAGTATAATGAAATACAAGACAAAGATATAGGCGACTTGGGAACCATTCGAAAGCCGAGTTACAACCCTTAAACCAAACAAGGACCGGGGTTGTAACTCTTCTCCCGAGCAGAACTTAGTCTCCAATCAGGGTACAATGTAAAGGCATGTAGAGCATGTGAGTAAATGAAATCATAGCATGGTGAGAAGTACAGAAAGTAAAACTGAACTGGATATATGATACAACAATAAATGTAAAATGTGATTTGAATTATTAGAGCGATATGTGATCGGCTAGGGAGTCAAGATAGGGTTATCCACTTGGCCCGACAATCACAAGAAAATCTCTAGAAAGGGTCATGCCGGCCAACCTGGATAACCCGGCAAGAGGTATCTGCTACACCCTACGTGAGGTGAGGGTGGCGCTAGTATCGCAAGATTGTACAAGATGGGCTTGATCACATAACCTCTAATAATTCCCCCATCCCCGAATAGTATACGGATCCGGACATAACACGTCATGGCACGGGATTCCCTAAGAAGGTAGCTACTCCTTCTCAGGAATCGGTGTCAATACAAGTACAAGAACAAGATCGAGCAAGTACCAGTATCCCAAAAAAATCCAAGAATGACATCTCATGACAGGAATCCGGTATATACTAGTCCGTGAACTATCGTGACTAAGAATCAAGTAAGACACTACGACTGAATCGGATATAGTAGATATCAAGACAATGAAAACTATCAGTGAATGTACTCGCCTGTGGTCCTAAGCTGATAAGGTGAACAGACGCTCAGAGTAATCACAGACCTAAAGATGAGATACTACAAGTCAAAATATGGTTTAATAATGAAAGAAGAGCTAATCTAATCATGATATCCAAGTCTAAGTCAAAACTAGGTCAAACTAAGTTACACCAAGCTAAACTAGGTCACACTAGGACAACCAAGGTCAAACAAGGTCACAGGAAGTCAATCCAAGTCAAACTAGGTCAATTTGGGTCAATGTTGACTTACAGTTGACTTTTGGTCAAAAAGTCAACTCTGGTCAACTCTGGTCAACACTGAGTCAACCCTAGGTCAAACAAGTCAAATGTTGGCTAACAGTTGATTTTCAGTCAACTGGTCAACTCTGGTTTGGTTTTGGTCAATTCTAAGTCAAGTGTTGACTTGAAGTTGACTTTTGGTCAAAAAGTCCACTCTTGGTCAACGGAGGTCAAGACTAGCCTAAACTACCCTCATATAGTCATTACCTACCAAAACAACTTATTTCTAATCCCATCTTAGAAGTTAAACTCAATATCTCATCAATACCCTATTTCCTACATTTACCCTTCTCATTCTCCTTCTCATTCTCCTCCTTATTCTCCTCTCTATTCTCCTTCTCATTCTCCTCCTTATTCTCCTCTCTATTCTCCTCCTTCTCATTCTCCTCCTCATGCTACTGCTGCTCCTGCCAGTGCTATTGCTGCTCCTGTGGCATATTCTCCTTCTCATTCTCCTCTCTATTCTCCTCCTCATTCTCCTTCTCATTCTCCTCCTTATTCTCCTCATTCTCCTCCTCATTCTCCTCCTTCTCATTCTCCTCTCTATTCTCCTCCTTCTCATTCTCCTCTCTATTCTCCTCCTTATTCTCCTCCTCATTCTCCGTCCCATTCTCCTCCTCATTCTCCGTCCCATTCTCCGTCCCATTCTCCTCCTCATTCTCCGTCCCATTCTCCTCCTCATTCTCCGTCCCATTCTCCGTCCCATTCTCCTCCTCATTCTCCGTCCCATTCTCCTCCTTCTCATTCTCCTCTCTATTCTCCTCCTCATTCTCCTCCTTCTCATTCTCCTACATACATATCTACATACACACACACATATCTATATATATATACAGACACACACACACACACACATATATATATACATACATACACCACATATATATATAAATACACACCCTCAACACCACTACCACTATTCTCATGACACCATGTAAATATATATATATATAACAAATATGATACAATATGATACATTGAAAATACCTTCTCTAAACAATATAAAATCTGGAATTTAAATATCTAATAATTAATCACACAATATATATATTAAAAACAAGAGTCCAATAGGAATTTTCTACTAGGACACAAACCTACACATAGGACACTCCTAAAAGTCTCCAAAAGGACACGAAACGGACACAAATGGAGACACAACCATGGGGATTATTCCTATGGGTCAAAAATAATCCTATATGTATGTTGGGGTGATTTAGAAGAGAGATTATACCTTCCGGGAGAGAGATTCAAATGAAAAAGCTTTCCGACTCGACACCGACACGTAGAGATTCTAAAAGGACACGAACGAGCTCCGAATCCTCCCAAACTTGGCTAGCTCCTTCCTTTCATGGAGTAGAAGAGAAAAGAAGAATATTTGGTGGAAGAAATGGTGGATTTGGAGATGAAATCAATGGAGTGGCTCTCTAAATTTTGGGGAAGAACAAGAGAGAGAAAGTTGTAGATAGAAATGAAATGGAGAGAGAGAGAGGTTGCTTTGGAGTGAAGCAAAGGAGAGGGGGTGCTCCATACATAGCCGGCCACATCCTAGAGGGTTGGGGCATTTGGCAATTTACCAAAATGTCCTCCAAGTCAAAGAAATGAGTGGTTTGAGTTGGGGTCAAAATGGTAACTTGAAAACTCCTAATTTCAAGTTCTAAATCTAATTCTAATCCCTAATCCCACTAAAATCAAATGGGATTAGTCAAATATAAATATCTGGGTTTGGTCATGACAAGTTGGTCGGTTCCAGTTGGGTCCCGATCAGAGTCTAAGCTACCCCGGGTCCCCGATACAAGTCGGAATGAGCTGAAATTCGAACCCGACCCTAATAACCCCAAAACAATATCATAAATAATAAAATAACTTTCAAAAATATTCAAAAGTACAAAATGACAAAAATACCCCTGTTCCTAAAAACTGGGGGTGACATGGTCGATGAACAAACTAGAAATTCACCAACGAACTTGGTGATTCGAATAGGCGATTGCGAGAATCGTGCTATGCACGAGAGAGAACGATAAGAGAATGACTTACGAGTTATGTCGTTAGATTTGATTCACCTTGCAATTGAGCTTGCGTGAATCGAAATTATGTTCGATGTTGCGAGACGGACAAGTTGGAAATTTGGCCAGTGAATTCCTACTCGTTAGGAATCGAACGTAAGGCGCATCGTAAAGACCTTCGTGTCAAGGCGATCGTTGTCTTGAGCACCGTCGCCTCGATGTAAACTGTTATGTCGGATAGATTGTGGCCTTTGTGCAATGTCAATTTGAAGTTGCGTCAGAAGGATTTGAGCATGGTGTCTAGGTAAGTCACCTAGCGGACGTAGTCCTGAATGTTGATGCTTTTGCAAGTCAACAAAAGAGAATCATGTCGAGATAGGATATGAAGTGAAACATCAGAAATCATTGGATAGTGACGCCGAACGCAAGGCGTTGCGGAGACTCGTTGTGATCGAATGCGCGACGGCTTGACGCGACGCGTAGAATTGATAGTCCCGATGAAACATACAAAGTGAGAAATGCGATTTTTGAATCGCATCGTGTGCTTTGACTTTTGTTGGAGGATCGTGTATGTATCAATATGCATATGCAATTGAATTGCGAGAACTTATGCTAGAGCCCAAGTCCGATCGAGAGTACGAGATGGCAAGTAATTGAGAATAAGAAGTTACATGTTAGCGTTGTTCCGATATTCTACAACTGAGCTTGGCTGAAATGCATACGTTGGTGGGACGCCTAAAATATGTGTATGATTCCAAACTAAGTTGTACGACCCAAACGATAGTGAGATGAGATCGTGGAACGATCTAGTGAAACCCTTGGAAATTTAGTATTGGTTTTGGTTCGAGGACGATCCTTGTTTTGAGTGGTATATTATGTAATGTCCCGCTCCGTACGGTGCATTATGCTGAGTCGTTGACTCGAAGAGTTGCGTTGACCCGATTACGTATCGATGCGAATCGATACAAAGTGTTAAGTTCTCCCGAGCAATGCATCGAACTACGTCGATGCGAAGAGTTGCCTTGTCCGAAAGAATGCATCGAGTGAATCGATGCGAAGCGCCGCGTTGCCCCGAAGGATGATTGCGTTGAATCGGCTCGAAGATTCTAAGAAATCGAATTGTCACGCCCCAGAACCAGAATACTGGAGAGCGGGGGCTGACATAGCCAGCTACGTATAATGAAATGGAATCCACGTCACTATACGGTCACGGCTGTCTAGATATATGAGGGTTTAACTACAATCCATCAGTCTCCTATGGTCAAGATCAAACCTATTGTCTCAATTACAAGCAAGTAGTAACAGTTACAAGATGTCAGAGCACCAAATATACAATAGTAAGGCGTCCCATACATTACATATTGGATGATCATGAAGCTAGTCGTACAAAATGTCAGGACTAGCAAGAGTTTTAGTCAATACATGATCAACCCTAGGATTTGTCAATCATGTTACAGCCCATAGGCAG
The DNA here is from genome assembly GCA_029216955.1 of Iris pallida. Lineage (NCBI taxonomy): Eukaryota > Viridiplantae > Streptophyta > Magnoliopsida > Asparagales > Iridaceae > Iris > Iris pallida. Next base: position 17,699,513 of record JANAVB010020999.1, read on the forward strand.
ACAGTAAATAAAGGTGCAATACGAGCTAACACGTGCTCGCCGGCTAAACGCCTCAAAAGAATAATTTTACAAATAGAGTGGGAGGACAAAAGAAACCCACTCGTTGCCCTGGTTACGCCTGGTGGTCACCATCGGGCTGGAAGACAGGTGGATCCTCTGTTGCTGCTCCGATATCTGGCCACACAAAACCAGCTGGGTCAGACCCCAGAAAGAGCAAGTGCCACAAAGGAGGCTTCACTTAGGAACTAAAACCAGCATATCACAAATAAATAGTAAAGGTAATCTAAGATAGTGATAATAGCTGAGATAACAAATATATATTGAACACGGAGAAACCATTCAAGTAGCCAGACTGCAACCCTTAAACCAAACAAGGACCGGGGTTGCAATCCTTCGCCTGAATAGAAACCCGCCCCAATTACTATTGATAAGGTAACAGGACAATAAACGAAGAGAGGACACAGAACTGCTCCGGAAGTCAGGTTACAACCCTTAAACCAAACAAGGACCGGGGTTGTAACCCTTCGCCTGAACAGAACTGGACCCCTGATCTTTATTGTTAAGGCCAGTATAAATAATCATGGTATTGAAGTAAAGGTAAAACATGACGAGCATGACAGGGGGTTACAATAAGACAATAAACGAAGAGAGGACACAGAACTGCTCCGGGAGCCAGGTTACAACCCTTAAACCAAACAAGGACCGGGGTTGTAACCCTTCGCCTGAACAGAACTGGACTCCTGATCTTTATTGTTAAGGCGGGCACAATAAGCAGGACGATATATGATAAGATAACCATAGAACTATTCAGATAGCCAAGTTACAACCCTTAAACTAAACAAGGACCGGGGTTGTAACCCTTCATCTGAACAGAACTTGGTATCTCATCATTTATCGATACAAGAAATCATGTCCTGTTACAATCTTGTACAGGATCTGGATAAGACTAAGCTGGAATAAACTTCATCCAATCAATCACGGCCAATCAAGAGTACGGCTTGATACTTTAACTAACTAGGGTTATCACAAGCCTAGTTACTAGCAAGATGCAATGAGATTATCCCGACAGCCACAAGCCCTGCAGACCATCCAGTTATCCGGGTCGAATGTCCGTTATGAAGAATGCAACACGTGACTGTGTGCTGGAAATGTGCCCTACTCGTCGGTAGGCTACAAGTCCACTTAATGCGCCCAGATAACGGGATTGCCTGTAGCTGGGAATCTCTTCATGACTACTGAATCATTCTAGTTAATTAGCCTTAGTCAATTTCCGTAGGTACCCCTGACCGTGGTACTCAGGGATCCTCATCCTAGACATGATGCAAGACAGTACTGGTTTATTTGTACAAACGCAATCGCCCACGGTGTCCAGACCTTTCATACTTGTCATATCAGTTTACTTGTCAAGAGTGCGCCACCGCGGGCCACTATCGTGTTCTATTCTTACATTATCATGAATGAGAAAGATTGTATAAAATAACTAATGACATATTCTTGAAGCCAAGGAAAAGATCTACAACTTTCATGTTTTGAGTTTTTCAAGATTCTAGCTACAAAACAACTTAAACAGGCAAAAACAGTAAATTCCTGCACAATCGGCGCATGGGATTCCTGCACGAATCGGCGCATGGGATTCCTGCACAAATCGGCGCATGGGATTCCTGCACAAATCGGCGCATGAGATTCCTGCACGAATCGGCGCATGGGATTCCTGCACCAATCGGCGCATGAGATTCCTGCACGAATCGGCGCATGGGATTCCTGCACCAATCGGCGCATGGGAAACTCACGTTGCGTCTTCAATACATGCGCGTAAGAAACCTACGCGCATGACACGCTCGGAGTTAAGGAATGCGTTGCCGGGACTTCACGGCGCATGGCCTCCCGGCGCATGGCCTCCCGGGCGCATGAGGTTCATCGTCCCCAAACAGCAAGTTCAGCCATAAAAGTTTCGAAAACTTGTAATGGCCATAACTTACTCATCCGGAGTCGAAATCAAGCGAAACAAAAGCCAAAACTGAATGAAATTGAATTCTCTACAACATAGAACCATTAGTTTTCAAAAATAACCAAGTTTTAGAGATCAAAACCAAGAAAACTAAACAAGAAGGAACTTAAAACTTAGATCTACAAAAATATAACCATCAAAACCGAAAACTTCCAGTTCTAAAGAGGCTTAGAATCTAGTAAGGAAGAGAATGGAACAATAAAACATGAGATCCATCATGAAGCAAGTTTGCACTTGCCTAAGCTCTCTCTCTCTCTCTCTCTCCTTCCTGGTAGGTGTAGAAGTAAATGTGGAGAAGAAGAAGAATAATGAAGAGAGAGAAAGAGGAGGGGTTAATAAATAGGGATGGTGTGGTAGGTAGGGGTTCTCCCCTTGGTTCATGATGAACCAAGGCAACCCAAGCCTAGCCGAACCAACCCAAAACAAATCGAGCCAAGCCAAGAGATATGCAATACAAAATAAAATACGTACACGTATTCCAAGATACGTAATACGAACTACAGGCATTACAACTCTACCTACCTTAAAAGAATTCCGTCCTCGGAATTTAATCAAGAGGCTAGAATTGCAATGACAAGCTATAATAATCGTAAGCTATAACAAGCAGTCTATCATGCAGTCATTTATTCAAGCAAGGAATTGAAAGCATAAGGCATAAGGAAGACATTATACCTTACGAGTCAAACAGGTCGGGATATCGCGATCGGATATCATCCTCACGCTCCCACGTTGACTCACCCAAAGAGTGATGACCCCAAGCAACACGGACTAAACTAATAGTCTTGTTCTTAAGTATCTTCTCTCTCCGGTCCAATATAGACACGGGCCTCTCCTCATACGAAAGGTTGGTACCAACAACCAATTCCGAATGATCCAGGATGTGGCTCGGGTCCGGGATATACCGTCGTAGTTGAGATACATGGAATACGTCATGCACCTCACGTAGCGACGGTGGAAGAGCGAGACGATAGGATACATCTCCTACTCGCTCCAGAATGTCGAATGGCCCTATATACCTAGGACTAAGCTTTCCTCGTACGTCGAAACGAATGACGCCGCGGTTAGGCGAAATCCTCAGGAATACATGGTCGCCGACAGAAAACTCAAGAGGGCGCCGATGAGAATCGGCCCAATGACGCTGGCGATCTTGGGCAACTCGAAGATGATCTCTGACTTTTCTGACCACTTCAACGGTCTGAGCAATCATTTCTGGACCGAGCATCTGCCTCTCTCCGACATCATCCCATGCTAGCGGAGATCGGCACTTTCTGCCATACAATGCCTCGAACGGGGCCATCTGGATACTGGCTTGAAAACTATTGTTGTACGAGAACTCTACCAGGTGCAGGTGATCTTCCCACGAACCACCGAAGTCGAGTGTACATGACCGCAACATGTCTTCAAGAGTCTGGATCGTACGCTCCGGCTGGCCATCTGTCTGCGGGTGATAAGCTGAACTGAACTGGAGGTGAGTTCCCAAACTTTCTTGCAAGCTACGCCAAAAGTGCGACGTAAATCTTGAATCTCTGTCTGAAGTGATACTGACTGGTACACCGTGCAACCTGACAATCTGCCGGAGATACATCTCCGCTAGCTGAGCCGTCGACTGACCAACTCTGAACGGGAGAAAGTGAGCCACCTTCGTGAGCCTGTCTATGACAACCCAAATAGCGTCTCTGCCCGCCGGGGATCTAGGCAATCCAGTCACAAAATCCATGGTTACATGCTCCCATTTCCACTCTGGAATCGGCAACGGTTGAAGTGGTCCAGCTGGTCTCTGATGTTCAGCCTTAACTTGTTGGCAGACTAAACAACGAGAGACAAACCGGGCTATCTCCCTCTTCATGCCATTCCACCAAAAGTGCTGGCGGATATCACGGTACATCTTCGTGCCACCAGGATGAATGGAATACTGCGAACTGTGAGCCTCCGTCATGATCTCCTGTCTGATATCTCCACTGGGTACACAAAGACGCTTGCCATGTCGAAGTGTACCGTCTTCATGAATGCATAACTCTGGTCTTCGTTCTGCCTCACACTCTGCTCTGAGTCGCTGAAGCTTGGAATCTGCCGACTGCGCCTTCCGGATCCTCTCGACTATAGTGGACTGGACTTGCATGCTGGTCATCAATGCCATACTGGAAGGGAGGACAACTTCTATACCCATCTTCTGAAGATCGGCTAACAGTTTTGGTTGCGCTGTCAGGAAATAAACTCCGGCTCTCCTGCTCAATGCATCTACAACAACGTTGGCCTTCCCTGGGTGATACTGCAGGTTGACATCATAATCTACAAGCAGCTCCAGCCATCTCCTCTGACGCATGTTGAGATCCTTCTGGGTGAAAACATACTTCAGACTCTTGTGGTCGGTGAAAATCTCCACCCTATCTCCATACAGGTAATGTCTCCACAACTTAAGTGCAAACACTACAGCTGCCAGCTCTAAGTCATGGGTTGGGTAATTCTTCTCATGATCACGAAGTTGTCGTGACGCATAAGCTATTACCTTCCCATGCTGCATCAGAACACATCCCAAACCTCTGCCTGAAGCATCACAGTATACTGAAAATCCTCCGGTCCTATCTGGAAGCGTGAGAGTAGGAGCTGTCATCAAGCCTCGCTTCAACTTCTCAAAGGAATCCTGACATTCCGCTGTCCAAGCAAACTGCACATCCTTGCGGGTCAACTGGGTCAATGGTGCTGAAATTCGAGCAAAGTCCGAAACAAATCGCCGGTAGTAGCCGGCCAATCCAAGAAAACTGCGAATTTCTGCAACTGTGCTGGGCACTGGCCATGTCTCAATGGCCACGATCTTCTGGGGATCCACTTCTACTCCTCCTCTGGTGATGATATGGCCCAAGTACGAAATGCGATCGAGCCAGAACTCGCATTTACTAAACTTGGCATACAACTGGTGCTCTCTGAGAATCTGGAGGACAATTCTGAGATGATGCTCATGCTCCGCCTCACTCTTACTGTAGACCAGGATGTCGTCTAGGAACACAATCACGAACTGATCCAAATAAGGCATAAAGATGCGATTCATGAGGTCCATGAATACAGCCGGCGCATTGGTTGCTCCAAATGGCATCACAAGGAACTCCCAATGCCCATATCTAGATCTGAAAGCTGTCTTCGGGATGTCCTGCTCTCTGACTCTGATCTGATGGTATCCTGACCGCAAGTCGATCTTCGAAAATACTGACGCCCCTCTGAGTTGATCAAACAAGTCATCTATCCTCGGAAGAGGGTATCTGTTCTTGATTGTCACTGAGTTCAAGGTACGATAATCAACACACAATCTAGACGTACCATCCTTCTTTTTCACAAGAAGCATCGGGGCTCCCCAAGGCGATCCACTAGCACGAATGAATCCCTTGGTTCTGAGTTCTTCAATCATCTTGTACAATATCTCTAGCTCTGACGGTGCCATCCTGTAGACTCTCTCTGACACTGGGGCTGTCCCGGAAATCAAGTCGATGGTGAACTCGATCTCCCGCTCTGGCGGCATCCCTGGAAGCTCTTCTGGGAAAACATCTGGAAACTCTTCGACTATCCGAGGTAACTGCACTGCTGCCACTGCCATCCGCAACACTGGAGGAGAAGGTTCAACTTCGCCTCGGGAAAAGGAAAACTCTGGCTCGCCTGGAATGCTAAAAATAACCCTGCCAATGTGGCAGTCTATCCTAGCATACTGGTCCCTCAGCCAATCCATCCCTAAGACCACATCATAATCGGCCATCGGGAACTCTATCAATCTAGCGGGGAATTCTCTACCGCTAACTACGACCCGACACGAGGAAAACACTCTATCTACTCCCACAAGTCCGTTACCAGTAAGTATATTGAGCCTTACTGATAATGACTCGGGCTCCAATCCTACCCGTGTCGCAAATCGTGCAGACATAAATGAATGCGAGGCACCAGAATCAAATAATACTGAAGCTGGAAAGGTGTTGACGAGAATAGTACCTGCCACCACCTCACCTGGTGCTATTCCTTCTTCTCCCATGGTCAAAGCCAGCACTTGACCATGTCCACTGGGTGCGGGTCCCCTCTGCGGAAAATTCCTCTGTCTGCTCTGGATCAAGGCTTGGGCTTGGGCATACTGCTGCGGTCTCTGCTGCTGGAATGCCTGGGCCTGCGTCGGCAATGGCCTCGGGAACGGGTACTGCAGCTGCTGCTGCTGCTGGACTGGTGCTGGTCCTCTAACTGAAGGACTAGAGAAAGCGGATGAACTCCCCCTGTTCGGGCAGTTCCCAACCCTGTGGTCCGGGGCACCACAAACCAAGCACAAACCCTGTGCTCTACGACACTCTGACACCACATGCCCTGGCTTCCCACAGTGTGAACATCCCACTGCGGAAGACTGCTTCTGCTTCTGCTGCTGAGGGTGCGTCGGGGTGGAATGCTGAACCGACGTCACTGAGGCCGCCCGCCTCGGAGCTCCAATGGTCAAGGCCCTGGCTGCCGGGGCTGGTGCTGATGACTGGTTCATCTGGCCGTGAGATCGCTTTCGACCTCCGGTCCTGTCCACAATCCTCTGGGATGTATACTCATGCCTCCGGGCTGCTCTCAATACTGCATCAAAAGTCTGATGCTCAAACTGCTCCACCGCCAATAAAATCTCTAGGTGGAGCCCCTGCTGGAACCGCTGGGCTCTATCGAACTCGGTCGCCACCAAGGTGGGAGCAAACCGACTAAGTCTCGAAAACTCGACCGCATATCCGTCGACCGTCCTGCCCATCTGCTTCAGATTAGTGAACCTCGTCTGTAGATCATACCGAGCTACAGCATCAAAATACTTGGTCTGGAATCTCTCCCTGAATACTGCCCATGAAATAGGGGCCACTAATCCATCGACCTGCGCTGCCCACCAGCTGCGGGCAAGATCTAGTAACTGCAGGCGCACTACGGCCACCTTCTCGTTCTCTGAAGTCTTGGCTGCTTCTAGAATCACCTCTGTGTCCTGAAGCCATGCATCTGCAGCGATCGCATCTTCACTACCGTCGAAGAAGGGAGGGTTCAAGCGCTTGAAGCTGTTGGCCGCGCTATTACCCTGATGACCTCCTCTGGTCAAAGCATCTGCCACCGCCTGGTGTAAGGCATCTCCGCGACGATCCTGGGAAGCTAATAGGGACCTGATGAGACCTGCCAATGTGCCATCATCATCATGCTCTGCTGGTTGGACGGGCTGAACTGGTGGTTCTCCTTCGGTGGGCACGACTCTGGAGGCTACTCCTGAATGCTGGGCTTGATCTCCAGGTTGCTGCTGGTCCGCTGGAGGTGCTCCGCCTTGCTGATCGGCAGGTCCAGGAACAATGCCGCTGAAGAAGACGACATAGGGAACAATAAGGAAGGACCAGGACAGATCAACGATACAAGCATGTGATCAGGTCAAGATTTTCAGGGATCAAGAGGATACGAGTAGAGATCAAGGGAGAGTACTGATTGAGACATCTATCCGGTAAACCCTCACATATCTTGATTTACAAGACCTGCATGGGCCACCACTAAAACCATGTCACGCCCCAGAACCAGAATACTGGAGAGCGGGGGCTGACATAGCCAGCTACGTATAATGAAATGGAATCCACGTCACTATACGGTCACGGCTGTCTAGATATATGAGGGTTTAACTACAATCCATCAGTCTCCTATGGTCAAGATCAAACCTATTGTCTCAATTACAAGCAAGTAGTAACAGTTACAAGATGTCAGAGCACCAAATATACAATAGTAAGGCGTCCCATACATTACATATTGGATGATCATGAAGCTAGTCGTACAAAATGTCAGGACTAGCAAGAGTTTTAGTCAATACATGATCAACCCTAGGATTTGTCAATCATGTTACAGCCCATAGGCAGACAGTAAATAAAGGTGCAATACGAGCTAACACGTGCTCGCCGGCTAAACGCCTCAAAAGAATAATTTTACAAATAGAGTGGGAGGACAAAAGAAACCCACTCGTTGCCCTGGTTACGCCTGGTGGTCACCATCGGACTGGAAGACAGGTGGATCCTCTGTTGCTGCTCCGATATCTGGCCACACAAAACCAGCTGGGTCAGACCCCAGAAAGAGCAAGTGCCACAAAGGAGGCTTCACTTAGGAACTAAAACCAGCATATCACAAATAAATAGTAAAGGTAATCTAAGATAGTGATAATAGCTGAGATAACAAATATATATTGAACACGGAGAAACCATTCAAGTAGCCAGACTGCAACCCTTAAACCAAACAAGGACCGGGGTTGCAATCCTTCGCCTGAATAGAAATCCGCCCCAATTACTATTGATAAGGTAACAAGACAATAAACGAAGAGAGGACACAGAACTGCTCCGGAAGCCAGGTTACAACCCTTAAACCAAACAAGGACCGGGGTTGTAACCCTTCGCCTGAACAGAACTGGACCCCTGATCTTTATTGTTAAGGCCAGTATAAATAATCATGGTATTGAAGTAAAGGTAAAACATGACGAGCATGACAGGGGGTTACAATAAGACAATAAACGAAGAGAGGACACAGAACTGCTCCGGGAGCCAGGTTACAACCCTTAAACCAAACAAGGACCGGGGTTGTAACCCTTCGCCTGAACAGAACTGGACCCCTGATCTTTATTGTTAAGGCGGGCACAATAAGCAGGACGATATATGATAAGATAACCATAGAACTATTCAGATAGCCAAGTTACAACCCTTAAACTAAACAAGGACCGGGGTTGTAACCCTTCATCTGAACAGAACTTGGTATCTCATCATTTATCGATACAAGAAATCATGTCCTGTTACAATCTTGTACAGGATCTGGATAAGACTAAGCTGGAATAAACTTCATCCAATCAATCACGGCCAATCAAGAGTACGGCTTGATACTTTAACTAACTAGGGTTATCACAAGCCTAGTTACTAGCAAGATGCAATGAGATTATCCCGACAGCCACAAGCCCTGCAGACCATCCAGTTATCCGGGTCGAATGTCCGTTATGAAGAATACAACACGTGACTGTGTGCTGGAAATGTGTCCCTACTCGTCGGTAGGCTACAAGTCCACTTAATGCGCCCAGATAACGGGATTGCCTGTAGCTGGGAATCTCTTCATGACTACTGAATCATTCTAGTTAATTAGCCTTAGTCAATTTTCGTAGGTACCCCTGACCGTGGTACTCAGGGATCCTCATCCTAGACATGATGCAAGACAGTACTGGTTTATTTGTACAAACGCAATCGTCCACGGTGTCCAGACCTTTCATACTTGTCATATCAGTTTACTTGTCAAGAGTGCGCCACCGCGGGCCACTATCGTGTTCTATTCTTACATTATCATGAATGAGAAAGATTGTATAAAATAACTAATGACATATTCTTGAAACCAAGGAAAAGATCTACAACTTTCATGTTTTGAGTTTTTCAAGATTCTAGCTACAAAACAACTTAAACAGGCAAAAACAGTAAATTCCTGCACAATCGGCGCATGGGATTCCTGCACGAATCGGCGCATGGGATTCCTGCACAAATCGGCGCATGGGATTCCTGCACAAATCGGCGCATGAGATTCCTGCACGAATCGGCGCATGGGATTCCTGCACCAATCGGCGCATGAGATTCCTGCACGAATCGGCGCATGGGATTCCTGCACCAATCGGCGCATGGGAAACTCACGTTGCGTCTTCAATACATGCGCGTAAGAAAACCTACGCGCATGACACGCTCGGAGTTAAGGAATGCGTTGCCGGGACTTCACGGCGCATGGCCTCCCGGCGCATGGCCTCCCGGGCGCATGAGGTTCATCGTCCCCAAACAGCAAGTTCAGCCATAAAAGTTCCGAAAACTTGTAATGGCCATAACTTACTCATCCGGAGTCGAAATCAAGCGAAACAAAAGCCAAAGCTGAATGAAATTGAATTCTCTACAACATAGAACCATTAGTTTTCAAAAATAACCAAGTTTTAGAGATCAAAACCAAGAAAACTAAACAAGAAGGAACTTAAAACTTAGATCTACAAAAATATAACCATCAAAACCGAAAACTTCCAGTTCTAAAGAGGCTTAGAATCTAGTAAGGAAGAGAATGGAACAATAAAACATGAGATCCATCATGAAGCAAGTTTGCACTTGCCTAAGCTCTCTCTCTCTCTCTCTCTCTCTCTCCTTCCTGGTAGGTGTAGAAGTAAATGTGGAGAAGAAGAAGAATAATGAAGAGAGAGAAAGAGGAGGGGTTAATAAATAGGGATGGTGTGGTAGGTAGGGGTTCTCCCCTTGGTTCATGATGAACCAAGGCAACCCAAGCCTAGCCGAACCAACCCAAAACAAACCGAGCCAAGCCAAGAGATATGCAATACAAAATAAAATACGTACACGTATTCCAAGATACGTAATACGAACTACAGGCATTACACGAATCGACCAAGACGCAAGTCCGAATCGATGCAAGTATTGATTTTAGTTGTTTTCGTGTGCAGGTTATACGTTGACGCGAAAATATTAGAGGTCGATCTTTTGCCATATTTAGTAAGGGGTCCGCGAAATCAAATCGTCGTCTTGCGACAGGCTGAGACTTGGGCACGCTAAGGCAAATCGGACGTATAATTCAATGAAGCACGAAGTGCTCGAATGGCTAAGTCAGGAGAGTGGCCGTGCAACAAAGTTATGAAATCGAGCCGCATCGGCTCAGCAAAATGACAAAGGCGTATCGACTCAAGGTGGGGGGACATTGACTCTCTTTCCTACTCCGTCATGCTTAAGTAAAATACATATCATTGTATGCTGAGTTAACCTATCAACGCCACGGGCGTGGCTCAATAGAGAGATAAGCATAGTGCGTGTTGAACACTAGATAGAACAATTGAAATGAATCGTACGGCAGACGTACGAGTCGCTATGGAACATTGAATATCGCAAAGGCGAGCGTCTCGGTGCGCAAGCCAAAAGAACATGGGATAACTGTATCGATGAGTGCCCTAGTGCATAAGTCATTCCGTGCCCCAGTGCACGAGTTAGCATGCTAGAACATTGAAAGACTATATCGGTGCAAGTGCCTCAGTGCACGAGCGATAGAACATTGAATACCTTATCGAGGCGTGCCTCAGTTGCACGAGTCGGAAGGATGGAACATAAATATAACGCGTTGAATACTAAGGCATAGAATATGGGAAACACGGCTTCGAGGCGTGCATTGAATGCACGATGCAAGGAAAGACGACGAATGTGCCCAGTTGCACGATACTTACAAAAGATGGCGTCGTTGCGACGAGGAGAACCGTTGTGGCATGGATGTGACATAACTGTCGATGCGGCATGGTGCCTTCGAAATGTTCGTGGCCTTCGGACGTTCGTTGAGGACATTGGGGCGTTGTGCCAATTGAAATAGAGATAAGCGAACTTGCTTGGTTGTATGAAAGATAAGATTCGTTGCATGGTCAAATGGACTTAAAGATATAAAAGCCCGTGCATGGATATTCCCTCGAACGCGGCGCGCCAGGACGCTGGGACCGTTCGGCCTAGGAGGGATTGCGTTTACGGTATTGTTGGTGCACTTCATTTAGATGGGTAGCGACCTTCTGGTGAATGTGATAAGCCACTTGCTGCGATTATTTCGGTGGCTTCTGATGTTTGGTTAGCAACCGCACATAGTTAACATCGTCTTATGTTTCGATTCGATAAATATAAGTCCATTCTAGCCCGAAAAGCTAGTGACCTTCATATAGTTAAGGGCGATGGTTTGAAAGTGCAAGGTATATATCGTGCACATATAGACCTTGAATAGAGGGCACTTATAACATGACAGGGAAAACGGATAGGCGTATTCACCTTACGTCGGTGCAAGGGCGAGTGCATCGATATTGGTAAGTCGCGCCACGAAACGAAGACGAGATTGCTTGCCTGTTTACTTATGCGAATTGAATAACATGCTTGCCATGCTTTACAGTCTTCGAATATGCCATAAACTCATCCTAAGGAGAACATAGAAAGAGAACTAAATTGTATGTTTGCATGAATCAATACAATACTAAATGTCGGTTTGTTAAGTGGGCCTTTGATCAATACAGCGAGGACGAAAGTACTAATCCTCCACTAGTTTGCTAGCAGGTTCAGGGATTGGTCTGCTCGCGGCGGAGCATCGCTTGAACGCGTTGAGGCTTGGAATGCCGAAGCGTATTGAAGTGTGTGATCGCATTGACGCTCGGATATGCAACAAGATTGATGCGGCCGAGATATAGAAGACATGATGTATGGAACGGTGAAATCCTTTGTGGGCAAGAGAGAACCTGAGTGTTGTAGCCAATCTGGCATATATTGTTGGGCTAGCGAAAGCCTTTGTAATCTGATTTCGAATATCAATAAAGAGATTTGTTTCGTATACACTGTTTTTCTTTCGTTGTGAATATCAACTCAAAAGATAACCATTTGAGAACTTGTTATCTTGCCTTGCACGAGTGCAACTCCAGGCTCGTGCGGCATCGCGTCCCCTGCGAGGACGATGATTCAGGTGATTCCGGGTTGGGGCGTGACACACACGGGCGGACACGTGGGGAAGACACGCAGCGACGGAGCACGTGTGGGAGACGACGGCGCCGGCGGAGGGCGCGCGCGTGCGCTGGCGGGTCCTGGTCGGCCGGCGGGTGGGCGGCGGCCGGCTGGGGGCTGCGCCGGCGGGCTGGGGTGGCCGCTGGCGGTCCGGCGCGGGTCCGGGGCGGAGGTCGGCGGCCGGGTTCGTTGCGGAAGAGTGGGAAGAGGGGTCTAGTTTTGAAGAGGGTGGCGAGACGATTCCGACGGTGGTCTCAGATCTGAAATTGGTAGAGAGTGGAGGAAGTTGTGAAGGTTTAGAGAAGAATGGGGGTGGGTTTCTCTTCTGTGAGTTTCTGGGGAGAAGGTGAGAAGGGATTACGTAAAGAAGTGGGAAAGAAGATGGCGAATATAGTGGATCCACGAGGAATGACCGGGTAGTGGGAAGAATGGGTAAGTTGCGGGTCCGGTTTGGGTTAGAGGGTTACAACCAATGGGTTTAAAACCATTTACTTAAGTCATGGGCTAATGGTTATGGGCTGGGTTAAGACTAACAAACAATTAAAATAAAAAGGGTCATGGGCTTCACAACAGCGGTAGCAAGTAACAAAGGAAACCATTCTCAGAACGACATGGAAAATTCTCTAAGGGTTGTTTGCAAGAAATTGCAATTCTAGTAATTTGAATATCTGGAATTGAAATTTCTGTTTCTGTAGTTTGGTGGTTGGAAATAATTGAGATGTAATGGTGACTAAATGTCATGTGGACCCATAAAGATCTCTTAATGGTCACCAAAAGATTCCTTTTTTTTTTTTTCGTGTGTGTTTGTGAAGAGTTGAATTCCAATTTTTTGTGTAGAAAGGTGTTGGAAGTGACTCAAGAAACAGTTTTAAGAACAACACGAAAAATTCTCTAAAGGTCTGTATTTGTTGCAATGAATTGCAATTCTAGTAAACTTAAATTTCTGGAGCTGAAATTCCAGTTTCCGTTGTTTGGTTGGAGAGTATTGAGATTTACTTGCAAAGGAAAACTTGTGTATGAAATATTACAGGAATGTATTAGCATCCATACAAACATGACACATGATCTTATTCACACAATAATATAAATATATAATGAAGTCTTTCTGATTGTGGGTTCCAAGATTGTTCTTTGATCTGCATTATATTATGAGAAAGGACAAATATGACATTTCAGATGCAGTGACATGTAATTTGCTATTTATCCTGATGTAAAATTCACATTGTTATGGTTTGATGAATCTGTATGGCAGATCCAACGGTTCAAGTGCGACGTAAACAAGCTGGTGGCTTTCGAGGAAAGGAATTTTCAGAAGGGTATGCTGGAAAATGTTCCTGTTTTATAATAAAGCATGCTCTTTAACATGTTTCACTTCTTTTAGGCTATCTTGTGAAGAACTTAGTACATAAATTTCTTCATGAATTTCAGCTTTTTAAATTCTAACAGCTTGTTTCTTGTTTTGGGACTAGACAGATCATTAATGAAATGTTTTCCAGGAAGTCTTGACTTACACGGTTACCAATTTTCTGATATGGAACATAGCTTACTTTTGTTGCATTATAGAGTTGAAGAGGAAATCTATACTTCAAAGATGGAATTAGATGAAAACCCCTGATTTTTTTTGCTTACCTTAGGAGAACTTTGTTGTCTTTTAAACTATTTTATATTTTTTTAAGGAAAACCAGACTTAACAACATAATAAGGAAAAGAAAAACTGAACTCTCTCTCTCCCTCCCCCCAACCCCCATCTTTTTTTTTCTTCAAAAGCATCGATTAATCATTTGGCTAGTTAGAGGAAGTTGTGGTACATGCATGTGATTTATGTTGTGGGGTTTTGCTGAGTAATGACTGGCTTGTTTTACCTGCCAACACATCTAGTTTTCTTGTAGGGTCGCTCACTGACTTACTGATTTGGCATATCTATACAATAGATATATTTAGAGGGAGAAAGCAGGTGAAGAGAACAGATGAGTAGGTTGTTCTAATGTATAATAGTAGAGGTGCTCAATGATGTCATATAGTACCTGTTAAAAAAACAATGATAGAGAAGTAAAGTTAAATAAAATAACAACATAAGGTTTCTTAAAAGTAGGATAAACATCCCTGTGGTGTACATTAACCAAAAAGGAACCACATTTTTAATGATTTTATTACTTCTTGATAGATATGATCCTTTATTTTTTAGTAGCATGTTTAAGTAGTTAAATTCTATTAATGTCAAATGCGTGAAATATTGTTTCCCAACTTTTGTAGGTGGGTAGAATTTACAAAGAAAAGTGTTGCAAAAAGGGTGGCAAGTATGCTAAATGGTGAACAAATAGGTACTTACCTTATGAAACATGAATTTGGACTAGCATATATTGTTACTTGACTCCCATATTTCGGCACCACTTTACCTTAATCCTCTATGCTTTGGCATAATTATGACCATATTGTCTTTAGTATAAATCCTTAGATTCCTTTCATTATGTGGGTAGGAGAGGTTCTTGGTTCTGTTATAATTTTATTTGAAATATGTAGGATTTTTTTTAAAATACTTTGATTTAATCTCATGTTTATGCATTTTGCTTTGAGGTATTCTATTCTCCAACAAAACTGATTAGGCTTAAATTGAAATGAGATGACTCGTGTGTCACACTTGAGATGACTCGTGTGTCACACTTGATTCCGTTTCAATATGTTGAACGATTTCATGGCTCTTGTTTGCCCATTATAAGATTCACTTCTAGTGTACATCATAATCCAACTCAACTACCAGTGTAACAAAAAAAAGTCTACTGATATTTGTCAAGCATCTAAGAAAGAACTCAAAATATACTCCTTCACTACCTATCTTATTGTTTACTTCTTTGTATTCTTTGTAAATGATCTCCATCAAACTTCGCTTTTACATTATCATAAAAGATGGAACTCACTTTGTAGACAAAGTGCTATCTTCTTAAACTTATTTCTTTGAAAGTTAGGACTCTATTTGGCATTGTATTCTTATTATCAATTCAAACTTCACTCACAAGCATTTAATACTTTGGCTAAGTAGTCTAGTACAGTGTAGTCAAAGGCGTGCTCGCAGCTATGTCTCACAGTAAGGCAGCTATGTCTCGCTGCAAGGCAGCTATGCCTCGCACCTCACTAGGCGAGGTGCCTTTTTGTAGGTGCACTTCGAAGCAAGGTGCCAACAAGTAAAAGCTCATCTTCTGTATCTGCACTTTATTTTGGCTCTATGGGCTCACCTGGCAAAAATTGATAGTGATAGGAGTATTGGTGGTGATGATGGTGACGATAATTTTATGGAGTTTGATGAAGATGAATTATTCTTCAATTGGTTATGTTTTTATTTTACAATGTGTCCTTCATTTTGTTAGTTCTTGTTAGAGCACACAAATTTTTGTTGGTTCTGTTGACTGCTACTCTCTTGGTTCACTTGGTTACGTTTTAACATGTTTTTGTTGGTTTTAATATGTTATTTGGTTTTATTTCTCACATTACTAATTTATTTATTTATGTAGATTATTATTATTTTTTATTTTTGCATCTCGTTTCACTCGAACATGCGTCTTAAGTGCGTCTTTTTACCTTGGGCGATATGAACCCTTCACGCCTCGAGTGCGCCTTTGACTACCTTTGTCTGGTACTTGGGGTCTATCTGCTTTTGAGTTTTGACAACTCGGAGCAGCTAGATCTTACTTTTTTGTCATGTCCTATTTACTTTTGGATATTAACAGGCATTTAAGATCGAGGCTTCAAGATTTTTCAGTCCAGAATGAGAATATAATATACATTTTTCAACATTGGGCGATATGGACCCTTTGCGTCTTGAGTGCGCCTTTGACTATCTTTGTCTGGTACTTGGGGTCCATCTGCTTTTGAGTTTTGACAACTCGAAGCAGCTAGATCTTACTTTTTTTTGTCATGTCCTATTTACTTTTGGATATTAACAGGCTTTTAAGATTGAGGCTTCAAGATTTTTCAGTCCAGAATGAGAATATAATATACATTTTTCTTGGCAACCGATAAAGTCTTGGAGAACTCAAAAATTGAACCTTCATGGTCATTCTGTGTGTGGCCGCCATTTGAGTGTGTGCATGTCTCATGCCCATGGTCTCTCACACCTTGAAATATTACTTTTTGCTGCTCTTTGAAATCACACCTAGGATTGTCAAATATTTCAATACCCTTTATATAGTACTCTTAACAGTAAATTTATAGTCTATTCTACTTCTGTCATTTGTATCAATGTTGACATTGCTGTGGGCAAGTTGCCTTTGCTCAAAGATATTATGATGTGTACAATGTAATATGTTTCAAATTTGTATGTAGATTACAACTTCACTCTCCCTGAACATTTGTACTTGACTATATGTGATTTTAGGTGGGAAAAAGAGATCTTCATTCTTTTATGACATTTGGAACATCAAGTATTTAAGTAACTTTAAATGGGACGACCTGACTATTGAGATGGGTAAACCAAATTTACCAATGCTTGTTTGTCTGTATATCAATACCCAATATAGATGGATAGATTAGTTAACTGGATGTGATGCAGCAAACAAGAACCGTACACGGGAAGAGAAGCTAGCCTTAGAGTTATCTGCTGCAAAGAGGGAACGTGATTTCTACTTGTCAAAAGTTGATCAGTCTCGTGCTATAAATTCCATGCAAGAACGTGCAAAAAAGGTTTGTATATCTACATTCATATTGTTTCTATGCCATTAGTTTTGGTATTACCTAACTTTACTGTATATTTTAATGACTGTGACCTATACTCTGTTCTTAATTTGGAGAAGGTGTATACTTGAAGTTGGTATAAAATTGCTCTCTCGTATAGCTTTGTTCAAATTTGAGAGAGTAGATAGTGGAAGCCGATAGTTTTTTATTATTTCTATGCTAAGGTGTACAGGTAGGTTCTGGTTATTTATATCCAGTACCTCTCCTTTTGTTTTTGGAGATAAAAACTGTAATTGAGAAAAGGATGCGAGTTTGTGCCTACTCTTTTTCATTCTTGCCTCTGCCAATATTGCGATACCAACACAAATGGTTGACATTAGGCTCACATTGTTTGCAATAGTTTGGTCCGTCTATGTAGTGCCCCGTCCCTACATCGTGCCCCGTCTCTGTCCACGGGGTGCGCGAGAAAGGAACACTGTCGCTATCGATTCGGTCGGGACCGATAGGTCGGAATCGGCCGAGTCGATCGAACGGGAACGGTTGAATTAAGATCCATTCCACATTATGGAATGGCTTCTTCGGAACCAAGTCCCATATTCAGCGGGTTGCGCCTCGAGGATTGGCTCTGCGGCTGAGTCGGGAGAGACCTCCCGTTGCTCTGGTTTTCATGCCGCACTTGATTTGGCTTTGGCTCTGGATTTCGTGAATGCGTTTTTCGTGAATGTTTTCGATAGGTTTTCGTGATGCGTTTTCGAGCTTCGCATTCATATCGAATATCCTTGAATTATACAGTGTTCTAATCAGTTGCTTATGCGATTGCAGGTGATCGCGTAGGCGACGTCAGCGCAGCCAACCGGTCGCTCGCTTGAAGCAAGACTAAGGCGAGTGGCTAACCTCCTTCGTCTCGTCCCTCTATTTCAAACTCAACATGTGAAGAAAATGAATGCTTGTCATAATAGTGTATAATCAAAGAAATCATGACACGATTCTTCACGAGACACCTGCTATCAAACTGCCGATTTTGAAAATAGAAAATGCGCTTTCTTATACAAATCCACTTAGCCTATGCAAACAATGAATGAATCGATTAACGTTTATCGCAACGATACGGCTAAGTAAGCAAATCAACTAAGTCCAAAGGAAAACGGTCATTGGACAACTTGTCGACAAGGTGAAGTTTCCTCGAACGGTTGCCTAGGCCAAGGGACCGATTCGGCCCGGGAGGAACGAGTGTAGCAGCGCCAACCCTTCATCGGCGCGAGTTATGCGGGCACTTTCGTACAGGGCTAGCTACCCGACGCGAAAGGAGCGTCGTCTAACCAAATGCTATAGTCCGCGATGGCTTGACATTGCCAGTGGCCTTTATACCCCTTACTGCTTAACAGGTGCACGGGACACGGGATGAACAAAATAATTGCTTAATGATATACAAGTTCATATGCTTGCCTCAAGACATGTTAACATGCAAATCAAACAGGATGGTTAGAAAGATCATTGAAATAGCTAGCTAACATGTTTACGAAACTTCTTGAATCAAATGCAGAGCTTGGATTTAATTAGCCATTCGCCAGTACATGTGTTTCGTGCTGATCCTCGCTCTTTGCAGGTCCCGCGAACCAGGAAGGACGCGCCAGCTAGCTCGGCGGCGTTCGTGACTTTTGAAGCTTCGGCCGCGTGTCGAAGACTTACTCTGCGACTCCACTTTTGAAGGCTCTCGACAGTCCAAAGGAAATGACTCAGCGTCTCTCCCATCCAGGTCAATGGAGTACTTGTGTATACTGAGGGATGTGTGCAATGTATGGAACGGCTATCTCATCGGCACTCTTTTGTAATCGAGTCATGTTGTAGCCCGCACGGCAATGAGTCTTGTATCGGAGTCTGTAAAAGATGTTCATTATCAATAAAGATCAAGTTTTCTTTACTTATTGTGTGTATCAATTTGTCTGCGTACTCTCTTAGATCTCGTGTCTCGGATTACCTTATGACTAGGCCTTGTGCGATCGCAATTTAGGTTCGCACGGCATCACGTCCGGGGGACGACTATCGATTCGACGGAATCGGGACGTGACATAATGGTATCAGAGCACGGCTTTACGTCCTTGGCCTCCAGTGTCGAGTTCTAGTCTCCAACCGTTGACCTCGTGTCGATGAGAAGAGTTGTTCCATACGCTGAACCCAGGACATTTTCTGAAGCTAACGAGAGTTGCCTTCCTTTTTTCCTGCAGTTACGGAAGCTCAGGCGGAAGACGAGACGAGCGCTTCCAGCGGCTCGATTGCTTCTAGGCCCGAGCATTCCGTTAACCCAACGGGAATGACGCCTACTGTAGCCGGACCTTCCGGCGACCCGATGCAACGTATGCTGCAGATGCTTGAAATGCAGCAACGTTAGAACGAGCTCCATCGTCAGCAAGCGGAGGCTCGTCAGACCCAATTTGAGAGTCGGTTCGAGGCTCAATTCAAGCTGCAACAGCAGCAGCTGAATACCCTCCAACAGATCGTACAGTCGGTCGTCGGCAACAACAACAACTCAACGATGACACCTGCCGTGACCCAGCCTGCGGTTCGATCCAACGAAGCTGAACCAGAGGCGCCCGCGCTCTCACCTGCAGCACCGAGAAGTTCTAACTTCGACGTGTCGAAATTCACGAAAAGCTGCCGCACTTCCTTCAACGGCACAGAAGATCCATCCGTGGCGATCGACTGGTTGGAGGAACTGGAAGACAAGTTCGAGCTTCTGGGTGTCGAGGACTCGAAGAAAGTCGCGTGTGCTCAACTTCTACTTCGAATGAACGCGCACGATTGGTGGGCTGTGCAGAAGCGGGCTATTCGACGTGAAGACGAGTCGGCGGCGATCTCATGGGCGACATTCAGAAATGCGTTCGAGAACGAATATCTTTCTGCAGCCGTGCGACAGGAAAAAGAAAATGAGTTCATGCAGTTGACGCAAGGAAATATGACTGTACGACAGTATGCGGCTAAATTCAACAAACTGGCCAAGTTCGTCGGGGACTATTTACCTACCACCGCAAGTCGAGCAAAACGATTTGTAGTGGGCCTGCGTTCCTCTATCCGTGCTCATGTCTCGGTGCCGGAATACAAAACTGTGGGCGAGGCACTCAACCACGCCATCCGTCTGGAGTCCGAGTATCCTCCTACTACTACCGGCGCTGTTAACTTTAATAACAAACGCCATAGTAACGCGGGAGGCAACAACGCGCATAAGCGTCAACATCGCGGCAACCAGACGAAGGAACGGATGGTCTGCAATTTCTGCCACAAGGACGGGCACCTGGACACCGACTGCCGACTTAAGAACAGAGTCTGTTTCGCATGCGGCAGGAGAGATCATCTCGTAAGGGACTGTCCGGAAGCTGCGTCGAACCAACGCCCGCCTCAACATCAACAAAACCGAGGCCAAGCACCTCGGGCTCCGCCGACCGCACAACAGAATGGCCAAGACCGTCGCCCCAATGCTCAGGGCCGTGTCTACGCCATGACCCGAGATGAAGTGTTCGCATCTGACACAGTCGTGACAGGTATACTGCAATTCAATAATAAAGCTGCTCGTGTATTGTTTGATTCAGGTGCCACGCATAGTTTCATATCGGCGGAGTTTGCCGCCGAGCACAAATTTCCTTTGACACCGCTCGGTCTTGAGCTCACTGTTAATATCCCGTCGGGCATGCCCCTAGCTGCGAATTTAGTCTGCGGAGGCGGAATCATCTGTATAGGTGGTCAAAAGGTCAGTCTCGATGCGATAGTTCTAAATATTAAGGACTACGATATTATTTTGGGGATGGATTGGCTCGGCCCGTGCAACGCAACCATAGACTGCGCCGAAAAGAAGGTCACATTCCGCATACCGGGAGTGCCCGAATTCTGCTACTCGTGTGGTGAGGCGTCGCCAACCTGCATGGTGATCTCTGCAATATCTGCTCGACGGATGCTGCATTCCGGGTGCGAAGGCTATCTAGCTTCCGTTCGAGACATGCGACAGGATGGTGCAAACGCGGGTCAGACCGACGTTGTGGCAGAATTCTCTGATGTGTTCCTGGACGAGCTGCCCGGCATGCCGCCCGATCGAGAGATTGAGTTCACTATCGATACCTTCCCCGACACTCGACCGATCTCGAAGACCCCGTACAGAATGGCCCCTGCAGAGCTTAAAGAACTCAAGGTGCAGTTACAGGAATTGCTCGACAAGGGATTCATCCGACCCAGCGTCTCGCCGTGGGGAGCGCCCGTACTGTTTGTCAAGAAGAAGGATGGCTCTATGCGTCTTTGTATCGACTACCGCGAGCTGAATAAAGCCACCGTCCGGAACAAATACCCCCTGCCCCGCATAGATGATCTGTTTGATCAGCTCCAAGGAGCCACGGTGTTCTCTAAAATTGATCTGCGTTCGGGTTACCATCAACTCAAGATCAAGCCGGACGATGTGCCAAAGTCTGCATTTCGCACTCGTTACGGCCATTACGAGTTCCTGGTAATGTCGTTCGGCCTAACGAATGCCCCTGCTGCTTTCATGGATTTAATGAATCGGGTGTTTCGACCATTCCTCGACAAGTTCGTAGTAGTCTTTATCGACGATATACTCGTCTACTCGAAGAATCGGCAGCAACACACTGAGCATCTGCGGACCGTGCTTCAGACCCTTCGGGAAAATCAACTGTATACGAAGCGAAGCAAATGTGAATTCTGGCTTAGCAGCGTTGCATTCCTCGGACACATCATTTCTGCTGAAGGCATTGCGGTCGACCCAAAGAAAGTTGAAGCCGTTGTCGATTGGAAACGGCCAGCGTCCGTCGGCGAGATTCGAAGTTTCCTTGGCTTAGCGGGATACTACCGACGCTTCGTGAAAGACTTCGCGAAGATCGCATCGCCTCTGACTCGCCTCACCCAGAAATGAGTCGCATTTGAATGGTCAGACGACTGTGAAGCTGCATTCCAAGAGTTGAAGCAGAGGCTCGTCTCGGCCCCGATACTCGCACTTCCAGAAGGGACTGAGGGTTTCCAGATATTCAGCGACGCGTCCGGTCAGGGCTTGGGGTGTGTGCTGATGCAACGGAACAAGGTGATATCTTTTGCTTCCCGACAGCTAAAGCCGCACGAGAAAAATTATCCCACGCACGACCTGGAGTTAGCGGCGATTGTGTTTGCGTTGAAATTGTGGCGCCACTATCTCTATGGTGTGGCGTGCACGATCTATACCGATCACAAGAGCCTCAAGTATCTATTCACGCAGAAGGAGCTGAACTTGCGGCAAAGGCGTTGGCTGGAACTAATCAAAGATTATGACTTGACTATCGACTATACGCCGGGAAAGGAAAATGTCGTGGCGGACGCTTTGAGTCGAAAGTACATTGCCTCGTTATCCATCGACCCCAGACTGCTACGCGACCTAGAAGAGATGGGCATCGAGCTCCGAGTCAGATTCCGGAATGTGCAGTTGGCCAAGTTGCAGTTAGTGCCGAGCTTGCTTGAAAAGATCAAGACCGCTCAGACGAACGATCCGTACCTGAAGAAAGTGCGAGAGCTAATTTCGACAGGCAGGACGACCGACTTTGCGGAAGACGAAACCGGCATGCTTCGATTGAAGAGTAGGCTATGCGTTCCGGACGATTCAGAACTCAGAAAGGAGATCCTGTCGGAGGCGCACTATGCGAAATACACTTTGCATCCAGGTAGTACCAAGATGTATAAGGACCTCCGCACGACCTTTTGGTGGCACGGGATGAAGAGAGATGTGGCGCTCTTCGTGTCGCAATGCATGGCCTGTCAGCAGGTGAAAGCTGAGCATCAGCGACCGGGCGGGGAGATGCAGAACCTCGCTATTCCCGAGTGGAAATGGGATCATGTCACTATGGATTTTATTGTTGGCCTGTCGAAGACACCACGGGGGAACGACGCCATCTGGGTCATCGTCGATCGATTAACCAAGTCAGCGCACTTTATTGCCATCAAAGTTACTTGGAGCGTTGATCGCCTGGCGCAGACTTATCTTGACGAGATAGTACGGCTGCACGGAGTTCCAGTATCCATCGTCTCTGATCGGGATTCACGATTCATGTCGCGATTCTGGAGTAGCCTTCAGTCGGCGCTGGGAACCAAGTTGCAGTTCAGCTCAGCTCACCATCCTCAGACCGACGGCCAAACAGAGCGCGTCAACCAGATTCTCGAAGACATGCTACCGCTCTGCGCAATTGACTTCAAATCAAGCTGGGACGTCCACCTACCGCTGGCGGAATTTGCATACAACAATAGCTACCAATCCAGCATCCAAATGGCGCCGTATGAAACTTTGTACGGCCGGAAGTGCAGATCGTCCATTTGCTGGGATGAAGTCGGGGAACGGCAGATACTCGGCCCGGAGCTGGTGGAACAGACTGTGGAAAAGGTCAAGCTCATTCGGGAAAGATTAAAGACCGCTCAGAGTCGTCAGAAAAGCTATGCGGACATTCATCGTCGACCACTCGAGTTTCTAGTAGGCGATCACGTATTTCTCAAAGTGTCGCCCATGCGGGGAGTTACTCGGTTCGGCACGAAAGGAAAGTTGAGTCCGAGATTCGTTGGGCCGTTCGAAATATTTGAATGGGTCGCGCCAGTGACCTACAAAATTGCCCTACCACCGGCGCTTGAAGGTGTTCACAATGTCTTCCATGTCTCTCAACTGCGGAAGTACGTGCACGACCCGAGCCACGTGGTAGATTTTGGCCAGCTGGAGCTAAAGTCCGACTTATCCTACGTTGAAGAGCCAGTTCAAATCATTGAACGTAAGGATAAGCTGCTGCGCAACCGAGCGATCCCTCTTGTCCGCGTCCTCTGGAAGAACCACTCGGTCGAAGAGTCGACGTGGGAGCTTGAATCAGAGATGAAGGAAAAGTTTCCTTCATTGTTCTCTTAGAGGTAGGTTCCATCTTTAAGTTTCGAGGACGAAACTTTTTATTAGTTGGTTATGGTGTAGTGTCCCGTCCCTACATCGTGCCCCGTCTCTGTCCACGGGGTGCGCGAGAAAGGAACACTGTCGCTATCGATTCGGTCGGGACCGATAGGTCGGAATCTGCCGAGTCGATCGAACGGGTACGGTTGAATTAAGATCCATTCCACGTTATGGAATGGCTTCTTCGGAACCAAGTCCCATATTCAGCGGGTTGCGCCTCGAGGATTGGCTCTGCGGCTGAGTCGGGAGAGACCTCCCGTTGCTCTGGTTTTCATGCCGCACTTAATTTGGCTTTGGCTTTGGATTTCGTGAATGCGTTTTTCGTGAATATTTTCGATGGGTTTTCGTGATGCGTTTTCGAGCTTCGCATTCATATCGAATATCCTTGAATTATACAGTGTTCTAATCAGTTGCTTATGCGATTGCAGGTGATCGCGTAGGCGACGTCAGCGCAGCCAACCGGTCGCTCGCTTGAAGCAAGGCTAAGGCGAGTGGCTAACCTCCTTTGTCTCGTCCCTCTATTTCAAACTCAACATGTGAAGTAAATGAATGCTTGTCATAATAGTGTAGAATCAAAGAAATCATGGCACGATTCTTCACGAGACACCTGCTATTAAACTGCCGATTTTGAAAATAGAAAATGCGCTTTCTTATATAAATCCACTTAGCCTATGCAAACAATGAATGAATCGATTAACGTTTATCGCAACGATACGGCTAAGTAAGCAAATCAACTAAGTCCAAAGGAAAACGGTCATTGGACAACTTGTCGACAAGGTGAAGTTTCCTCGAACGGTTGCCTAGGCCAAGGGACCGATTCGGCCCGGGAGGAACGAGTGTAGCAGCGCCAACCCTTCATCGGCGCGAGTTATGCGGGCACTTTCGTACAGGGCTAGCTACCCGACGCGAAAGGGGCGTCGTCTAACCAAATGCTATAGTCCGCGATGGCTTGACATTGCCAGTGGCCTTTATACCCCTTACTGCTTAACAGGTGCACGGGACACGGGATGAACAGAATAATTGCTTAATGATATACAAGTTCATATGCTTGCCTCAAGACATGTTAACATGCAAATCAAACAGGATGGTTAGAAAGATCATTGAAATAGCTAGCTAACATGTTTACGAAACTTCTTGAATCAAATGCAGAGCTTGGATTTAATTAGCCATTCGCCAGTACATGTGTTTCGTGCTGATCCTCGCTCTTTGCAGGTCCCGCGAACCAGGAAGGACGCGCCAGCTAGCTCGGCGGCGTTCGTGACTTTTGAAGCTTCGGCCGCGTGTCGAAGACTTACTCTGCGACTCCACTTTTGAAGGCTCTCGACAGTCCAAAGGAAATGACTCAGCGTCCCTCCCATCCAGGTCAATGGAGTACTTGTGTATACTGAGGGATGTGTGCAATGTATGGAACGGCTATCTCATCGGCATTCTTTTGTAATCGAGTCATGTTGTAGCCCGCGCGGCAATGAGTCTTGTATCGGAGTCTGTAAAAGATGTTCATTATCAATAAAGATCAAGTTTTCTTTACTTATTGTGTGTATCAATTTGTCTGCGTACTCTCTTAGATCTCGTGTCTCGGATTACCTTATGACTAGGCCTTGTGCGATCGCAATTTAGGTTCGCACGGCATCACGCCCGGGGGACGACTATCGATTCGACGGAATCGGGGCGTGACAGTCTAGTTTTGGAAGACTGCTAAATTTGAAGGTGTTCTGCAGATCTTTGTAAATCTAAATGTGAAACAAGCTTGAATTACAATGGTGATAATATGAAGTCTTTATTATCTAATTGCTTCAATTTTTAATTGAAGAATTAGTAATCTAGTATAGGAGGATGTGCATTTTCCTCTTGCTATTATTATTTGAATGTTGTGAGTCATGAAGGTGTGTGATTAACACGATACTCTTGTTATATCTTGATTTTCTTTATATTTCAACTCAACCCAATGGATTTTCCTTGATCTCACACTATTAGTTTATCTTTGAAAATAGTAAGATATCCATCAAAACCACCTTCCTTCAACACCACACTCCCCTCCACGCCCCCAAACACCAAGAGACCTCACACAACCATTTTGTGTGTGTGAGCGATCGCGTGCCACCACCACCGAAAAAAGGTTCCCTAATTGAAATTATTTCAGGAGACGGGAAAGTAAGGCATTGAATGGTATGAGGAATTAATAAGTACTAACGGCTGCTGCTGTATGCTGGGAGTTGGGTACAATGTAGAGCCATACTGTGAGCCTTTAGGGTGAGAGGCTTGAGAGAAAATAGTTACATATGCATTATAACAGCAAAGTCAAGAGGATTACGAGCTTCACTTAGCAAATATGAGAAAGCATATTTGAGATAGACTTATATTTGACCACGAAAGTTTGACAATATTAAAGAAGTTGGGTGTACACCATGTTGAAGCATGCATTCATATGGTTATACAGACTATCTACGTCAGTAAACTTGTTTTACCCAAAATTTTCTTATGTATGTCCGTTAGTTATTTGCAATGAATTTGAAAAGGTTGCCTTAATTGTATCTTTTTTTGGGTGAAAGCGGTTTAGTTGTGTCATTTATATGGATGGGAACAAATCTCTTGTGGAACATATTAAATTAACTAAAGTGATACAATTATACAAATGGTAAATTTTGTGATTTGGGAAAATTATTAGCCAGATAAGAACATTTCATTTCTTCAGCTAATCAAGTGTCGGTTTTAACTTTGACTTAAAAGTTGGTAGTATATCCATCAACAGGCTTATTGATATTATTTTGTATAGAATATCATTCAATCAAAATGTTTCTAATTTTGACTAGAATATCAGTAGTTTAAGTACACTATTACTTTGAACTCTCTTATGATCACATAGCTAATCACCTTCAGGGCTTCGTGGTTTAATATTGATTACAGGAAGTGAATTGCTAAAATATGGTTCAAATCCTAACTTTTGGCTGTAATCACACTTGTATATTGTTGTCTCAAGGGTAGTGTTCACCCTATTTATGAAGGTGTTGGTCTTTAATTGCTTTATCACGTGCAAGTCCCTTGACTATCCTCCAAGGTATTGGCCAAAACTGATACATTTCAGCCGTTTTGGATCGGAATCGGAGTACCTAAACCGCCTAAACTACCGAAGCCGACTTATTTGTAACCATCAAAACCCATTGACACTGCCAAAACTGATACTCATAGGAAGGGTGTGAAACTGATACTGAAACATTTTTGTGAATGTTGCTATCTCCTTGTGGTTTGCATGTAGTCTACTGTTGAGAATAGACAATGCTTACTTTTATTACTTCAAAGTGGATTTTTTCCCCAAGAGTGATAAATAATTGCTGGTGCCCAACAATTGTGATTACCCTTTGTGTTTGTTTGTAAAAGACTGTCAGCTCTAAGAGTACTTAGCTTAATTTACCCATCAAAATCCTAAATATAGCTACTCTTTCCTTTCGTCTCTACATCAAATTGTATGTTGGACTTCTTTTCTTAAAAAAAAAGAAAAATAAACCCTGCATTGCACATCTCTCAAGTTCGCTGATGCTGAATATCCCATTTCTAAGACAGCTTCATACGAGAACCAGTAGGAGGTTCATTTCAATGGTAAAGAAAGGCAATAGGACGAGCCATACTTCTTACACACGGTAGGAGTTCGATTTTCATAGTTCTCCATTTTGGTCATCATTCAATGACTATTCTTCAAGGAAACCCCTTGCAGAACATGAGACTGATCAAAGGTGGAATGATCTTTAGAAATAGAAACCTCAAATTCTACACATGATTATGAATAAATGTACTAGTCCAGCATTCCAACAAGGCACACTGGTTTTTGGATTCATAGGTGCTGACTGGCAGACTGCTGAGTTATAGTGGTGCAAAAAGGGAAATTGGCAAACAGTGCCTTGTAGGAATAGATTGGGATTGGATGCTCAGATCTCACCAGGAACAGCTCTTGGAGGCAGTAGAATAATACTATTGGTGGTAGAGTGAATAATGTTGTGGGAATAGATTCAATCTTGGAGATATATGAACAATCAGGTCTGTGGTGCCTCTAAAAGACAACTAAAATAAGTTAAGAACTTGAGAATATGAGGTATGGAGATTGTCCTGGCCATTTCCAGATGAGGATCTTGCCCACATTGTGATCTATCCTTTATTTTATCAAAATTGACAATATTTGACGTACCTAATAGTTCACATACTTTTTTTTTTGATGAAGAGATGCATTTGTACGTCTCTTCCTTTCAAGTCAATCTCGTGGTGAGAAGATCGTTATATTTGACTATATGGTTGTGTTGTGCAAGTAACCTCTAACTTTAATTTCATGCGCTGTATTAAATATTGAAATAGAGGATACTAGTGGATAACATCTCTGTTTCCTCTGTTCATAATATTGGTGGCCTTTCTAGATGTTTCTGTATTTGAAGTTTAACACCAGAGGATTATATACCAAAGTTCAAAGCTTTGGACCTTTGGTAGTGGTATTAGACATCTCTATGAGTATCAGTCTCGATAGTTTCAACTTTCAAATGCATTGCTGGATGCAGATCAACATATCGAGTTTTAGCACTCTGGAAATTATAAAAAGAGCTCACTACGATGAAGGAAATAAAATGCTATAGTATAAAAATAATTATAAAATCAGTTGTGCAGTCCACATTTTGGTTTCGATGAATAATTGCATATTAGTTCCTATATACTAATAAATGGTAATTTCATACTTACCATGACGACTTTGTACCATAAATGGGCATGAAATGGTCTTCATGCAGAACGAGGGTGCGTTTGGGAACAGAGTTCTGAAAAGAAAACTGGGGTTTGGTGGAGCTAGGCCTCCAAATTTTATGTCACTCAACTCCTGTGTGTTTGGCAACCTTTTTGGAGTTTGGGTAACCTCCAAATCTAACTTCAAAACAAGTAGCAAGACTCCAACCTTTGCTAACTCCATAATATACCATCTAAACCCTTCTTTCATATTTTCACATCTCTCCCCCTCTTCCTAGAGTAGCATCTTCTCCCTTTCAACATGCCATCCAACCATGGATTTCAATGTTTTTCTTTTGATTTTCATTTTTAATGGCAGGACTTGGGGGTTTTCGTGAAAATGTGGTTGATAAAAATAGGTAGTGTTGATTGTCATATTTGAATGGGCAAGGTTTTAGATTTTTCATGAAATTGTGGTTGATGACTATGGGTAATGTTGATTTGCATATTGAATTGGTGTAGGGACTTTGGATTTTTATGAAATTTTATATGAGAATGGCAGAATCTTTGTGCTCCATGAAATTGTGGATGATAATTGTAGGGCTATGTAGCTTAATGAAGTTTAAATTTATCTAATTCTACTCATTACTTCTGAAAGCAGAACTCTAAAACAGACTATAGTATCCAGGTCTTCGGTTAACTGGAGTGGAGTTTCAGAACTTGAACTCGAGTTTCAAGTCTCTCAACACCAATCCAGACCTAACACCATTTTATGAAACTTTTGTTCCCAAATTAGGCCTGAAAAGGAAAATGAAGCCAAATAAAGTATATTTTCACCCAATCTGGGCTGATTTTAGCCAAAATTTGGTCGGTCTCACCCATTTGCCTTTTCTTTTTCCAGCTCTGGGCCTCTGGCAAAACATCTCACTTATTTTGGCAAACTTTGGCTTGTTTCTGTGGCCTTTTTCCATCAAACTTCCACTCGTTTCTGCTAAAGTTCGGCCAAATCCAGCCAGTTTCAGGTTCTCTCATCTTGTTTCCGGTCGTAATGGATTTTGAACTACTCCAAAATTTATGAAATTCAACAAAAAAATTTGGTCGATATGTTTGGCAGTTTCCTATTGCGATTTTTCAGAAGTAGTTGTCAATGGAAGATAAGAATTAGTAGCTCTTTCTGATCCTTGACGTAGACCAGTTTGCTGCATTCTTTGAACATTGCAAGCAGTTACAAAGGACATACCATTTAGGGATAGATTATGCATGAGTGAGATTTAGATGGAGGGGAGGAAAGGATGTGGTGATAGGTTTGAACATGCTTTCTCCATTTTATTTTTATATTACTTTTTTTCCTCTCTATTTTTCTTAGTGGTTTGGACATGTGCACCTCAGCCCAATAGATTCTCCGGTAAGGAGGAGCATTAATATAGTAATTATGGGAGCCTCTAGGACTAAAGGTAGGCCTACACGAACATGGGTTTCAATTTTAAAAAGGACATTGGTTTTTGTTAGTGTTCGATAGGACATGGCCCTTAAGAGGGCTGAATGAATGAAACGGATTCAAACAGCCCAGCCCAAAAAATTGGGATAAAGACTCTGTTGCTATTATTTTGGTTTATTTTTGCTCTATTTTGTGTGTATAGTTAACAGACAAAGAAAGTGAATTGTACGAAGTTTGATTTGGAAGGGGAAGTATTTGGGATTGAGATAAATACACTTCTCTATTGTTTTCCATGAGAAATTTCTTGCAAAGCTCTATTGTCCAGTTAAATTGTTATTAGTTGTAGCTGGTACCATTTCATGTTGTGTCGGCAACAAATATTTATTGTCAGAATCTTCATATATGAGCGTGAACAAATGATTTAAACATAATGCAATTAGTACTTGTATTTCTCATACACAGAAGCAGAAGACTCAGGGACCAGCATTCAGTGGAGGCATAGGTGATGTACAGGAACCGAAAGTTATACGAAAATTTCCACAGAACAGGCCAGTTGTTGAACAAGCTGCCCAAAGTAAACCTGGGCTCTCAAAAGAACTTTTGGCAGGGGTATGATGTTATATCCCTCTATCAGTACATTTTATACCTTTGGCTTCTGTTGAACTTCTCTTAATAACTATGCTTCATGCCTTGTGACCTTGCAGGTATTCAGTGGTTCATGAATATGCAGTTAGTTTAGTTTATTGTTCTGTATCTCTACAGCTAAAGAAGTTCGTACAGTGTACATCCTAATTCTTAATATGGACTACCATGGACATGAACTGACTTATTAAATGAATTGCCAATGGAAATGGACAAGAGTTATTTTGTTACATTGGAAGTGGTTTCATGTGGTTTGGATTGGCTTGTATGCAGTTGAAATTTGCCTTGTACTTCAATTCATGAATTTTGTTTAGGTCTACCCTTTGTTCTAGAAGCTCGTGCCATCTTCATCGACAGAGTGAATGTGAAGGATTTGGAATTGACAAATGTTAAAGGACAATACAAAAATTATTAGGGATCAACACATTTTTATCAGGACTGCCAAAAATTGACACTTATGGATATGTACATAACTGCTAGAATTTTGGTAGTTCCGACTGCCAATTTTTATTTTTATCTTTGGGAATTGGACGAGTTCATCTTTGTAACCAAAAGCTGTTCCTTAGGCATTGTTGAAAGACATGTACGAACGTTATCACAGAGAAATTTTGTATGCCATTTAGTTAAGAGAGTCCGGAAGTGACTGATAAATTGTGAATTCAAATTATTATGCTTATATATTGTTTATTTTCCATATAAATTCTCCATTATCACCCTTAGGAGGCGTTTGGTATGCGGAATACTATATAGCCGGGAATTCTATATTCCCGGGAATCAAATTCTAAGGAATTAAATTTCCTGGAAAATTACATTCCCATGTTTGGTGACAATATAAATATTCTCGGGAAAAAAATAAAAAATAATAATAACGAAAAAAATTTAACAAATATAAGAAAACCGGTAAAAACGAAAAAAAATTGGTAAAAACAAAAAAATTGGTAAAAACGACAAAAAATCGGTAAAAATGACAAAATAACAAAAAACGACAAAGACGATGAAAAACGACAAAAAATCGGTTAAAACGACAAAAATGACCAAAAAAGCGACAAAAAATGTATAAACGACAAAAATAACAAAAAAAAGGATAAAAATGACAAAAATAACAAAAAAAAGGGTAAAAATGACAAAAATAACTAAAACACGACAAAAACGACATAAAATCGGTAAAAACGACAAAAAAACCAAAATACGACAAAAACGACAAAGAACAACAAAAAATCGGTTAAAACGACAAAAATCGGTTAAAACGACAAAAAATCGGTTAAAAACGACAAAAAATCGGTTAAAACGACAAAAAATAACCAAAAAACGAAAAATAATATAAAAACAACAAAAAAAGACAAAAAATCAGTTAAAACGACAAAAAATCGGTTAAAACGACAAAAAAATAACCAAAAAGCGACAAAAAAATCGGTAAAAGCGACAAAAAAAAGCGATAAAAATGACAAATAACGACATAAAATCAGTAAAAATGACCAAAAAGCGACAAAAACGACTAAAAATCGGTAAAAACAACAAAAAAAACTACAAAAACGACAAAAAAATCGCTTAAAACGACAAAAATTGACAAAAAAGCGACAAAACGACAAAAAATAATCAAAAAGTGACAAAAAGACAAAAAATGGGTAAAAACGACAAAAAATTGGTAAAAACGACAAAAAATGACAAAAAAAACAAAAAATAATCAAAAAGTGACAAAAAAGACAAAAAATTGGTAAAAACAAAAAAAATGACAAAAAATTGGTAAAAACGAAAAAAATGACAAAAAAACGATAAAAACGACAAAAAAAAGAAAAAATGTTCAAAAGTAATCAAAATTGATCAAAAAAGAAGAAAAAATTTAGACAATTTTTTTTTTTGCCCGGACAAAAAAAAAATACCCACCTATTCTCAAGGGATAGAATTCCCATGTTTTGTGGGTAAACTATTTACCCGGATATTTATAATTCCCGGGAATAAATTTTTTATAAGCCAAACAAATGTGGTAATAGATTCCCATCTTAAATTTTTTCGGGAATAAAAAAAAAATACCGCGTACCAAACGCCCCCTTAAAAGAAATATTTGTGATCTCTTATTGAGAGACCAATTGTCAATATCATTAGAATGGAACAATATTTGACAATTAAACATACATTTCTGCAGAAGAGGTTGCCATGACTTGCAACTTTCGTGTTTGTGGTGACTTGCAGGGATGAGTTTTAGGTTTGAATTAAGCTGTTGACTGAAATACAATTTACTGGCAATTTTCATTTTCGCGTCTTTCCAGTAACAAAAGTAAGCCGTCTTACCATCCGGCTCTATAGTGATCATATAATAATTCTAATTAATCTAAGTTCTAATGATTGTTCTTGTTTAATTGTTTCTTCTAGACTTACTAGCTTTGTTTCTCACAATTGACTTAATTGATCCTTGAGCCCATTTTCTAGAATAGTAATGGTAAGATGATTGATTGTAGTTCTAGTCGGTAATGACCCGAGGTTTGGTCAAATGATTTTCTTTTTTAAAATTTTGAGTTAGCGGCGCATTTTACTATTATAAAGAGGCTTAAAAATAACATATTGTGAATTGCCGTCTAAGCTCCACACTTTAAGATCTAACTACATGCACATATATCTATGACAAATCTTTATTAAAATATAGGCTTAATTGCAACTTGATACCCTCAACTATAACCGTTTTTCAATTTGATATCCTAAACTTTCTTTTTTTTTTTCTAATTTGATACCTTGAAATTTTTTCTCCAAAAATACTCCTTTCATCTCTCTCTTCCCCACCCCTTACACCATCGCTGCCCCCTCACCCCTCTTTCAGCCAACACCCTTGGCCGCTCCCACCCTCCTCTTGCCGTCCCACCTCCCGTGCGCCTCCCTCCTGTTGGAGTGGGTGGGGTTCCCAACCTATGTGGAGAAGGCCCCGGAGTGCGACGAGCGCCGTCCGATGTCGGAGAAGCTCGGGAAGTAGGCGACGAAGTTGCTGCTGTTGCTGCTGGAGCTGCTGGAAGCAGGGGATCCGAGTTCGGCCCGAACTCGGTCCTAGGCCGAGTTCTGGCCGAACTCGGTCTGGCGCTTCCAGAATGTTGGCGTGAGGTTCTGTTTGCTCGACACAGAGTTCTGGCCGAACTCTGTGTCGTCGGGGGCTGAAGCGGATTTTAGGATGAGTTTTCATCATTGGATCAAATCCAACGGTCCAGGTTTGCTGCGGGATTAGGGAGTTATATTGAGTTTTCTCAACCCTAATTCAGAACGCATCATTATCGCAAGGAACACAAGTTTGAGAGAGGAAGGAGGCAAGAGTGCCATTACAACTTCGGAGAAGAAGACGGAGGATTGAAGGTCGCTATTCGAAGGAGATCGTGTTCGGGTAATCTCTACTCGTCGTTCTCGCTCTTCGTAGCCTTGTAATCATTGTTCTTATCTCTGAGTGTTGTGGGGATCCGATTTGGATCGGGAGGAGTTTGTAGAGGGTGTAATTCTTCTATTCCATTAGTGGAGGCTTCTCAGGGTTGGACTCCGATCGTCCCGTGGTTTTTTCTCGCAAGGGTTTTTCCACGTCAAAAATTCTCTGTGTCTGCGTGGATTGTTTTGTGTGTTTGTTTTTGGGTTCGTGCGTTGTATTGCTCGGTCCTCTCGCAGGTACTCTCCGGTTTGGGGAAAGGTTTTCGCGTTTCTTTCCCAACAGAGTGGTATCAGAGCTTTGGATTCAAAGGGTGTCAGGAGTTGACAGAGGAACCAGAGAGGAGAGATGGACGCGAAGCCGGTGCGCATGATGAATCTGAACGGCACAAACTATCATTATTGGCGGAGCAAGATAAAGGATTTGCTGTTCGTCAAGAAGCTGCATCTGCCCGTATTTGCATCCGAGAAGCCCAGTGATAAATCCGAGGAGGACTGGAAGTTCGAGCATATACAGGTGTGCGGATACATCAGGCAGTTCGTTGACGAGAACGTGTACAACCACGTTGCCAATATTGAGCACGCGAAGACGTTATGGGATAAGCTGGAATCTTTGTACGCGAAGAAGACCGGGGTAAACAAGTTGTTCCTGATCCGGACGATGATGGGTCTGCGGTACAAAGATGGGGAGTCTATTACAGATCACTTGAGTGATTTCCAGGGCGTGGTTGACCAGCTATCTTCTATGGGAGTCAAGTTCGACGACGAAGTTCAGGGACTGTGGCTGCTGTGTACATTGCCAGACTCGTGGGAGACCGTACGAGTATCTATGATCGCTTCTGCTCCAGAGGGCGTGGTCAGTCTGGAGTTTGCCAAGAGCGGGGTGTTGAATGAAGAGATGCGGAGACGTTCTCAGGGCACTTCATCCACATCCCACCACTCAGAGGCACTTGTTTCAGAGAGCCGCGGAAGGGGCAAAAGCAGGGGTCCAGGTGGTGGCAGAGACAAGAGCAGGAGGAAGTCCAAGGGTCGTTACGAGGACTCGGAGTGTTACCATTGCGGTAAGAAGGGCCATATCAAGCGAAATTGTTTCGCTTGGAAGAGAGAGAAGAAGGGCGACAAGGGGAAGCAAGAAGAGAACACTACAGCGGCGGCCTCGGTGCATGGAGGCGATGTGATCGTCGTAGGTGATGAGGTCATTACTAACCTCGCCTGCGATGACAATTCTTGGCTGGTGGACTCAGGGGCTTCAGCACATGTATCTCACAATAGGGCACTGTTTGCCACTTACACTACAGGCGACTGTGGAGTGTTGAAGATGGGCAACGGAGATGTGTCGAAGGCGGTTGCCGTTGGAGATGTGCATTTGAGAACGAAGACGGGTGCGGTTCTTGTTCTCAAGGATGTTCGTCATGTCCCTGATATCCGTTTCAACCTGGTGTCGGTTGGAAGGTTGGATGACAAGGGATTCTTCAGTCTCTTCGGGAATAGTCAGTGGAAGCTTTCCAGAGGTTCGATGGTGATTGCCAGAGGAAGCAAGAAGTCCGGTCTCTACTATATGGAGGGGAGCGCAGAGGGGGCACAGGAGGTGAACGCAGTCAGTGATGCGTCTACCGAGTTGTGGCACAGGCGGCTCGGCCATGTCAGCGAGAAGGGGATGAGCTACTTGGTGAACAGGAAGGTGATTTCGAGGCTCAGGTCTACAAAGTTGGAGAAGTGCACGCACTGTTTAGCTGGGAAGCAAAATAGGGTGTCTTTCCAAAGTCACCCAAGTTCGAGGAAGCCGGCGTTGCTCGAGTTGATTCACTCGGATGTCTGCGGTCCTATGAAGGTAAAATCTCTTGGTGGTGCTTCTTACTTTGTGACTTTTATTGATGACTGTTCCAGGAAGGTTTGGGTCTATGCCTTAAAGACCAAGGATCAGGTGCTGCCTACTTTCAAAGAGTTTCAGGCCTCTGTTGAAAGGAAGACGGGCAAGAAGTTGTTGTGTGTTCGGTCCGACAATGGCGGCGAATACATCGGTCCCTTTGATGCGTATTGCAGAGAGCAAGGGATACGACACCAGAAGACTCCGCCAAAGACACCTCAGCTCAATGGTGTAGCGGAGCGCATGAACAGGACACTGATGGAGAGGGTGCGGTGTTTGCTGTCAGAAGCAAACTTGCCGGGCAGTTATTGGGGTGAGGCTCTTCTCACAGCTGCTTATATTATTAATTTGTCTCCTAGTGCTCCTTTGCAGGGTGATGTGCCTGACAAAGTATGGTACGACAAAGAGCCGTCATACAGTCACCTGCGGGCGTTTGGTTGTAAAGCCTTCGTGCATGTACCGAAGGACGAGAGGACCAAACTTGAGTCGAAGACGAGGCGATACGTTTTTGTCGGCTATGGTCGGGATGAGTTTGGCTATAGACTCTACGACCCCGTGGAAGGAAAGCTCTACAGAAGCAGGGACGTGGTGTTCGTCGAGGATCAGACCATGACCAACACTCAGGATTCCGAGACGCCTTCTGAGGCTGAGGAATTGCCTGAGTTAGAGTCATTTCGCTTCGAGCAGTTTCCAGAGGACATCGCAGAGGATCCAGTTATGGGGGAGCCGGTACATGGAGTTGCTCCCAACCTTGATCATCAGCCTGCTGATGGTGGTCAGGGTGTCCCTCAGGAGGATGAGCATGCCGGAGAGGTAGTTCCTGAAGGGGCGGAGGCTGTCGGTATACAGCCAGCACCAGTGGCTCCACTGAGAAGGAGTGACAGGGATCGTAGACCATCTACGAGATACTCACCGGATGAGTATGTGCTATTGACTGACGGGGGGGGGGGGGGGGGAGCCCGAAAGTTTCGCAGAGGCTATGGAAGACGAACACAGGCAGGAGTGGATGGTGGCTATGCAGGAGGAGATGAGTTCCTTGCACACCAATTCCACTTATGATCTGGTGCGGTTGCCAAAGGGCAAGAAGGCTTTGAAGAATCGATGGGTGTTCAGAGTGAAGCAGACGGATGATGCTACTCGCCCTCGATACAAAACGAGGCTGGTAGTCAAAGGCTACGGTCAGCGGAAAGGCGTGGATTATGATGAGATCTTTTCGCCTGTCGTCAAGCATTCGTCTATTCGGGTGGTGCTA
This sequence comes from Iris pallida, assembly GCA_029216955.1. Lineage (NCBI taxonomy): Eukaryota > Viridiplantae > Streptophyta > Magnoliopsida > Asparagales > Iridaceae > Iris > Iris pallida. The sequence continues at coordinate 17,736,939 of JANAVB010020999.1, forward strand.
GCATTAGCAGCCAGTTTCGACTTGGAGGTCGAGCAGATGGACGTGAAGACGGCATTCCTCCACGGTGATCTTGAGGAGGAGTTGTACATGGAGCAGCCAGAGGGATTCTGTGAGAAGGGCAAGTCACATTTGTCTGCCGGTTGAGGAAGAGCTTGTATGGTCTGAAGCAGGCTCCGAGGCAGTGGTACAGGAAGTTCGAGTCATTTATGGGGGAGCATGGTTATGCACGGACGACGTCGGACCATTGTGCATTTGTGAGGTATTTTGCCGATGATGATTTTATCATCTTATTGCTCTATGTTGATGATATGCTATTAGTGGGTCGGAATGCCACTAGGATAGCGGAGTTGAAGCGCCAGCTGGGCGCGGCCTTCTCTATGAAGGATTTGGGTACAGCGAAGACTATTCTTGGGATGGAGATCAGCCGAGAGAGAGAGTCCAAGCTGCTACACTTGTCCCAAAAGAAGTACATTCACCGGGTACTTCAGCGTTTCGGGATGGACGGGTCAAAGAAAGTGAGTTCCCCCCTCGCGGCTCACTTTAAGCTCACTGAGGAACAATGTCCATCTACCGAGGACGAAAAGGAAGATATGGAGCGGGTTCCATATGCCTCAGCTGTGGGAAGCCTGATGTATGCTATGGTGTGTACGAGGCCAGATATTGCTCATGCAGTTGGTATGGTTAGCAGGTATCTTTCAAATCCTGGAAGGGTACATTGGAGTGCGGTCAAGTGGATTCTACGATATCTTCAGGGCACTGCTGGTTGGAGACTTTCCTTTGGTGGTGACGAGCCGAAGCTAGTTGGGTATACCGACGCTGATATGGCTGGAGATGTAGACACGAGGCGATCGACTTCGGGCTACGTGATGATGTTTGCGGGAGGAGCAGTATCGTGGCAGTCGCGGTTGCAGAAGTGTGTTGCCTTGTCGACGACAGAGGCAGAGTACATTGCGGCGACGGAGGCTTGCAAGGAGCTGTTGTGGATGAAGAAGCTGCTGCAGGAAATGGGACTGAAGCAAGAGCAGTATACTTTGCTTTGCGACAGTCAGAGTGCGATCCACCTTGTGAAGAATCAGACGTTTCATAGCCGGTCCAAGCACATCGAGACCCGGTATCATTGGATACGGGATGTGGTTGAGAAGAAGGACGCGGAGCTTGAGAAGGTGCATACAGATGACAACGGAGCTGATATGTTCACGAAGATTCTACCAAAGGGAAAGTTTGAGTACTGCAGGCAGGTCGTCGGGATGACGACATCCTCCCCATAGTTGTGAAGGAGGAGATTTGTTGGAGTGGGTGGGGTTCCCAACCTATGTGGAGAAGGCCCCGGAGTGCGACGAGCGCCGTCCGATGTCGGAGAAGCTCGGGAAGTAGGCGACGAAGTTGCTGCTGTTGCTGCTGGAGCTGCTGGAAGCAGGGGATCCGAGTTCGGCCCGAACTCGGTCCCAGGCCGAGTTCTGGCCGAACTCGGTCTGGCGCTTCCAGAATGTTGGCGTGAGGTTCTGTTCGCTCGACACAGAGTTCTGGCCGAACTCTGTGTCGTCGGGGGCTGAAGCGATTTTAGGATGAGTTTTCTTCATTGGATCTAATCCAACGGTCCAGATTTGCTGCGGAATTAGGGAGTTATATTGAGTTTTCTCAACCCTAATTCAGAACGCATCATTATCGCAAGGAACACAAGTTTGAGAGAGGAAGGAGGCAAGAGTGCCATTACAACTTCGGAGAAGAAGACGGAGGATTGAAGGTCGCTATTCGAAGGAGATCGTGTTCGGGTAATCTCTACTCGTCGTTCTCGCTCTTCGTAGCCTTGTAATCATTGTTCTTATCTCTGAGTGTTGTGGAGATCCGATTTGGATCGGGAGAAGTTTGTAGAGGGTGTAATTCTTCTATTCCATTAGTGGAGGCTTCTCAGGGTTGGACTCCGATCGTCCCGTGGTTTTTTCCCGCAAGGGTTTTTCCACGTCAAAAATTCTCTGTGTCTGCATGGATTGTTTTGTGTGTTTGTTTTTGGGTTCGTGCGTTGTATTGCTCGGTCCTCTCGCAGGTACTCTCCGGTTTGGGGAAAGGTTTTCGCGTTTCTTTCCCAACACCTCCTTCCGCCACTCCTCCGATCTGTCCCCTCCCACGGCCGCCACCCCCCTCCTCTCGCATCCCCCCCTTTCCCTACCCTCCCCCCCCCCCCCCACCCCAACGCCCGTCCCCACCTGCACCCCCACCCCCTTCTCTCACCACCCATCTTTATTATCGCGCACCGTCGGAGAGGATGGGCGGAGGCATCGATTGCTGGAGAGGGAGGGGGGAAGGGCATCATCGGAGAGAGAGGAGGGGGGAGAGAAAGAGGGGGGATGGATATTTCTGGAATTTTTTATTTTAGGGTATGCATTTAAAAACGGTGATAGTTGAGGGTATCAAGTTGTTGAGTAAAAAACTTTAGGGTATCAAGTTAAAAAATGGTAATAGTTGAGGGTATCAAGTTACAATTAAGTCTAAAATATAACATACTACTCATTCAAGGAAAAGTTGTAACATGTAACTTGTGACTTTTTATATATTGTTAGCAACAACCTCTTCACAGATTGCTTGCTCATTTTCGATTATCAATAGAGAATTTTTTTTTCTCTTCTTTTTCGTAGTTCTTGAAGATCGATTTCCGACTAATGTAATTGTTAGGACTGTCTATTACTAACAACTCGTAAGTAAATTGTAAGTAAAATTGAAATCAACCACTCTCTCGTACCAACTTTGGTTGCAACTATGAATGACTCGTGCTTTCAGTAAAGTTTTAAATTTACTTGCAAACTCCATAAATGGAATCTTGACAAGTAAATGTTTAAAAGGTTTGGTTGTCAATGAAATCTTGAGCCCAGACCAGGCATTTAGACACATTCACTCAGTCCAAACTGGCCCACTTGTGTGTTTGGTATTATTTGGGATTTTTCTCTCTCTTCAGAATAACAGTCTTTAATTTTTATTTATTAGCATATTTATATGATTAAGATTTTGTTGATCAAAATAGTTCGTTTTAGCGCAACCTCATTGCCATGTTAATATGTTATTATTCTATTTGGTTTTAAACTATTCAATCTCTATTACAAAGCCAATAACCTAAGCATCCTTTTTTTGTTTTCCCTTCTCGACCCATATAGTATTTTTTTTCCCTTCCCAAAAGTGAGGCTATCTACCTGAATTTTCTTTTCCTAAGGTCGATGGTCCAAAAATGTGTGTATATATATATATATATATATATATATATATATATATATATATATATATATATATATATATATATATAAAAGAGAGGATTTAGTAGAAGAATTTTTTTCCCTCTTTCATCTAAGAGGGGGGAGGATTTTTAGATTATAAAATCTTATTCCAGGAATTACCAATACCCGATAAAATATTTTTCCACAAAATATGGAAATAATATCCCCGTAAAAATTAGCATCCCTGCGGAATGGAGTTGTCTCCGGAAAATTAACAGCCCTACAGAAATTAACATCTCCCCAGAATAGAGATGTCTCGCAGAATTGAACAACTTCGCAGAAAGAAGCTACTCCACAGAATCTAGCCTAGCAGAGCACTGCCTTATAAAATATAGAAACATCGCATAAGTTTGCTAGAAGCAAATGCCCTTGCAAAAATCAGTAGAACCGCATAATCTAACCTCCAAGAGACTCAAGTCCATGAAATGGAGTAGTTTAGCTGAATAGAAGAGTGCCCCACATAAATCAACGGCTGCGTGGTATCTAGCCCAGCAGAGCACTGTCTCCGGGAATGGCACAACTCCATAAAATCTAGTCTAACAAATCTTTACCTCGCGAAACTCTATAGTTTTGTAGTTTGTCGTGGAACTCCATAGTTCCGAAATTTGTCGTGGAACTGCGCAACAAACAATTTTTCAGAAACAAATCAGACTCGAAAACTATATAGTTATGGGAGCTTTGCCCTCGAATCCCCAAGAGAGGTGCTATCCCATCAATCCCCGCTCACTGAAGGTCCCTAAATGATTTTGTATAACTGATACAAATAGTTCTCGACCCCGGAATACCCTTTCAATCAAGTTGATGCATTCACTTTACAAATAGAAATAATTCGGATGAATGTGGTATCTGTCAGAGATATGTGAATAATTTAGTAGGCCCTTGCTTTTTCATCAAGAAATCACATTTCAGATTTACGATATAACATCCTATGTCGATAACATGAATCTCGTCGGGGCTCCTGAAAAGCTTGGCATAAATTATTACAATATGAAGTTTATTCTAATTTATAACTGGCTCAAGTTGAAACCAAATTTCTTTTTTATGATTAAAGTATCATTATAGAGAGTTGGTATGGTGATTTTGTTAAAAAAATGAAAAAAAAAAAAAACTACTTGGTCTCTAATATGGGCTGGTTCATTTGGATACATTGGTTTATTTAGATAGACCAAAGTGAAAGGATGACATGGTAATAAATAGCACTCTTTTGATAAACAAAATTCTAAGTATCCTATTATGTACTGTTTTGTTGAACAAAATTTTGAGCTTAGCTATTTTGAGAATAAAAAATAATAATTTCCCATTACCTTTTATAGAGAAAGTTTAATTTTAAACTCATGGATGCAATACACCAATCCATCGACATTTTAACTAAAACATTGGACGCCAAATATAAAACAAAATAGTACCGTTTTCACAATACAAGAATGGTTGAGAACAATAAATGACGTAGCAATAGTCCATTTGATGTTTGGCATTTGAAAATGTAACTTTTGCCATTTAAAATGTGGACTAATAGGATGGTTATAAACTATAGTTGTGCGATCAAACATAATATACTTCTCATTATATACCACTATTTCATCACTCCCTAATCCGTGGATGTCGATGCAGTATACTGGCGGCGACAAGTTTCACCAAAGCCGTAGTCTAGTCCGACTTTGAACGATCAGACGTGATACTCAAAAGTAGTAGATATGATTCTTCAATTAATAGAAATAGGTCCACATAAATTTTATCAGACTAGTGAAATCGGTCCCATATAAAACTTTTAGAGACAAAAATAGCATCATAGAAATTTTATTGTATGTTCAAAGGTGTTCTAGTGAAATATTTGGAACAAAATAGAAATTTGTAAAGGTAGGACAAAAGAATCTTGACCTAAGACTGGCACTATCAACACTCTTGACCCAAGTTAATCAATAATATCCCTAGGTTGATCCATGTCAACATCTAGACTAGGCACACAAATTGCTAGTCAAAATCTCCAGACAAGATAGAATGCAGGTTTCAGTGTTGTATGCTAGATAGGATGCCAGAGATCCTTAAAATCCACATGAAATCTCAATTAGATATGGACGCGGGATAGACCCATGAGTAAATCTGATAAGGTTTCGGATTTAGACAATCTTTTTCTGCTTAGGATAACCCTCCAGACATAACATGAACTAATAAATTAAAAGGTTGAGAAGGTTGGGATTGCATGTGATATTCTAGAACTGGTCCATAATAATAGTCGATGAGCAATCAAAATTAATTTAGTTTTAGAGAGTTGACCAATTATCTCCGAAATAAATTATGGTATAGACAAGTGATCAAAGTGGGAAGTACATAATGAGCATAAAGGAAAGAAAATGGATGGTGGAAGTGGTGATGGATTCGTCCACGGAACTTTGGTTGAACCGTCCCACTCCAACTCCCGTCCATTGGCTGCAGTGGAAAAGTAGCAACATTTCCATTAACCATCGTCAAGTATCAAAAGCACCATGTCGAGTGATCATCTTTGTTTTCAAAGATCGTTTCATAACTACCACGAGAGGAGATTGGCGAGTTTGTTAGTGTGAACATCTATAATCTATATAACCATTAGAATAGAGTTTTGAGTAGCTAACAAAATAGACTTTGACTACTCTATGTCAACCTTTCTGGCACGTACCAAAAGAATACTATAGAAAAGTTTGTTCTCTCTCTCTAGTAATGAGCTTCCAGCGCTCACACTCTGATGATGATACCGGCTCTATTTATTAATTCAAAAATAGTGGATTCATGGCCGACCGGGACGGTTGGATTAAACTATCCGAAACTAATTTTAGTTATCGTTTGACTTTATTGTGGGTCGGTTCTGGGTCACTTGTGATCCGATCTCCTGTGAAATGACGCTGAATCTGGGAGTTGCCTTAAGACTTGAGCAAAAAGAAAAGGTTGTCCAAATTCAAAATATTGTCGGACCGGCCCTGAATGGGTCGTTGTTCTGATACAATATATATTTGTGCTTGTTATTATTTCAGATGATAGTAGACATGTGAAAGATGAGAGTGACTAATGTTACTCCCAATTTGAGAAAATCATGTGAGCATATTCTGATTAATACTCGGTGGGTACCCATACTTGATTATAATAATTCTAGAGACACCGATATCAAAGACGGACCTAATGAACCTTGGTTTGTTTTCCAGTCTTGTTTCTTAGTTATGGGGAATTCGTGTTGGTGTTAATGAGCTATTGTATATTAATGGTGCAATCTGCATCAATGTTCTGTTCATCTTTTTTGCATTAGAATGGGTCACAGATAAGAAGGAAAAAATATATTTAGTTCTAGGATCCAAGTATAATACTAAAAATTTACGTTTTGATTTTTACCCCAGTTTTTTTCATATAAAGTAATAATTCTATATTAAATTGCATCAGGGGGGATTGGTTTTCGAAATTATATGCGCAGGGACAGACCGCCAACTGAGTTGGAGGACCCTGTCACAGAAGTGATGAGCCCTCCAACTCAGTTTGCGGGCTGGGGGGAGCTCCAACTCGCCAACTGAGTTGGCGGTTCGGAGTGGGTCCCCCCTCCAAAGGTCCAGTAGCTCGCCAACTGAGTTGGAAGTTGGAGCCCGTTGCCTCCAACGTTCACTTTCTTCTCCTACATAAGCAAATCAATTCTCTTCACTCTTCTCGCATCTCTCCTGCAATCTTTCCTCAAAGGCTCCCGCATTCTTCTTCTTGTCTCCTGCAAAGCTCCCACAAGCTTCTCTCTACAACACTTCTACAAGTTTTTCTCCTACAATCTTTTTTCTACAAGTCTTCATGTATCATAGCGTAATAATAGTGTGCTCGCACGGAGATAACATAAATGGGTTAGATTACGAAGGAGGAAAAATCCAAAAAATTTCAACTTATCTTAATAGTAGTTTTGAAAATTTACGTAATCTAATTATTGAACGTTGTTCTATTCAGTATGAATTTATTATAAAATCTGTTTTTAATTCTAGATTTTTTTAGTAGATGGCGATAAAGCATGAAATTTTGTTCTTGAGATTATTTCACAATCACGATATATAAATATTTTTGTTATTCAAATATCCACGACATTTGATAACAGAAATAGTCAACCCATGAATTATTTTGCTGGTGCTAAGTTCTTCCCAACAAATTGTTCCATCTTTTGAAGAAAATTATTCATCAGACGAATCTGACAACGATGATGATGATAATGAAAGAAATAGTGATGACTTAATTGAAAATATAGAATATGAGTTAGATGATAATATGAATAATGCTACAACCCGTGAATTATTTATTGGTCAAAGATTTTCTTCTCGTTCTGAATTTAGAAGTTTTATAAGTAATGTTACAATTGAACATAATTTCAGTTGTTCAGCTAATGCTATGAACAATGCTCGTGGAATTATTTATTCTTGTGATAACCCAACTGTAATTGGAGAGTATATGCCAGATTCATTGGAACTGGCGAAATAGTTAAAATAATTATATTAGAAAGTTATCATTCTTATTTTAGTGCACTAACAACAGGACGCCATCGACTAGCTACCGCTGTATGGGTTAAGAGCAGGATAATTGGTATAATTAGGGATAATCAATCGTATAGTGCATCACAAATAGTTAAAGATATATATAAAGAACATCGTATACATATTACTTATTCCAAAGCATGGAGAGCCCGAGAGATGTCATTAGCTGAAGTAAATGGAAGTTATGTTGATGCTTATGCTATTCTTGAGGAGTATGCTTTTAGAATTATGGAGACGAATCCCGGTAGTAGATGTTTTCTTAAAACTGTCGAAGATAATAGTTTTCAAAGAATTTATATTTGTTTCAAGGCTTGCATTGATAGTTTTTTAAGTGGTTGTTTACCGGTTATTAGTACTGATGTTACATTTCTTTCATCTAAATATCAATGTATCTTATTTATTGCTTGTGCTCATGATACTAACTATCAATTATATCCTATTGCATATATTGTTGTTGAAGGTGAAAAAAGTGATTCTTGGTCATGGTTTTTAAACTCATTAAGAATATCGTTTGAAAGTTCTCTTGTTGATTGGAATAGAATTTCTTTTATTTCGGATAAACAAAAAGGGTTAATAAATGCTATGCGAAATATTTTTCCAGAATCACCTCAATTTTTTGCATTCAATATTTCAAACAAAACATGAAACAAGTTACAAAAGAAAAAATATTTCAAAACTTGTTAGACTCGCTTGCTAGATCGTACAATCAAACGGATGCAGAACACTTGTTTGAAATAATTAAAGCCGAAAATATAACATTGTATGATTGGCTTATTGGTGTGAACGATGAAAATCGTCGTTTTGTACATTGGATAACAACGTACGCTCCTTGTCCCCGATTAGATATTAACACTTCTAATCTTGTTGAATGTTTTAACAATTAGATTAAAAAATTGTGCGATAAACCAATAACAACACTTCTCGACGGTATTATTGCCAAAATTATAACACTTAATGACAAGAATAGAAACAATGCTGGAAATATAGACACAGATTTCTGTCCGAAAATGTTGAAAACTATGACTTGCATTATCAGAGAAAAGAATCATCCAGAACCACTAGGTATTGATAGTTACACATGAAATAATAGATCGTGCAACAAGTAGAACATACATTGTACGATTAGACGATATATCTTGTACATGTGAGAGATGGTACCATACTTATATACCGTGTATACATGTATGTTTTGTATGTAGATATTGTAATTTTATATTCAAAGTTATTATCATGCACTGTTTTCTACCTCGAACTTGAGAAGTGTATACACAACAAAGATGGAACCAATTCCAGTTTCCTACTAGATTCAAGCTCCTTTGGTAAGAGGAGAAATTGGAGTACCAGCCATATGACATAAAGCCGGCAGACCAAAGAAGAATTGCGTCAAGCCCCAAGAACTATCGACAAGAGAACTATGTTGCAGTAATTGTGGTACAATGGGACATAATCGAACGAGATGTACTAGTCAGCCAAGAGAGTGATTGAACATTGAATATTGTTACATCATGAATTTAAGCATACTTACAAATTTAGAAAATTTGTTACAAATATAGAAGATGTACTAGTAAGTCAAAAGAGTGATTAAACATTGAATATTGCAATAAAACTTGTCTTACATCATGGATTCAAAGCATACTTGCAAATTTAGAAGTTATATTACTGTCACGACCCACACCCGGATATACGGGTACGAATACGTGGACCACGCCCAGCCTACGTCGCAGTATCGGCAGTAGAGCGCTGTCAAGTACCCTAAACTAACTACAACATCTAAGGATCCATAACTAGAAATGTACTCATGTCACATCACGAAAACTAAGGAAGATAAGACAAGAAATAATAACAATATCACTAGAACAACTAGAATCTACAATAATCATATGAGACAAGAATAAAACAGAGGAAAACAATAACAAAACTAATAACTACCAGACCTAGAACTCCTGAGAGACACTCACGGTAAAGAATACCGAGAACCACCCCAGCTAGCAACATCCTGTAGTCCAATACTGAGGGCATAACTACTCCTAAAATTTTGTCAACATATCCAGTCAGGATGGAACAAGCACAAATCTCAAATAACAGTTCTAGTTAGACGATATTGAAAATATAGCAGTAAATAGAGAGAATACACAAAAAATCATAAAATATACATGTGAGTATCATGGCAAGGTAAGCTGTAAATCTAGAGCTAGAACAAGGCAAGTAAAACTGATCATGGCATGTACAAGAATCAAGAATCACCTATCTAGGTGTGTGAGTACTAGCTACAATACGTGGCCGGCTTGGGAACTTGCACAATAGTAACAGGCCTGGCTAACCATACGTGGGGTGTATGATCAACACTCACAATCAATAGGTGCACAATGGGTGCACAATAGGCTTTGACCACATATCTATACTAATACTCCCCGTCTCCCGACTAGTATAGTGGATCCAACCATGACACATCATGACAGCGATTCTCTGAAAGGGTAGCTAGCCTTCGCAGGAATCGTGTCTATACAATGCACAAGGAACAAGAAAGACTTGCACAAGATATACCAAGGAATGCGAGGAATAACATCTCATGACGGGATCCAGAGAAATACCAATCCGTGTGAACAATGTGTCAAGAGAACAAGGATATCTATACTAAATACAAGAAACATAGACGATATCATAAAACAGAAATATTATCAGAGAATGTACTCGCCTGAGATCTGGTAGAATATGTCAACTGTGTAATCTGGCTCAGAGTGAAATCATAGACCTAAAGATGAGATATACAAGAGTCAATTAGGGTTCAAATAGTGTATGCTATGAAATCTAGGTCCAACTAAGTCAATCTAAGACAAAACGGGTCAAACTAGTTTAAACTAAGGCAAACTGGGTCAAAGGTGGACTTACAGTTGACTTGGTCAACTGGTCAACTCCAAGTCCAATCTAGGTCAAGTCTAGGTCAAACTTGACTAACGTTGACTAACAGTTGACTTTGGGTCAACTGGTCAACTTTGGTCAAGTTCTAGTCAATTTTAGGCTACGGTTGACTTTCGGTTGACTTTTGGTCAAAATAGTCAACTGTGGTCAACCAAGGTCAAAACTAGTCTAACCTAGGTCAAATGTTGACTCTACTTCGACGTTCAGTCAAAGTAGTCAACCATGGTCAACAGGGTCAAAGCTAGTCTCTATAAACATCTACAGGATCAACACATTCAATTTCAGTGGTTGTGAAATCACTGGAATCGAAGGATCTCAAAATACCATAAAAGGAGAAAGATTATGATAATAGAGTAAAAACCTACAGATGTTGTCGGATAGTGAAACAACCATTACCAACGTGTCCAGAATGGTCTAAATAGCTAGAATAGCCTGCCCATAAGTCCAATTTGGACACATGGGCAAAAAGGTAATTTCGGGCCAAAAACGGTATCCGTGTCGGAGTCGTTTTGCACCGAAAAACGTACAAAAAAATAAGTCTACAAAATATAACAAATTATATATCCACGAAACCAGAATGACGATACAAACCCAAGGGTATATCCAGAATTGGATTCCGTTGACCCGATCTCAATTTGGTCCGTTGACCAGAACATTGGAATTCCGGTTTGTACGAAAATGCGTGCCGGAGCCAATATCCTTAAAACTTAGCAAACTATATGTCAACGAGTCCAGAATGACGATACGAACTCAACGGTATATCCAAAATTGGATTTTCGATGAGCCGATCTCAAAATGACCCGTTGATCCGGATATTGGTATCCGACTTGTACCAAAATACGTGCCAGGGTCCACGTTCTCCAAATCTAACAAATTATATATGAAAACGTGCCAGAACGATGCCACAAGTCTACTGGTGGTGTCAGAAATTGAATTCGGAGTCCCGGGTTCAAAATAGAATTTTACAAGTTGGAAATTACGAATTCGGACGGCCAACTTTGGCGTCGAATTCAACCAATCAAACAAGCTCATAATGAAACAAAATTGGAGGGGTAGGAAGAGGGTTATACTAGCTGTGCACAAGAACTGGTAGCACGACAAATGGAGCTACAGTGGAGGAGATACGAGCCGACGAAGTTGGCTCCGCAAAACTGTGCAGAAATTTATACAATTTAAACGGTTAACTTGGTGGCCGGTTTTGATGTATCAAACGATGAAACTAACGGACAAAAATTGAGGGGAGTGAAGATGGATATACCGAGATTATGACGGAGTAAAAAAATCGTCGATCTAACGATCGAATTTCTCGAAAAATGTGCGTAAAGTTGCTGCGACGAGGCGCCATTTCTGGATCTCATTTGCGCGCGCGTCGACGAAATTCTGTACAAAACGCACGAATAGCCTATGCGTCGCGTCGGGGAGGATGGTGGCGTACCCAGGGGGTCACCGAAGCTCGCCCAGCCGATGGGGGTCGGCTACGGCGGCGGCGGCCGACGACAGCGCCCGTGCGCACGGCCTGCTGTTCATGCTGCTGCCACAGCTGTTGTTTCATGCTTGTAAAACCCGCAAATTCAAAATTATTTTTAGATTGATGGATTTTAGTTGTTAGCGTGGTCATAGGTTTATTAGTATTAGTTTTATTATTACTATTATTATTATTATTATTATTATTATTATTATTATTATTATTTTGGTCGATTAATTAAATTATTTTAGTTAATTTAGAATTAATGATTGATTGGATCGTTTCTTCGTTCAGGCCATGAGACCCAACCCAACTCCTCACAAACCCAAACCCAAAACCATTCTTTAAAAAAATATATATATAACAAAACCTATTTGCAACCCATGACCAGGACCACCCCAACCCGCTGGACCCATTCTCACTCCCCCACATCCCCACGTTCTCCTCACTTCTCTCTTATTAAACTCACCACCACTCCCACATAACCATCACTCTCCTCACACTCCTACTCCTTTTCCTCTCACTCTCCTTCTTTTTCTTTTTTCCCCAAAATTTCACTCCACCCGAGCCCCGTTCGGCCCCCGGCGCTTCCGTCCGTCGGCCAGCGTCTCCCGTGCCCTAGCCGTGAGCCCCACCTCCGAGCTCCGAACCCCCGCGTGTCACGCCCCGAGTCGGCAACGTTGGTCCCCGTTGTTAATTTTTGCCGATTCGATCGTCCTCGCTAAGGCGTGATGTCGTACGAGTCTGGATTTGCACTCGTACAAGGCCGAACGTTACGTTGCATTTGATATAAATACGCCAAGTTGAAACTTCACAAATCACATCAGAATTTAAGACGCAGTATAGGAAGATAGAAATGCTTTTCATTCATAGCTTGCAATGAAGTGCAAGACGTAATTACATTGGATGCCGTTGCGGCTACATTGATTGAAAACATAAAGAGAATACATTCGACAAGTTGCTTGAACTACGCTCGCCGTCCCATACATTCGCCCCTTGATACATAAGCCGTCGACTTGAATTGGCTTCAAAATACTTCAGTATAGGAAGAGCTTCAAAACGCCTCTCCGTACTTCAGCTTCGTTTTAGGTTGGAGCACCCGCCGCACCTGGGGAAATTGGGGGAGGGGATTCGCACACTTGCTAAGTGGACGAGACGAACCAACTCGTCTAAACCGACTCTGATTGTTAGGATAGGCATGCTTTAGAGTTGTCTTTCTATTAGAACTAAATGAATTCAGTTCATATTCGATAGCCATCTTTGAGTATTAAAGCATACAACATTACATCGCAGTTTATCATATTTCTTACCACGGCCGTGCTCGTCCCTGCATGAAAACAGAGATAATATTTATACCTGCATAAGACAATAGGTGAGCATGCAACTATCTTATATGCGGTCATTGGTGCTACGCACCACTAGGGACTTAATCGAAGTTGGCATGCGACGCAACCCATTCAGCCTAGGTTGCAAGCCTTACTGAAGGTCCCGCATGCCTCGCGCCGAAGCACGATAAATTATTCCCCCTAGGACGAATCGGTTCCGATGCCTCGGATACCGTTTCGAGGAAAACGAACTTGTGCACAAGCTGTCCATGACCATGCCTATGTGCGAACAGTTTCATATATGCAAGCAGTTTTGTATAGCGCGGATAGTATCGAACAACATTATCATTGCTCGCAACTCATGCAACGATTCATTTTCCCGAAAGCCGTACGCCGATTTAGCGTCCCGTGGGCACCAAATTGTCCGAGGCATCATAACCCATGATCGATGTTTCATAATATTTTGTAGCAGATGAAATAGTCTATCTTTTTACTAGAACCTTAAACATTTCCAGTTATGTGAGAAACTTGTATTTTTCTGAGTAGATTACTCAAAATCGATGCGTTTTTCCCGAGTTCTTGACTTAGTGGATTGGCATGCAATTAACTTGGCATCGTTCGATTTGAATGAATTCGAAGCAAGGAATAAGTTTGCGGGACAGAATAGAAAAGAAGGCCGAATCACCCACCGATTACTTTGCTTCGTGCCGATCGTCCAAGCGCTACGCAACGTCAATCCTTAGTTATGCGAGCTCCTGCAATGGCACCAACGCTTTGTTAGAATTCCATCTTTCCCCCTTGCATCGAAATTGTAATTGCATCCATGAAAACGACGCGAAAGCACTTCATCAAGCCCAGTGGCAAAGCTTCAAGAAAATCATACAGCGGTCCGATCCCGTCGAAGGGACTCTTATAGAGAGCTCACTCGCTGAGACGCAGCCCGCTGCATCTAGGACTTATTCCAACAGAAGTCGTTCCATTAGTTGGATCGATTCTCGTAACTTCCGTCCAAATCGATTTGAATCGATGCCGCAAGGCGTTAACGTTTACTAAGCTTAGCGATCGAGTCAGATGGCCATCTAAGTTCCTGGCCGATCTGACTCGGTGCTAGCATATTATGAAGTTTCGTCGCCTATCGAAAGCGGGGCGCTACACGGTGCGTCCGCCTCCGGCCGTCGACCGCCCTCGCCGGTCGTCTTCCGCCATCGGCCAGCAGCCCGCGGCCGCACCAGCGTTCTCGTACGGTCCCGCTCGGCACTTCCTACGTCAGCCCGACCAGTCCGGCACCGCCCTTCCGTGCGGTCCCCAAGGCCGCGCCCAGCCGACCGATTCCCTGGCCGCCCCGTGCCCGGCCGCGCCCCAGCGCCTCCCGCGCCTTTCGGCCGTTCCCCGCCGTGCCCTAGCCCAGGTGCCCGCCGATTTTTCTCCGGCGATTTCGAGCAGACCCTGTCCCGGTCTCTGTGCGCCTCCCGCGTGCGCCTCGCTGTTCCAACAACGCTGTCCATCGCTGTTTCGGCGAGTTCCGCTGCTGTCCGCGAGTTTGGAACTTTCCCGAGTCCGCGGGATATAGTTTTCCTTCTCTATTTTTGCATCTGAGAGCTCTAGCCGAGAAACCCAAGGTATATCTCGTGTCCCCGTGTCCCTACCTTAGTGTCGATGATGATACGGTCCCCGATCCCGTTATGGGATTTGGTTTAGGCGATTGTAGTTTCGGATTCCGAATTCCATTTCAGAATAATTTGGTTTTGTGGATTTCGATTTCCCGAAATTTATTTCGGGGTTTCCGAATTTATTTCGCGAGTATTCTGTGGTTTTGGCTGCAAATAATTATGATGTGTTTTCGGGTTGGATATTATTTTTGCGTATAATATTATTGTGGATGGTTTGGGTTGTTTCCCTGGTTTGGGATATTATTTATGTTGATTTTTGGCACCGTCCCAGGATTGGGTTTCCCAATTACAAAGGAGATACTGTCCAAATTTTCGAAAAAGTTTTCAAAAATAAAGTATTTTAAAATGGGATTCAATTTTCAAAATTCGGTATTTTGCAAACGGATTACAAAAGTGGTTTTGTCGTTTTGAAAGTGGATTTTGGAGTTTCGTATCCCAATTAGGCGACGACCATATCGGTCGAATGAGCCTCGGCGAAGCGCAAATGCTACAGGGTTCCTGTACGTTGAGGCGCTAGCCAGCAACATGACATTTGGACCAAGTCTGAGACGCATTTTACAACTATATTTATATTTATAATTATTTTTAGAACTGGTACTACTGTTAGTATTTTTGGTGCAGGGCTTCGGCCTACTGTTTGGACCGTTCGCGGCACTCAGAGCTCGCCTAGATGAATTAATTAATTTATGTAAAATTTGTAAAGGGCACAAGTCCAGTTTTCTATTTTATTTCGCTGTGACCCTGTATTGTGTATTTTAGGTTTTTACTTTCTTTTCTGAGTTGGTTTTTGTTATTAGACGCGTAATTATAATTTCGGTATTAATTATTTTGTATAAAAATTAATAAGGTTTTTCACGATAAATTAACTTGAATAAAATATTAGTAAGTTAACGAAGTCCATGTTTTATCATTAAAAGAAAAATGTAGTTATATATATATATATATATATATATATATATATATATATATATATATATATATATATTAAAATACAAAGTTTTGCCAAATTAACCGCTAATTGCCATTTTTCCAATTAATCAATAACCGATTTATTTAATTAAAAATAATAATGAGCGTAGATTGCGACGTTAGACGTTTACCGGTAGATTAATTAATAAACTTAAAACCTGACTAGGGTCTACTTCTAGAGATTGTAACTAGCACACCTAGAATGGTTTCATTATGGTTCTAAGTCAAGGTTCTCAACTGTAGGATCTCGGAGACGAATCTGACATCCTCCTCAGTACCAACATTCTCGATCCAGTCAATTAACAGAGGCAAGTTACGGTTATATTTTCTTGTATTTTATTTAGTAATTGTCTAGCTGCATGTTTAAACCACATTGTTACACGGAACCCTCTCATAGGGTTCAGATATTGATTGATATTGATTATGGGGATTGGGAGAATAGTGTAACGTTTATGGCCAATACTCCCCTATATTGCAGGATTGTGCGAGCTTACCCCTCTTACACACGGGGATAAGCCGTATCGCGTCGCTATGACGCTATTGTATAACCCAAGCCGGTCATAGACGATTACACATTCAAATCACATTGTTTTTAATCGTAGAACTACTGGAAAATATTGTTTCAACTGTTTAGCCTGCACTTTTCCATTATTACTTGAAATATAAGATACATATTCGTACTTGCTCCCTCCTGACTGGAGACAACATTTTTAGGTGACATTGAGGATGCTGAGCTATTGTACAATAGCTACTATGACCCGGTTTTGTATCCTGTAGTATTGCCGGAGTTTCCCTTGGAGGACGCAGGACCTGAGGCCGACGAGCCGACCTCTTAGCTATTCGTTTCCAGTTTTCTAGTTTTGTTGTTTTAGAATTTTGTTAATTTGAATTCAGCATTTCATTTTAGTTCTTTTATTTCCAGTTGTACTTTTCAATTGTTGAATAAAAGTTTTAAAATTTTCGTATATTGAGTTATGACAAATGTATAGATGTTGTTGTAAATACCTACATATAGAACAGCTTACTGCCGCCGTCTCAAAATGGTGCAGGCTGGGCATGATCCGGTTCGATCCAATTATTTGGGATCGGGTCGTGACATATTTTTAGTGGTGGCCCATGCAGGTCAAGCAACAACTTAGGAGAACATACCTAGAAACAACTAGAACACTAGAATATTGATTTGTCACAACATAGGACCGAATTATCTATATATAAGTAACTATTTTTGCTTGCTTATAGAACGATTGGTTACCTTTTTTATGTTTTGTATCCTAAAACTTATCCAGCATAGGCCGATTGCATGGTGGTCTATTTTACTATCTACTTTAGTTTCTAGATTTTATATATCTTTTAGTGTCCCTTGGGTTTCAGAGGTTATTTTTCTCCATAACCTTATCATACTCCAGCATTCCTTAGCATCCATACTCTTTTGTTATTTATGGATTAGGATTAGATTGTTCCCAATCTCCTTCTTCAACAAACCCATTTCAAATTTTTTTTATTAGTTGATCAAATCATACTTCTCTATCGTTATTTAGAATCTAGATCTATTTCACTATTTAGAGTTTCAAATTCTCCTTTAGCAAACTTGGTAAACTTTATCTATCCAGAGTATTTTTACGACTAGTGTATCCAACCATTTATCTTGACATTATCTTCAATTGACTTTCTTGGGACCAATCCCAAACCAAATTCTTCTGGAACCATAAAATCCCAAGGTTAATTATTACCAAAAGAATTGGTTCAACTTAGCTTGTTCACGAATCTTCCAAGGGAATTATTTTCAAAAAATAATTTCAATATTGATTGTTATCTCCTAGGTTATTCCAAATATTTTATTTTGTTGATCCCCTCCACTCAACTTGAAACCCTACTCTCTCTATGCAACTTCTTGATCAATTCAAGGCCTAGACAGCTTTTAAACTCAATGCTTGAGTATCATAAAGCACGAACGGTCAGAAAATTGATTCCATCCTATTATTAAATTTTCTTTAGTCATTGAAAAACTTTTGAATTGTTGAACTATCCCCTGGTTGGCTTTGCTAAACCATTTTAACCTAACTTCCTTAAATCAATAAGACATACTTCCTTTTTGTGTCAACCCAACTTACCCAGCACATTCTCAAACTTTCCTTGGATAAGAAATTATTTCTTCAAAATAATTTTGGTAAATGTTAGTATCCTTTAAGTGATTTGTCGGGGATATTCTCATTGGCTCCTTCAACTCAACTCGAAGCTCTGGTGCTTCTATCTTATCTTGTGTCTGTTTGCAAAAACAGAAGTGTTTCTTTATTTCACAAACTTTGTAAGAAGATTACAATAGAATTCTGGAAAAGTACAACTATAGGAATCCGATCTGAAGACGATCGTTTTATCCCTTGGACGATGTGAACTTTGAAGACGGTAGCCTCTGAAGAATGCAGCAGTACTTTAGCAAGAACACCTGATCTCTGGTGATGACTCGAATGATCTCTGATCTGATCTGGGATGATCTAGGCTTGATAATGAAGAATTGAAACTCTATTTATAGAGTTCTGGAAATAACTAATTTTTAGTTATTCTGAATTACGCAGGATGGATTGCACAGATATTGGACTGCACAAGCAGCGAACTGTGCAGGCAGTTACTCGATCGTAGACCAACTGTATAAGACGCGTGGCATTGTTTGATTGAAATGTGCTTGGTCGTGTACAGACGGTTATCACGTGGTGAGCAATTGATGGCATGTAGGCCACGTGTAAATTTTTAGTTGTCTTGATGAAGTGCGCCACTTGAATTGCGCTGGCTTCAGACTGCGCTGAGATTGAACTACGCTGCAGAAAGTCTGGCAGATTGCGCTTCGATTGGGCTGGTAGCTTGCGCTGCCTGTACAGCTGTCCTGGAGCGCTGTGCTACACGATAAACGAACAGTTTCCTCATTCTTCGGGCTGTCAGCTGTTAGAAGATCTGATTTTCTGTCAGATAATGATGATGCGGCCACGTCAGCTAGCACGCTTGGATGTGTGCGCAATTCAGCTTGCGCACTTGAGTTGTTATGCAATCTGTTTTCTGCACAGTTCACTTGAAGAATGCACAATTTGATTTTTATGACTTCTTTGATGGGTGCAACTTGATTTTTAGGACCTACAAGACCCCCTTTAAAGTTTTCAAAATTTAAAAATATTCAAAGTTTCGAAATACTTTGAATTTTGACTTTAAAATCAAGTTACGCAAGTGATGCCTTGACTGCGCGTTTGGAGGAATCAGCTCATAATTTCTCGGCGCAATCTGAGTTGACTGTTACTTTTAAAAAACTATAAATAGTTCTCATTCTTCTTTCTGTCATTCTTTACTTGTTTCCATTTGTTCGAGAGAGAAAAAGCTCCTGTGCCATCTTCGACTCTTCTCCTTCTTCTCCGTCGACATCAATGGCCCCCAAACGTTCAGCCGCCGAGAAGGGCAAAGCCCCCGCTGAGTCTTCGACTCGGGCTGTGCCTCGAATTTCTCGTCACGAAGTTGGTCACCCTGCGCTGCAAGGTAGTCGATGGATTCGATAAAAAAAATCCTTTTTAGGGTTCTTTGACATTGTCGAACCTTCAAACCTTTCTCTTTTTAGAGATTCGATTGTATTGCGCCGCCCTGTTTAGGGTTTTGGTTGCACACACACAATAGTTTTCATTTTTATGAAAACTATTTTCTTGCGCAATCGGTAGAAAGCGCTGGCAAATGTTCAGCACAATCTACCGATTTGCGCAAATCTGTCCAGCGCAAACTGATGCTTTGCGCAAGTTGTTCAGCGCAATCTGATGACTTGCGCAAGTAGATGTATTGGCACAACTGAATATTTTGCACATGTAGACTGCATTAGCGCAATCTGATGCCATGCTCATAGCGCAATCTGATGCTTGCGCAATTTGCTAATCTTTTGAACAGAATATTTGATTTTACATGTACTGAATTCTGTCTCTTTGTTTGATGCAGTTAATCTCAGGAAAGACCCAGAATATGAGATCTTTACAGGGACTCTGGCTGAACCTGAATTTAAGAAGGATCTGTCCCTTGTGATATTTCCTCAGTATGTCCTGCTATCTTCTCGACAGGCCATTCTAACAACACAGGACAATGAGACGTTGCTCAGTCTGATGAACGGGCAGCCTTTGCAAACTGCTGACGCCGTTACTCATAAGAAGCCTCTGTTTCTATTTGGTGAGGCTCTTGATAAGAGTTCTCAGCCAAGGCCTCGAGTTGAACAAAGACTCTCTCAGAGAGGCGAGAAAATGATACTGTTACCAGACATGTCCAGATGCCTCCCCCTATCTTGCTATGCTCATGCGAGCTATCCCAGGAGAATGAACTGGGATATTACTCCTCTCCAGCAAGCCAGAACAGAAAATATTTGTGTGAAGAAAGGACCAAATAACAAGGATATGTTCTATAGCTCCTCTGAGCGTCACAGCTCCTTGCTCAGAGGATTGAAGCCTGGCTGCATTCCACCGGAGAACTCCTCCCTGCTGCTGCCAGTTAGAACACCGATATTTGCAAATGAATTTGCAAAGGTTGAGGGAAGATATCCGGATCAGGACATCCGATTGACAGGTCTGGTGAATCCAGATAAAAAAAGATGGAACTGCATAGCCAATTGGATATTGGCTCAGTTCGAAGAGAAGCTCAAGGAGATTGAGCTATACCAGGCGGTATACTCTACCGTATACGAATTCTACCCCAACCCTCATCTGTTTCTCGCATTGGCGGAGAGGTACAACTTTAGGACATGGACTTTGATGACGCCCTGTGGAGAGATTGGACTGGCTCTTCATGAGATGAAGTATATCTCGAGTCTTCCAATGGGGGAATTCCCCTATAAAGAATTTGTTCCAACCAATGATGAGTTGGACCGACTTCGTCGGGAGAATGCTGATATGGTGGCCGTTTTCGAAGAACTGCTGTGCCACTATAAGATCTGCTCCATGTATTACAAGAGTGGTTCCTCTGGCACTTGCTACTCGACAAAGTGGTTGCCCTATCTCTTCCTTAACCACATCGTGGAGAAGAAGACTAAGGAGCATGATAAGTGCAACCCTAACTTCTTCAGACCACTCAGCCATAGTGAGGTGATAGGATTAATGGAGGAGAACAAGGAGATGGACATCAATGATGAACTTCAATATCCTCCTTTCAAGGCAGGAGATATTATTGAAAGTTTTATGACACTACTAAAATACCCCACTTTACCGACGGAAGTTTAGCGACGGACGTATTCCGTCGCTAATAGCGACCAGTTTCCGACATCTTAGCGACGGATTAGCGACAGACAACATAACATAATTTTTTCCAATTTTAAATGTAAAAATTTGTCGGGTTTCCGTCGCTAAGTCGACGAACGTTAGCGACGGATTCTTTTTCGTCGCTTATTCGTCGCAAATGTTGGCGGCAAAATCTTTAAAACATTGGCGGGGACTTTAGCGACTAACTGGCGACGGATATATCCGTCGAAAAACACCTTTTAATTGGCGACGGTTTAGCGACTAATTTATTCCGTCGCTATTCCGTCGCTAGGTTCTGTGCCCTAACTTAAATTGAACCGACGGGGGGAAATTTTTCATTCCCCCCAAAACTCTCTCTCTCTCTCGCGGCTCTCTCTCTCGCGCGCGGCTCTCTCTCTCTCTCTCGCGGCTCTCTCTCTCTCTACCAGGTATCTCTCTCTTTCTCTCTCTCTCTCTCTCTCTCTCTCTCTCTTTCTCTAATTTTGGGTTTTGGGGCCGGGGGGGGGGGGGAGTGGGGGGGGGTCGGCTTCGCGGGGGGTGGAGAGGGCGGGGGGGGGTGGTGAATGGGGTCAGGGGGTCGGGGGGGTGTGGGGAATGGGGACAGGGGGTGGGGGGGGTGGGGAATGAGGGTCGGGGGGTCGGGGGGGTGGGGAATGGGGGCAGGGGGGTCGGGGGGTGGGGGGTGGAGAGGGCAGGGGGGTCGGGGGGGTTGTTGAATGGTGGCAGGGGGGTCGGGGGGGGTCGGGAATGGGGGCAGGGGGGTCGGGGGGCGGGGGGGTGGGGGGTGGGGTGTGGAGAGGGCAGGGGGTCGGGGGGGTGGGGAATGGGGGCAGGGGGGTCGGGGGGGGGGTGGGTAATGGAGAGGACAGGGGGGTCGGGGGGGGGGGGGGTGTTGAATGGGGACAGGGGGGTCGGGGGGGTGGGGAATGGGTTGCATTCCCCGATACGGATACGGTTTGGCATGTCCCGATCCTAAAAAATAATACTATTTCATTTAATTTAATTTCATTTAATTTCAAAACTACTAAGAAATAATACTTAAAACACTTAAAATTATGCCTAAATGTATAAATTTTATGTTTTTAAATGTAAATAATTTATTAATAATTATTTGTTTTCCAATACCAAAAAAATTCGATACTTCGATCCGATACCGCCGATACTACCGATATCGCCGATACCAATACTAGATTGCTTAGACTTATATTGCAAGGTAACTAGATACAAGTTATGATACAATGTAAATGCAAGTATACATGTTAGCTAGATAGCTTAGACTTATATTGCAATCTCCTATTCACACGAGTATTGATATCGCCGATGCCAATACTCGTAGGAATATATAGTCCGATACCGATTCCGATACCGATACTTTGAACCTTGATTTAAATACATGTTAGTATAGTATCTTCACATATATGTTAAGAGTATATACATGATTAGCAAGGTAACTAGATACAAGTTATGATACAATGTAAATGCAAGTATACATGTTAGCTAGATAGCTTAGACTTATATTGCAATCTCCTATTCACACGAGTATTGATATCGCCGATGCCAATACTCGTAGGAATATATAGTCCGATACCGATTCCGATACCGATACTTTGAACCTTGATTTAAATACATGTTAGTATAGTGTCTTCACATATATGTTAAGAGTATATACATGATTAGCAAGGTAACTAGATACAAGTTATGATACAATGTAAATGCAAGTATACATGTTAGCTAGATAGCTTAGACTTATATTGCAATCTCCTATTCACACGAGTATTGATATCGCCGATGCCAATACTCGTAGGAATATATAGTCCGATACCGATTCCGATACCGATACTTTGAACCTTGATTTAAATACATGTTAGTATAGTGTCTTCACATATATGTTAAGAGTATATACATGATTAGCAAGGTAACTAGATACAAGTTATGATACAATGTAAATGCAAGTATACATGTTAGCTAGATAGCTTAGACTTATATTGCAATCTCCTATTCACACGAGTATTGATATCGTCGATACCAATACTCATAGGAATAGTCCGATACCGATATACATTGTAGAGCTCTGTTTTGCTATTCTGGACATGTTGTGACCTGTGCTGTTCTAAATAGGAGCCAGACACACTCCTGAGACGGGGGAGTATGTATAGTGATGTGGATTCTTACTAACTTATCATGTGAACCCATTTATGGGCCCTTCATTGAACCTTCTCATGTGCAACTTTCAGTCCATTCATAGTTCCCTATATTGTACTCTACATCACCTAGTTCACTTATATCTAACATCCTAACCCTAATCCAAATTTATGAGTATCGGTATCGGGCTATTCTTATGTTTAGTTTGTCTTACGATACAGATTTTCACATCCAAATTGAGGATGAGTCGTTATTTTGTTGATCGTACATGGATGTACAAACGGCAACACGAGAGTAGAATTGGTGTGAGTGACGATTTTCAGGCAGGCGTGGAAGTATTTCTTAATTATGCAATGAGCAAAGCTCAGTACATGGACGGTAACAAAATTAAGTGTCCATGTGTTAAATGTCACAATAGACGTTACGAAGAAGTGGTGACTGTGAGAGATCATTTGACCCGTAAGGGTTTCGTACGTAATTACGGCCTGTGGTCATCGCAAGGTGAACTATATTCGGAAAGACAGGCTGCGGAAGCTGCTACTTATGCTTTTGATGATAATGCTGCAACGGATGTCATCGAAGACCACGGATGCTCTGTTGATTATGGAGATCTGCAGAACCTTGCACGAGATATGGTGTATGATGCGGCAGGGCCTAATTTTGATCCGGAGGATCCTAATCCCGAGACGAAGGAGTTCTATGACATGTTTCAGGACGCAGATACTTCTCTATATCCTGGTTGTGAGACTCATTCCGCACTGTCAGTGACGATGCGGTTGTTGAACATAAAGTCTGATTTTAACTTGCCACAAGCTTGCTATAATCGGATCACAGAAGTAATCAAGGAGGTGTTACCGAAGGAATCAAAAGAGCTACCAAAAAACTTCTACAAGTCAAAGATGATGGTCCGACAACTGGGACTGGGGTACGAGAAGATAGATTGTTGTCGCAACGGATGCATGTTGTACTACAAAGAGAATTGCGTATCAGAAAGTTGCAGCTTCTGTAATGCGGATCGTTACAAGCCAGTACAGGGAAAAGGAAAGTCGACTAGAAAACGACGTCCTTACAAGTATATGCATTACTTGTCGATCACGAAGCGCTTGCAGAGGATGTATATGTCTCTAAATACAGCAGAACACATGACGTGGCACAGCGAAGAACGCATAAAGGACGAAGGAGAATTGTCACATCCTTCGGATGGAGAGGCGTGGAAATATTTTGATTTGTGTCATCCAGATTTTGCTGCAGAGCCTAGAAATGTACGCCTGGCGCTATGTGCTGATGGCTTCGCCCCTTTCGGACAGTCGGGATCTCAGTACTCATGCTGGCCGGTCATTCTTACCCCTTACAATCTGCCACCATGGATGTGTATGAAGACTCCTTATATGTTTCTGACAGCTATCATACCCGGTCCTAAAAATCCGACGAAGAACATCGATATATATTTACAGCCGTTGGTGGATGAGCTGAAACAGCTGTGGGAGATCGGCGTCACGACCTATGATATTTCCAGGAAACAGAACTTTCAGATGAGAGCTTCACTCATTTGGACAATCAATAATTTTCCAGCATACGGTATGCTGTCGGGATGGAGTACGCACGGCAACATGTCTTGTCCGATATGCATGAAAAATAGTAAGGCGTTCCGCCTTAGGCATGGAGGAAAAACTTCTTTCTTTGACTGTCACCGTCAATTTCTGCCCGCGACCCATCCTTGGAGAAAGAATAAGGACGCGTTCAGATATGGAAAACAAGAATTTTCTCAACCTCCTGCCAGATTTTCGGGATACGATATTTGGGAAGCTGTAAAGGAATTGCCCACCGCAATGGAAGATCCATCGAACCATCGTGTCGAGGGGTTCGGACAAAGCCATAACTGGACCAAACGGAGTATCTTCTGGGACTTGCCTTATTGGAAAGATAATCTTATAAGGCATAATCTTGATGTCATGCATATCGAAAAGAACGTGTTTGATAATGTCTTCAATACCGTCATGGATATTAAAGGAAAGACGAAGGACAATCCAAAAGCAAGACAAGACATAGCCGAGATATGCAAGCGTCCTCATCTGAACTTGATACAAAGGGGTGCTGGTGGACAATTAAGTAAGCCTATAGCGCCATACACATTGAGCAAGGAAGATAGATTAATAATCTGCAAGTGGATATCTAATTTAAGATTTCCCGACGGCTATGTTTCGAATTTGTCTAGATGCGTTGATCTCAATGAACGCAAGCTAACGGGAATGAAGAGTCACGACTGCCACGTGTTTATGGAAAGATTACTGCCCATTGCTTTGAGAGAGTTGTTGCCTTCTGCTGTATGGGTTCCGTTGGCCGAGCTGTCTACATTCTTCAGGGATATCTGTTCAACTAAGCTGACGGTGCAACATATGGTACAACTTGAGGAGAAGATTGTCTTAACAATCTGCAAGTTAGAGAAAATATTTCCACCGGGCTTTTTCGACAGCATGGAGCATCTACCGATTCATCTAGCATACGAAGCCCGTGTCGGTGCATCTGTTCATTATCGATGGATGTACCCCTTTGAAAGGTAAATAAAAATCGATATAATTTAAGTGAAATTTAAGTGGATTTTACAATTCATTGTTAATTCTCAAGATAATTTGTCTCTTTAGGTACCTACACCATCTAAAGAAGAAAGTTGGCAACAAGGCTCATATAGAGGCTTCGATATGCGAATCATATCTTATCGAGGAGGTGTCAAATTTCTGCTCCATTTATTTCGATACTCATGTCGAGACAAATCGAAATAGACCTCAAAGGAATGAAGAAGACGTTGAGGATGGAGGTATATTCAATTTAAGGGGCAAGCCTATTGGGGCTAGTAAGAAACGGTGGTTGACCGACGATGAGTATGATACCGCTCACCGATATGTCTTGTTAAATTGTGACATACAAGAAGTGAGAGATTTGGAGAAGTAAGTGACTACGCCTCGTTATAATCTCTAATTTGGTGAATTAAGTGACTACACTTATTTTTATTCTCTCTAACAGTGTATTTAGAGGTGAAGTCAAAATGAGGACACCATATATTACAGATGAGGGACTTCAAAGAGAGGTTGATTGTACCTTTCCGTCCTGGTTTCGTAAATACGTAAGTAACTGAGATAATATGTTATGCGGCTACCATTAAAATATATGCAGCTAAAATATTTAAATTATCAATACATGTTTACAGGTTTTATTGCCTGAAACAACACTCATAAATGAGAGCATTCGTTATTTGGCATTGGGACCGAAGAAGCATGCAAAGACTTTGTCAGGCTATGTCGTTAATGGCTTCAAGTTTAAGTCAACTCAGCATGCTATAAATGCCGAATTTCTCAATAACGGCTTCGATACCACCAAGAATTCTGGTGTTTGCATAAGAGGCACCATCTATGACGACGAGCCGGACTTTGACTATTATGGAGTGCTTCGGGAGATTGTAGATTTACAATATAGTGCCCCATATGATATGCATATTGTGATGTTCAAATGTGAGTGGTTCGATACGAGACCAAATATCGGTTGGAGAATCGATAAACAATTTAGATTCGTCGATATAAATCATCGCAGGAGGTATAGAGGGTCCGACACGTTTGCGATAGCAAGTCAGGCTGTTCAAGTCTACTATACAAGCTACCCAAGGCGTCGTAGAGATCGATTTGACTGGTGGGCAGTATGCAAGATTAAATCTAGAAATACATTTAACGTTGGAGATCCAGCATACCAAGAGGACCAGATCGAGAAGCCCCAATACATGGGACAACAGTCGGATACCATGGACGTGGAAGATGTCGATATACCTCATGCTGAGGAAAATAGAGGGGAGGAAGAGGTTGATATACAAGACTTAGCTGTCAACCAGGGGAGAAAGAGGCGTCTTGTCCCAAGTATTGAGCCTGAAGAAGAAGTAGAAGAAGAAGAAGAAGAAAAAGAAGAAGAAGAAGAAGAAGAAGAAGAAGAAGAAGAAGAAGAGGATGAGGATGAGGATGATGATACAGATGAAGTCGACGATGAGGATGATGATATAGATGAAGTCGACGATGAGAATGAGGATGAGAACGATGACGATGACGATGAGGACGAGGACGATAACGATGATTAGATTAAATATCGGTATATATTAGAAGCACTTACAACTAACTTAGTGAATTCAGTTTAGACGGACACATTCTTATTTCAGTTTATGTTTTTGTCGTTCGATCATCTACTTATTGTATGATTTTCTTTTTACAGATGGCACTCTTAGTTCTCATTGTCTTGACGGCACTCGCCGCCCTGCTGCCGGTATATATATTTTAGTTCAGTTTTATATTCATTTATACTTCTATATTGTTAATTATATTTATGTATTCTATTTACAGGTCATGGTCACTACCACTCGTGCTGCTGGTAGCGGCAGTGGCCGTGGCCGTGGTGGTGCTGGTGGTGGCGGTACTGGCCGTGGTGGGCGTGGTGGTAGCGGCACTGACCGTGGACGTGGTGGTAGCGGTCGTGGTGGTAGCGGTCGTGGTCGCCTTCTACATTCCCCGGATATAGAGTCCTCCGATCCCGACCTGGAGAGCCCGGCCACAGACTCTTCCCGCCGTCGATCTATCTCTGCGCTACCTTCATCTTCATCGAGGCCTGAGACTCCATCCGCTAGCGGATCCGTTCCGCCCCCGGATGCACCAGCGGGTACACCATCAGTTACTGCAGGGTGGGCTCCGGAGTACCCCCGGATTCAGCTTCATCCTGCTACCGGTGAGTACATCCGCGGACCCGCGGATCCTCCGACGCCTCCAGAGAGGCCGATAGGCGAGAACCGACGAGAGCTATGGCCCGCGGGTGATGTAAGTAAATTTAAGTTAATTTATTAAATTTGTTTCATTTATTCAAGTTAATAATCCAGTCTTTGCTTCTTTGTAGGTTTTTCCCGTATGATGCTGCCCGGATACTCGGGCAAATTATCCGGGAAAACTACCATAGCCCTACCTCAATTTTTCTGAGGTGCCTCAGAACATGCAGTACGTCTGGCTCGAGGAGATGAAGGTATATATATCTTTTGGTTAATTATTAATTATTCTTTAATCCACTAATTTTTTAATTACGTGATAATTTAATTTGTATGTCAGACGACGTTCTGGTGGCCCCCCCATCGCGAGGAGTTGATTCGCAAGGCCTACAAAGCCGCCGCCGGGAAGAAGATACGGGATGCGGTGTACGACGTTCGTACGGCGCATTCGAGGAAGAAGTGACTCCGAGAGGAGTACTACGAGCAGATGTTGGATAAGATGAATACTGCTCAGTACAGGGAGAAATCAGAGAAAGCGAAGGCGAGCAGACAGGCCGCTGGTCTGCATACGGGAGGTTCAAAGCCCCACGCAGCGACGCATGCAGATTTGGTGAGATACCGCAAATTCATTTCACTATTAAATTCGGTACTATTAATATACGTAGTTAATTAAATTCGACGTATATTTCGTATGCAAGCACAACGGGCGGTAAAGGAGGGGAGAGAGCCGGAGTCGGTCACCGCCTACGATGTATTCCTGCATACACACAAGAGGCGGGCAGACGGGAGCTTCGTCGATGCGAGGGCCCAGGCGACTGATGTAAGTAATTATGTTTATGAGATTTATATTAGAAATATAATTATTGTTAACTTAATTAGGTGAACGTAGGATTCAAATTATAACTTAGGGAAACATAGGATTTAGATTATAACTTAGGAAAACTTATAGTATAAACACATTCATTGGATAGGCTGCATATCGTGAGGCCCTTAGTCAGATTGAGCCCCCTGCCGAGGTTGTCGGCGAAACGACGCCCACCCAGACGCCCTCTTCTATGGCCGCTCGCTACGACGACGTGTTCGTAGAGTCTGTCGACGGCTTTAATAAAGGGTGCATCTACGACGTAGGTTCCATGGCGGCGTCGTTGCAGGGCGCGACTCCGAGATATCCACCGCCCCCGCCTCCTCCCGCGCCCCCGTCGGACGATATGAGGGCGCAGCTTGCGACTCTCACCTCCGATATGTCGGAAATACGGAGTCTAATATCGGATGTGCTGGAGCGCCTTCCGCGTCCTTCTTCTGCTCCCGGTCCAGATCCGTCTGCTCCCGGTACGTCTAGTGCGGTTGCCGGTCCTTCCGACCCTGGACGTTATTCATTTGACCGTTCTGCCGAGGTCTGCCTGGTACCGGATACTGCGCTCATTGGGCTCATGGACTTGATGTCGCCAGAGCAGCTCCGTACGCTTCCAGAGCATGTGTTGTCCCAGGTGCCGGCGTACATGGTGGAAGAGTACATCCGCAGAGCCGAGGCGGCGCCGAGACGACGACGCGATCCATCTCAATAATATTTGTACTGTTTTTGGATATTTGTACTGTTTTTGGATTTTGAATTTTGGATATTTTGGAAGCGTACATGAATGTTTGGATATTATGAATTTGTGTATTTGTGTTTGGATATTTGTACATAGATGTTTGGATATTTCTGTTTGATATTGGATATTATGAATTTGGATATTTGGATATTTGTTGATCGTACATGGATGTTTGGATATTGGATATTATGAATATGTGTAATATTTACGAAAAGGAAATAGAATGTTTCTGTAATTTTTTTAATTAATGTTGCATTTAGCGACGGACTAGCGACTAACTAGCGACGGATATATCTTTTAGCGACCGATGAGCGACTAACTAGCGACGGAATATCCGTCGCTAACTGGGTGATATAAATATTTTGCAGTTAGCGACCACCTAGCGACTACCTAGTGACGGCGAATCCGTCGCTAACTGGTTGAAATAAATTTGCAGGTAGCGACGAGCTAGCGACGAACTAGCGACGGAACTTCCGTCGCTAACTGGAATATTAGCGACGAAATATCGACTACCTAGCGACGGCAAATCCGTCGACATGGTTCTGGAAATATGGTAGGTTTCCAGAGACTTAGCGACGGATAGTGGGTCGCTAATCCGTCGCTAATCTGTCGAGGATGACGACGGACTAGCGACGGCTTAGCGACCCATTATCCGTCGACATGGTTCTGGAAATATGGAAGCTTTCCAGAACCAGGCCGACGCCCTACCCGTCGCTAATCCGTCGCTATAAAGTCGAGGTTAACGACGGAATGGCGACGGAATAGCGACTGATTTTGCGTATCAGGAACCTCTCTGATACGCTTTTACCGACCTATTTACGACGGCTTAGCGACGGATATTTTAATATTATATGGCATGTAAACCGACGGAAACAAGTCGCTAATCCGTCGCTAAACCATTGAAAGGCAACCGTCGGTAATCAGTCGCTAGTCCGTCGGTTAATCATTTGTCCGACGGCTTAGCGACCGACAAATTTTAGCGACGACGTATTTCCCGACGGCCATTTTCATCAAATATCCGTCGCTATTCCGTCGGTAATTTATGTTACCGACGGATGAGCGACGGATGTGGCCGTCGCTAAAGTTGGTTATTTTGGTAGTGTGAGAATGGGCTATAGGCCCATGTCAAAGGAAGCCCAGCTGGCGGGTTTCCTCACCTACTGGCTCCGACGATTCGTCGTCCCTGGAGCGAGCGTCTTAGATTGTTTCCATCGAGGTGTGCTTTTTGCTGCCGTTCGTTTAGTCTTTGGCTATCGGATGGATCTTTTGTCAGCAATAACCTGCCGAGTGAACGCTGGTCTCCGTCTTTTTGTTGATTCAATGCTCAAGGGGAAAGGCGAGAAAGTGAACTTTCCTCGGCTGGAGCTTTCCTACACTTATTTGTTCGGATGGTTGCTTCTGCACTATCCTTCATTGATGAACCCCGATATCGGGGCGGTCAGCGGAAGCTTCTTGCGAAGATTCTCCAAGAGTAAATGGATATACAACAGTCTAAGAGATTGCAGACGTGCTCTGAATCTCGGGAAGGGGTGGAATTTCTACTGTGTTCCCCCTTCAACTGGCTATGAACATATGTCTACAAATCTGGTTGATCTTGGGAGGCAGCCTTTGGGTCGTGCAGTATTTGATTGGCTGAAGACAATCAGGCCGTCGCACCTGGTCTACAGATTTGAAGATGAATGTTATTTGGAGCCATATCTGCCCAGTCGCTTTGCCCATCAATTCTACTACGACCAGTTTCATGTAGGCAACGCCATCACGTGCCTACAAGAAAAAGGCTATCTGATTGATGGAGCCCGGGCATGGACTTATTATAATACTCGAGACACAAGAACAATGTTCTCGATGCCGACAAAGAGCGACCATGGCCCGCGGATGCTGTACACATATTCACTTTTCTATACATCCGCTAATACCTTTGCCGAGAACTTCAGTCTCGCGGACAGTTTTACGACAGCAACCAGATTGAAGAAAGGAGCAACTGTTGTGTCGGCTCCTGTCAACGATGAAGAGCGTGAACCGGCCGATGTACCGTTGGAAGCTTCTAGGAAGGCCAACTTCCCAGAAGAAGTCAACGAGCCATTGCGCATCTCCCTAAAGGTTGTCAGATCTCCAGCCAAAGAGAGGAAGAGAAGAATAGAGGAATCTTCTTCTCCGGTTGCGAAGAAGAAGCTTATCTTGGAATCATCAGAAAGGGTCACGACCCGATCACAATCTCGGCAGCAGGCCGAGTCAATTCAAAGTGAAGAGGCGGCGACCCCGACCTCTATCCAAAGACAAGACAATGTTATAGATGTAGAGAGTCCAGAGAGACCTCTACATAGAAAGAAAATAGTCTTCCGGAGAAAGAAGGTAGTCACACCTCGACCTATGTCATCGGTCGTGGCTAGTGCTATTGCCGGAGTTACAATGTCATCTCCTATACCCGCCCTTGAACCTGAAGCTTTCAGCCCGGAATGGAGGGATGAGGCTGTAGAAACCATGGAGGAAGCCGTGGAGAAAGAAGATGAAGTGGTGCGATCTCCTACATTTGCAGTGGAGACTACCCAGCTTTCGGCTACACCAAGAACATTTCGTGATGAAGAGGATCGATTAATGATCGATGCTCTGAACGACTGCGACTTCGGCTTCCAGGATGATGTTGATCCGGCCGCCGCAACTGACAGAGAAGAAGCACTAGAAGACAGTGTGAGTAATGAAGATACATCAACAGAAGCTGTTGATGATACTTTAAATCTAGAAGAGGACGCTAATGTCCATGTATCCTCGGAAGCTGTTGATGACACGCTGAATCCTGAAGAGGATGTTGAGGTGCATGGGTCTCCAGAAAAAAATGCTGGTGAAGAAGTAGCACATGAGGAAACTACTACTACTGATCCCAAAGGTATTACATGACATTATCAACCTTCTTTTCATAGATTAAATAGCTGACATCTATATTTTTATCCATGCAGAATTGAATCTTCCCCAGTTCTTCCCACATGCACTGATATAGTGCCAATAACGGTGATAGCTAGTGGTAGCCGACATTTTTCGGGTGGCTCTGAGGCAGGTAGTAGCTAGGCAGTAATGTCTGAGGCTACTTCTGCTAGGTTGGAACCTGTGCCAACAGATGACGGACTTGTCCCTGGACCTAGCAATGGTAAGATTGCCCTTACTTTTGATCCTTCTTGATAGTTGCTAATGACAGCCAACTGATTGTGTTTGTTAAATTTTGCAGAGGAACACTTGGGAGGGGCGACTAGCTCTACCATGGCTCCATTATCTAGAGAGACCTCCACCCACATACAAGAAGCTGAACGTCCATCTGCATAGGCGCCTGCTGCTGCTTCGATGTCTATGGGAGTAGCTGCTACTCCTGGTGCTGTTGCCACTAACAGATTCATCATCGGTTCCTTTACCAACCTTTTCTTTAGTTCTCTAGGACCCTTAGTAGAGAGGATAATGGGGAGAGAAGACATTGGTTTCATAACTGTTAGAGGCCCAACCTCTTATCTGATAGCTGCCATCCGGAATCAAGGTGATGAAGCGCAAGCTGCTTACCTTGAGCATATCCTGGACGAGCTAGAGGAGTCGGTTAAGATCTACAAAGATATGAATCGGGGGGAGGTGGAGCCTTTGGTATAGGCCGAGTTTGAGAGGATGTCACAAGAGGTTGCAGTTGCGAAAGTTGATCTCCAAGTTCTCTTAGACACTTTCTCTACTAAGTCTGCTGAGTATAATTCCCAAGTGGAAACAATAGCATCTGTTGCTGAGGAGAGGGAGAGGAAAGTTGTTGAGCTGCAAGCAGAATCTGTCCGTCTTCAAGAAGAGTTGAGACTTGTTCAGCTTGCTCTGGAAGATGAGGTCACACAACATCAGGCTGCAGTTCAACAACTGGACGCTCTGACCCAGGAAAGAGATGAGTATGTCACAACTCATCAAGCTGAAATCTTTCGCAGACTAGTAACCATGCCATCTTTCGACGATAAGTCTGGAATGGAAGAAGCTAGGAGGCGAGTGATGGATTCTCGTGAGGAGAGACTACAAACTTTAAAGCAGCAGATGACTAGCTTGATGACCCCGCCAGCGGAATGAGAAAGACTTTTTGTATTTTTTTGTTTTGTGACATGTATTTTTGTAATGTCTTTCAATTTTGATCAAATAAAAAGACATTTTCTTTGTAGCCCTATTATTTATTGCATATCTTATTCAGATATAAATAATAGCGATAGAAAATATATTCAGAGGTGCAAGACATGATATATTTCTTGATTTTAGAAAATAATTATATTCACTATATCTGCTCAGAGGTATTGTGGACATGGCAGAATATAATTTATTGAATATCATTATTTCAGTAGACAACTTAATCAAAGATGACAAGTTGCTGATATAAACGAAATGGATGATTCGTCAAAATGTGTGAACGAAATGAATCGTCAGGATGAACAGATGGACCATCAAATGAATGGAATGAACGGATGAACCGTCAGATAAATGGAATGAACAGATGAACCGTCAGATAAATATAATAAACGGGCGAGCCGTCTGGCGAATGTAATGAACGGGCGAACCGTCGGATGAATGGATGAACGGATGAACCGTCGGATGAATGTAATGAACGGGCGAACCGTCGGATAAATGTAATAAACGGGCGAACCGTCGGATGAATGTAATGAACGGGTGAACCATCGGATGAATGTAATGAACGGGTGAACCGTCGGATGAATGGATGAACGGTTGAACCGTCGGATGAATGTAATGAACGGGTGAACCGTCGGATGAATGTATCGAACGGGTGAACCATCGGATGAATGGATGAACGGGTGAACCGTCAGATGAATGTAATGAACGGGTAAACCGTCGGATGAATAGATGAACGGGTGAACCGTCGGATGAATGTATCGAACGGGTGAACCGTCGGATGAATGTGTTGCTTCATTGTCTTACGAACTTCTGTCTATAAATAGAACAGAAAATCAGATAGACTGATCACTTTCACTTTTCAACATAAAGATGTCGTCTGGAGATGCATCTAAAAAGGCTGAAATCGTCCCGAAGGTTGAAGCGGTTACTGAAGAGCGTCCAGTCGAGCCGGTCCAACCAAAGCAGACAGAGGCAGACGAAGGTTCATCTGCACCCAAGCCACCAAAGGACATCTTGGACTTCCTTCTTGAACCAGGAAAGACAGAGGAAGAAGAGGACATGAGGATGGCTGCTTGCAAGTTCCTGGTAGGTTCGAGCAAGGATGTTCTCAACTCTTTGGCCGATCATGTTTTTGAGAAGGACGATAGTGGTCCTCGTCCCAATTTTGAGAAGGATGATAGTGACCTTCCTTGATATTATGTACTATCATTCATGATGAAATAAAATCAAATTTTATTTATGAACTTGTCTGATGATTACAAGCAATGTCTTTTACATTTATACATAATATTTTTTGAGGAACTTGCCATTGATGGGCATCATTGCAACTCGACCATCCAGCTCTGAGAGTTGATAGGCTCCATTTGAGAAGACTTTGCTCACGATATAAGGCCCTTCCCATTTCGCATCGAACTTGCCCTTGCTCATGTGAGTCATAGTCATAGGACGTTTGACAGTTAGAACAAGCTCTCCTTTCTGAAAGGCTCTGACCTTAACTTTGCGTTTGAAAGTCTTTGAGATGCGGGCTTGGTATAGCTCAATATGCTGTTGAGCCAATAGCCGTTTTTCGTCAAGCGCTTCTAATTCTTGGAGTCGAAGAAGATCGTTGTTCTCTGTATTGAGCTCGTTGGCGATGGCAATCCTTAAAGATGGAATTTGAAGTTCCAGAGGTAGAACTGCTTCACAGCCGTACATCAAAGAGAAGGGTGTACAGTCTGTAGGGTTGCAGACTGTAGTACGGTAGGCCCAAAGGCATTCTCCAAGCTTTTCACTCCAGTTTCGTTTGTTAGTAGACACAAACTTCTTGAGGAGCTTGATGATAGTCTTGTTGAAGGCTTCAGCCAAACCATTAGCAGCAGGATTATAAGCTGTCGAAGCGACATTGTCAATCCGGTAATCGTTACAGAACCTTGTGAACTTCTGGCTGATGAACTAAGGTCCGTTGTCATGGATGATTCGTCGAGGTACACCAAATCTATAGATGACATGGTGTTTGACGAAGTTGATGACGCTGCTGGTCTTGACTTCAGCCAATGGTATAGCTTCGGCCCATTTGGAGAAGTAATCGGTTATTGTTAGTATGAACCGATGTCCTCTAGAAGAAGGAGGATTGATAGGACCTATAATATCCATGTCCCAGGCTTCAAAAGGCCAGGAAGCAGCAGACGGATAAAGGAATTCTGATGGTTGATGAATAAAATCTGCATGGATTTGACAAGCTCGATATTTCCTTGCATATTCGATGGCATCAGATACCATAGAGGGCCAGTAGTAACCCATGCGTCGGATACGATCATGTAGCTTAGGACCAGGTTGATGTGCTCCGTAGACACCGTCGTGAGCTTCACGCAATACTTGCTTTGCTTCATCACCAGCAAGACAGCGCAAGAGTAGGCCGTCATAAGTTCGCCGGTAAAGAGTTTT
This sequence comes from Iris pallida, assembly GCA_029216955.1. Classification (NCBI taxonomy): domain Eukaryota; kingdom Viridiplantae; phylum Streptophyta; class Magnoliopsida; order Asparagales; family Iridaceae; genus Iris; species Iris pallida. Next base: position 17,773,385 of record JANAVB010020999.1, read on the forward strand.
GGTGGTCTGATTGTAGTAGAATTGCAGAGACCGCCGACGAATACTTGTAGCTTCCTTGGGATCTTCAGGAAGTATGTCGTGAACTACGAAGTCGATGAAGGGAGCTCTCTAGTCTTCACTGATAACATTGGCTTCAGTAAGATTACTGAACTCAATATTACGATTATTTTTGATGCAAAACAATTTTCGATTAGAGAAAACCACCACCTACTGTCTTTTGATAGGGATGGCTAAGACTGCTGTAAGATTGGCCAAAGCATCGGCTTCGGTATTGCAAGCTCGACGGACATATTCGATAAAGAAGGCTTTGAATGATGTAGCCATGTTGATTGCTGCTTCATAGTAAGGCACTAGGTCTTGATGGCGAACTTCATAGGTTCCTCTAACCTGGTTAACAACCAGCTTGGAGTCACCATAAACTTCAAGATATTCAACGTCTAGTTGTTTAGCTAACTGAAGACCAATGAGTAGAGCATTGTATTCTGCTACGTTGTTGGAGCAAGGTTCATCTAAGGAGTAGGCTCTTTGAATAGCTGAGCCGTCTGGAGAAACAAGGACAACTCCAACTCCTGCGACAATGGCACCATTGGGTCCAATCCTGGATGCACCATCAAAAAATAGACGCCAAGTGGGAAATTCTTCGGAGATCATATTTGATTCCAATGTCTCGTCTGGAATTTCATCCTAAAGTTTAGACGTCTCTGGAATAGGATGAGCTGCTAAGAAATCTGCCAGTGCTTGACCTTTAACGGACTTTTGTGGAACATATATCATGTCATATTGGGCTAGCAGAATGGCCCATGTAGCCAGCCGAGAATTGAGTGTGCTAGGCTTCTTCATCAATACCCAAAGAGGATTAACTCGAGATATGACATGAATAGTTTGGCCAATGATGTAATACCTCATCTTTTGAACAGCAAACAGAAGAGCTAGGCATTCTTTTTTCGACCGGACTATAACGGTGTTCGGCACCAATCATAGTACGACTAAGATAATAGATGGCGTGTTCATGGCCTTCTTTGTTCTTTTGGACAAGTAAAGCACCCAATGAATGATCCATAGCACGAAAATATATTAAGAACGGTATACCTGAAATTGGTGGCACCAAGCCTGGTGGGTTCATGAGATATCGTTTTATGTCGTCAAATGCTCGTTGACATTCTTCGGTCCAAATGAAAGATACACCCTTCTTTATTAGCTGAGTAAATGGTCTGCAGCGTCCAGACAGATTCGAAATGAACCTCCTGATGTACGCAAGTCGACCTTGGAATCCTCGTAGCTCTTTTAGGTTGCGTGGAGGACGCATCTCTTGAATGGCTTTGATCTTCTCGGGATCCATGTGTATACCCTTAGAGTTAATGATGAAGTCGAGAAATTTGCCACTAGAAACACCCAAGAATGACTTGGTGGGATTCATTTTGAGTGGATGTTGGCGCATTAGATTGAAGATAGTTCTCAAGTCTTGGATGTGATCTTCCTTTAGACGACTCTTGACAGCAATATCATCAACGTAGCATTCGACGGTCTTGCGCAGATGATCTCAAAAAATGGTACTTATGGCTCGTTGGTAAGTTGCACCAGCGTTCTTGAGACCAAATGGCATTACAGTATAGCAGTAGACTCCGCGAGGAGTGCGGAAAGAAGTATGTTTTTTATCTTCAGGATTCATCCGAATCTGATTGTATTCAGAGAATCCATCTATGAAAGATATTCGCTCGAACCCACAGGTGTTGTCAATCATGACGTCCGTGATAGGGAGAGGAAATTCATTTTTGGATAGGCTTCATTAAGATCCCGAAAGTCGATGCAGACTCGAACTTTTCCGATTTTCTTCAAGACTGGAACAATATTGGCTACCCAATCTGGATGTTGTTCTTCTCGGATAAACCCACAAGCTATAAGCTTCTTGACTTCATCGTCGATTGCGTCCATCATTTCTGGCTTGAATCGTCGTTGTTGCTGTTTGACCGATTTTGCATTAGGCAGAACATTCAATTTGTGAGTAGCAACTTTGGGATCTAGACCTGGCATGTCTTCATAGCTCCAGGCAAAGACATCAATATATTCTTGAATAAGAAGAATTAATTCTTGCTTATCTGCCTCTGGAAGGTTCTTGCTGATGAATATTGGACGAGGTGACCCGCTCTCTCCTACATCAATTTGAACTAATTGATCTTCGGTAGGAGGTTCCCTTTGTTCGAATCGGAGTTTCCATTGGGTATCCATTCGTTGAGCCCAAGGATCTGTTTCAGGATTTTTTTCAATATTCTCGTCATAGCCTTCTGGAAGTTCAACGGAGACCATGTTAGAAGATACGATCAACCGATGAAATTGACCGATGCTTATGTCAGAATCCTATAATCTGGAATCAGAAGAATTAGAGCGCTCTTCACTATCGGATTCAGAGGCTGCTGGGGATAATACCGGAGGTGAAGAATATTCGAGACCTCTTTTGGTCCTGCTATAGTACATCTCTGACTTTCCTTTCGGAACAGCCGTACGGATATGAGTTCTTCTACCCTTATCGTAGTTGAGGCCATTCTTGAAGTCATAACCCATCTTTCAGATGATGTCTTTTGATTGTTGACTGTAACGACGAAGTTGAAGATGCTCCGTATCGTTACTTTTGCTATCATCCGTATAACTGAATTTTTGTTCTGGTCCTTTACTAAAAAGTATCGGACTCTCACCTCTCTTTCGAGAAGGGACACCAAAGTATGAATCATCTGGGTGTTCGAGTAAGACTTCTGTTTGAAGAGACTGTACAACTCCCATTGTAAATGACTGAAAGCTATCTAACATATCCAAATAGCACTTAGCATGATAAATGACATAAGTATACTGGAAAGGAGATGCTTTTTCATTGATTTGTACATCTGTATTTACAACAGGACCTTTAGCCTTAGCAGGCTTGGTCAAATTGATTACAAGAGGGGAAGAAGAAGAACGTGGAGGAGGATTGGCCTTGTTACGACGGAGGTCGATAACAAGCGGCTCAGAAGAGGTGACTCCCTTTTTTTCCTTGTTATGAGATAAATCAATAATAAGTGGCTCAGAAGAGGTGAGCTGCCTTTTTTTCTTGTTATGGCGTAAGTCGATAACAAGTGGCTCAGAAGAGGTGAGCTACCTTCGATCCTGACCATCATCAGTTGGTTGCTTCTGGACTGGCAAGTGAATAGCCAATGGTTTGGAGGATTGAGGGCGAGAAATACGCCCTTTGACAGGTATGATGAGAGTGTCATTGGGCACTGCTTCTTGTTCTTCTTCAGTGTCCAGAGCCATTACTACTTTCATAAACTCATCCTTGTACATACGAGCATCGTTGTAGTATGCTTCGACACCTTTAAAATGATAGAGATCATCAACCTCCTTTTGAACCTCTCCATTGTCATCGACATATTTGAAACATTGATGTAGAGTTGAAGGAACAATGTTATGTTCATGCAGGAATGGTCTCTCCAACAGAGCATTGTAAGAACAAACATGGTTGTCTATGATGTAGAAGGTCACCTTTGTGCGGAGATTGCCTATTTGGAGTTTTAGGCGAATCTTGCCTAGAGGCTCACTTCTTCCCTGGTTGAACCCCAGGATGGTGGTGATTGTACTGGAAAGACTATGCACTGGGATCTTCAGTGCATCTAACATCGTCTTCGGCATAATGCTGAGGGCAGACCCTGGATCTATCAGAATACGATCGACTTTCATCGAGTCGACATATCCTGTATAGTATAGAGGACGGTCATGCCTATTGTCTTCCATCAGTATGTCATCCTGTGTGAAGGTAATGTTTGGAATTAACTCCAACACACTATGACAATGGAGGCAAGAGACGGGCTCTGCCTTCGGCTTCTTCAGAAGGGTTAGACAGGTTTCTGCCTGCATGAGAGCTTCACTCAGAGTTTCCCGAGTCTCTTTGGAGAGGCGCAAGAGCTCGAAAATTGCCAGCCGGACCGGTGTATTGGCTAATTGAGCCAAGATATCAAAGTTGTAAGGCTTTTCAAGTCCAGAAGGAGATGACTTCTTCAAAGGTTTGTCAAAGCGGACTTGTTGTTTGCCTTTGTCGGCTGCTGTCGGTTTAGGAGGAGTAGGTTCTACAACCGGTGAGGATGTAGCAGGAATGTCCTCAGTAGAAGCAGGTTGTACTAGAGTAGACTCAGAAGAAGAAGCAGGATTTTCTTGAGTCTCGGGAAGTTCCCGTAAGTAGGCTTTTCCTGATCTGGTGCCCAGTAGGATTTTCTCTTCAACTATTGGGTCAAAAGACACCATATTGCAGATCTTTGTTTTGCCATTTGAGCATCCTTTCTTCTTGGAGGAAGAGGGAACTTCGAACTCCGAAGCAAGATCAGGGTGAATCCACATAATCTCGCCATTGTCAAGAGATAAGGAGACGAGACCTTCACTTCGAGGAGGAGGGAGATTCTCAATCTCAAGAGTAGCTTTGGGGATAGGGATGACACCGTGCTGTATCATCTGTGGAGGGAAGTTACTGAACTAAACTGAGACCATGTTTGCGGTAACCATCTTCTCGTCTTGCTGCAGAGTGACAACACCAGCATTGACTAGCTCTTGAATTTTGCCTTTGAGCACATAACATGCTCGAGTGGGATGTCCAATGAACCTGTGATAGATACAGTATTTGGGATGATCAGTCTTACCGACTTCATCAGGCTTCTTCGGGTCTGGGAGTTGGAGCTTATTACTTTTGATCAAGCAATCAAAGATGCTCACAGTATCATTCTCGTCAAAGGAATACTCTACTTTCGGACGAGGTTCCCTTGGTGGAGGTGCAGAAGGAGTAGAAGTTGACGTAGGTGGAGTTACGTTGACCGCTAGAGATTCTTTGTTCTTCAAGTTGATATTCAAAGTTTCTTTTCCCTTGCGGTTGTTCTGGCGATTACCACCACCCGATGTCTGATGCTCATCCCGATCGGGGTTAGACATGTGTACCCCTAGCTTTTTGAATTTGTCAGCACTAACTTCAGCTGCTTTAGCGTTGACAATAAAGGATGGCCAGTCTTGGAATTGAGTTGACCCCGTCCATATGCTGATGATAGACAAAAGATTTGCCTTGCAGGTGTCTATAGTCACAGCGGCCGGAGTTCCAGGAGGCATTTTTAAAACTTCTCGGCGGAACCTTTCAATGAAACTCTCAGCAGTTTTATTATGTCTTTGTTTGATTTTATTAAGGGCTGACATGGTCATGTCGTTGATCCCCTCATAGAATCGTTCCAAGAAGATCTGTTTTAGACCTGAGAAAGAAGTGATACAGCCATCGGGCAAGCTTCTGTACCAATCGTATGCCACATCGGCTAAACAGCTGACGAATATCCTGGTAAGAAGAGCGTCATTTGGCTGAAGTTGGACAGTCATTACCTCAAAGTGGTTAATAAACTGACTGGAAGAAGTGCTACCATCAAACAGGAAGATTGTTGGAATCTTGTACTTTGGAGGAAATGGGACTTCCTTCCGTTCAACTGGGTAGGGTTGTTTGATCCCCAACCTCTGTAAGTTGTCCTTCTCTTTGAAGACCTCGAATTTAGTGCACATAAGTTTGAAAGCTTCATTAGCATCCTCCAATAATGTAGAAGGAGCATGCTGAATCAGAGTATTAGGGGGAGGAACAGCGTAGTAAGCACTACCCCCAGCACCTGACTGACTGGGTGTAGGTTGAATTGGTACATGAGGTACTTGAGGAGATGCTACCCCCAGCCCTGCATTGACAGTCACCGACGATGCTATAATCTCAGAATTTGTAGCAGGTACAGTTGGTGGTACTGTATATTGGGCCACGATGATAGAATGCATACTTGCAACCATTTCGGCCATAGTCTTCAACTTGTCTTCTAGTGCAGCTATTCGCTGTTCTTGACTCGCTGAACTGGAAGCATCTGGGTCTTCAGTGACAAAAAAGCTGTCACTTCTCTAGGTACAGTGGAGGACACTGTCAGTTCAGAACTTTCACTGTATGCATCATAGTCGGAGAAAGAATCATCTCTTGAATGAGAAAGAGGGAGATGACCGGAAGGATCTTGGAGAAGATTTCTTTGACCAATTGTGTCTCGGCTTTGGGATCTGGTATGTCAAAATACTCCTTCAGAAGATTCTTGGAGTAGATCTAAATACCGCTGGCTGGGCTTACGAGGTTTGCCATGCTTGGAGCACTTTCTACCTCCAGTATCTTGGGATGTCATGTTGACGGAAGCGTACAAAACTTCGTCTTCATCTTCTGACATAGGTTCAGACGTTACAAAATTCAAACGATCGAAGACATATCATTTTGTTGTCTGACAACAACACTTAATGACAACCTTGTGATTACAATGGTGTCCAAGTGGTTGTACTGGAGGTGCTGAAATGTTGTCCCGTTTTTGTTTGAGGTGTTCTCGGAGATCGGGAACAATGACGGGACGAGAAGAAGTTCGAGGAATATGTTCTTTGACAACATTCGGAACATGGTTCTGGCTTTTCAAATGTTTTGTCCCTTGAGTGTACAGGGAAGTACTCACTTCATTAGCATAGGTGTCAGGATTTTTGATCCTGGAAGTTTACCTCTGATGCTGGTTGGTCTTCGACATTGGCTGTTTGCGTTTCACCGAAGTTGGTCTACTGAGATAAGTTCTTAGATCAGCAAATTCACCCCCAGGGATTTCTGTCTGAGACACCAGCAATTTTCCCTATTTTGAGTGGGATATCCTGAGGGTTGGGAGATCTTGAAATTCTGCTACCGGAGTAGGCAGAATACCTCTTTGATCAGTATACATCCCTTTGGCAAGGAGGGAAGAAGAACTCTTGTTGAGAGAGTTCTTGTACTGACTGGTGCCGAGGCACGCTCAGATTGATCTTCTACGATAAAAATCGAGAAAGATTGAGAAAAGACCAAAGGGCCTTTTCCTTTGTTTTGTGAAGAAGGGTTAGTTAAAGAGCGTTTCCCTCTGTTGTCTTCCAAGTCGTGAGACGAGGAATTTTTAGAAAAGACCAACATGCCTTTTCCATTGTTCGGAGGAGGAGGAAGAATAGTTAACAGACTACCCCCAGGGGATTGCGCTGGAGCAACAGGTGCTTGGAAAGAGGAGCAGAGTTTTTTCCTTTGCTGTGAGAAGAAGAGAGATTAGCCAAAGGCTGTCCCTCTTATACTGCGATGGCACAGTTTGCGCAGGAGTTGAAGTGGCTATTGGCGCATTAGCAGGTTGCGCATGAGTAACTCTGACAGATGGCCTTCTGGCCATAGTCACAGCAGATTGCGCAGCAGGAGTCTTGATTTCAGAGTACTTGAATTACATTCTGGTTGCTGGAGTGGTGGACTGCGCAGGCAAAGTTGCAGCCAAATACGCCAGAGGAAGAGGAGTCTTGCACTTTGTCAGAGCAGCATAGGAAGTGGTTTGTGCACTAGCAAGGGGAGCAGCATACTGCGCATGGGCAGTAGCAGCAGACTGCACAGCAGTTTTGGGAGCAGAGACAGTAGACTGCACAGCAGAACTGCAGGCTGTACAGAGGGTTATGCAGAGGACTTTGGAGTCCACACTGAACAGACTTTGCTCTTGGCAGAAGTCGCAGTGCGACGAGTAGTCCCGGAGTTGATCATCGCCTCGTAGGCTGTCTGGTTGACCTTTACAACCAGTGTCTTCTGCGTCTTTTCGATAGACGCAACGTCACATTGAGTTGTCACTTCCTCGTCGGAGAAGAAAGTCGTCCCCAGCAGAGTCGTCATTTTGTTTGCAAAAACAAAAGTGTTTCTTTATTTCAAAAACTTTGTAAGAAAATTACAATATAATTCTGGAAAAGTACAACTATAGGAATCCAAGACGATCGCTTTATCCCTTGGACGATGTGAACTTTGAAGACGGTAGCCTCTGAAAAATACAGCAGCACTTTAGGAAGAACTCCTGATCTCTGGTGATAACTCGAAACGGTAGATGACGTGGTGCTTGATGAAGCTGATCACCCTGGAGCTTTTCACTTCTGCCAGCGGAACTGCTTCTGCCCATTTAGAGAAATAGTCGGTGATTGCTAGGATGAAGCGGTGTCCTCTCGATAAAGGAGGGGTGATCGGTCCCACAATGTCCATGCCCCAAGCTTCGAAGGGCCAGGAGGCAACTGTAGGGTGTAGTGGTTCTGACGGTGTATGAATGAAGTCTGCGTGAAGCTGGCACGCATGGCACTTCTTAGCATATTCAACAACGTCGGCGGCCATGGTTGGCCAGTAGTAGCCCATGCGTCACAATCGATCCTGCAACTTAGGGCCAGGTTGATGGGCCCCACAGGTTCCATCATGAGCTTCTCGAAGGGCTTCAGTTGCTTCTTCGTTAGACAAACATCGAAGGAGAAGTCCATCGTAGGAGCGTCGATACAGCATTTTAGTAGCCGTATCGTAGTAGAATCGAAGAGAACGTCTCCTGACTGAGACGGCTTCTTTCGGGTCCTCTGAAAGAATTTCGTAGACAGCGAAGTCGATGAACGGGAATCTCCAATCTCGGACGTTAACACCGGCACCCGTTGACATGGCATGGGCCACTTGTGAGCGCAGGTTGTTTTTAGGGCAGACCTAGTTTCGACCCACCACTGTGACGTAGTGTTGAGTCCCGAGGGGTGCCGTCAATGAGGCTGCAAGGACAGCCAGAGCATCAGCCTCCAGATTTTGTAGACGAGGTACGTGTTCGATGAAGAACCCGATGAAGGTTGAAATGATGTTCAATGCAACTTCATGGTAGGGGATCAGATCTTCATGGCGAACCTCGTATTGCCCTCTGATCTGGTTTACGACGAGTTTTGAGTCACCGTAGGCTTCCAGATGATTCACCCCCAGCTGTTGCGCTAGCTGGAGTCCCATAATGAGTGTGTTGTACTCGGCAACATTGTTGGAGCATGGCTTCGAAAGGGAGTAAGCACGCTGGATGACCAGTTGATCGGGGGAGACTAATACCACCCCCACTCCTGCGACGATTTGGCCTTTGGGACCTGTTCTTGAAGCGCCATCGAAAAATATCTGCCAGACGTAGCCTTTTTCGATGACGTTTGATTCTTGGACCTCATCCGGGATGTCTTCGTAGAGTTTTGAGGACTCTGGGATGGGTTGTGCAGCTAAGAAGTCGGCTAGAGCTTGACCCTTAACGGCTTTTTGTGGAACGAACACTGTGTTGTATAGCGTTAGCAAGATCGCCCATGTGGCTAGCCGGGAGTTCAATGATCCTGGCTTCGTCATGAGGACTCTGAGCGGATTGACTCGGGAAATGACATGAATTGTCTGCCCTGAGACGTAATGTCGAGTCTTTTGGATGGCAAATACCAAAGCCAAGCACTCTTTCTCAACGGGGTTGTACCGGTGTTCGGCCCCGATCAGAGTTCGACTGAGGTAGTAGATTGCTTGCTCATAGCCTGTATCGCTGTTCTGAGCGAGCAGAGCGTCGAGGGAGTGATCCATGGCTCGGACGTAGAGGAGAAACGGTTTTCCGACGACGGGTGCCACCAGGACTGGTAGGCTCGTCAGGTAGGCTTTGATGTCGTCGAAAGCCTTTTGACATTCCTCTGTCCAGACGTAAGAGACTCCCTTCTTCATGAGCTGGGTGAAGGGTTGATATTTGCCGAAAAGGTTTGCTATGAACCGCCGAATGTATGCCAGACGTCCCTGTAGGCCTCGAAGTTCTCGAAGGTTCTTCGGAGGGTCCATATCAAGAATAGCTTTGGTCTTCTCGGGATCGACATGAATGCCTTTCACCGTGATGATGAAGCCCAAGAACTTTTCGCTAGAAACCCCAATGAATGATTTAGCAGGATTCATCTTGAGTTGATGCGCCCGCATGAGATCGAAGACTGTCTTGAGGTCTTGCTGGTGATCTCCTTTGAGACGGCTCTTGACGGCGATGTCGTCAACATAGCATTCGACTGTTTTGCGAAGATGCTGACAAAAAATGGTGCTCATAGCTCGTTGGTATGTCGCACCGACGTTCTTCAAGCCGAAAGGCATCACTGTGTAGCAGAAAATGTCCTTTGGAGTCCTGAATGACGTATGTTTTGCGTCGTCAGGGAACATCTTGATCTGATTGTAGCCCAAATATCCGTCCATGAAGGACATGCACTCGAAGCTACATGTGTTGTCGATCATTACGTCGGTGATTGAAAGCGAGAATTCGTCCTTCGGGCAAGCAGAGTTGAGGTCCCTGAAGTCGATACAGACTCGTATCTTTCCATTCTTCTTGGTGACGGGGGCGACATTGGCTACCCAATCTGGGAGTTGTTTTTCACGAATGAAGCCACTAGTCAAGTGCTTGTCCACCTCCTGATCGATGGCGTTCATGGTGTCCGGACGAAAGCGTCGCTGTTATTGTTTGATAGGCTTGGCATCAGGTAAGATGTTCAGCCCATGCATCGTGATCTGGGGATCAAGTCCCGGCATATCTTCGTAGCTCCAGGCGAAGACGTCGATATACTCTTTAGCCAGATGGATTAGAGATTCTCGGTCTTCTCCTTTTAGGCTTTTGCTGACGAAGATGGGTTTGGAAGAAGATCCATCCCCGAGATCGATCTGCTCGACTTCGTCTTCGGTAGGAGGTTCACGTAATTCAAAGCAAGACTCCCATTGTTGTCCTAGACGTTGAGCCCAGGGTTCTTCTTCGAAGAATTCTGGCACTTGGTCTTCGTCTTCTTCTTCCTGAGATTGTGCAGACGTCATGTTGGCTGACAGCACTCTCTTGAAGACAGATCCGATACTGGTACCAAAATCCCTCGTTGATGCTTCAGACGAGTGAGAATGTTCTACTTCTTCTGCATCTGAACTCTCTGGAGTTGACGGTGGCGTGACATAGCCTACCCTCCGCCGAGTTTTGTTGTAGTAGTCCTGCGGCTTTCCTTTAGGTGTCGGAAGCCGGACGGGGAGACGTCGACCCTTGCCGTAGTTTAAGCCTTTGTCACTTTTTAGGTTGTAACCCATCTTTTGGATGAGGAACTTTGCCTTGTCCGTGTACCGATAGAGTTGTATTCTGCCGGCATCTGGTTCTGACTCGAGTGGCGGGAGGTCTTGATGACGCTCAACCCTGCCGAGGATGATGGATTCTTCGTCTCGACTCCGTGGTGGGACTATGTAACAGACCCCTTGGGACGGGACTACTCGATTTACATGATGGACGGTCGTTATTTGTGTTTGTAACGACCGTAGAGCGTTATCTAATATATACATGGCATTCCAATGTGGAAGACTAGAATAATTAAAAGATACTCTGTTATTGATGAAATGTGAGATTTTATCCCGTAGGATTACATTGTCTAGAGAAGGGGCATCTACGTCAGCCGAGATATATTCTCCCAACTCTTCATCTGTAAGCACTGGAGCGGGATCGGGAGAGTCCCCCACAGCGTTGGCTTTGGAGTCCGAGAGGACTACGTGGACCTTCTCTGGCGGCTGGGATGGCGGCGGCTTGCCCTTAAGGCGCACCTTCAGAGGTGCCTCCACTGTGCCTTCGGTGATTGGCGCCTTCCCTTGTAGTTTTTCCACAAGGGGAGCCGATGTTTGAGGCAGATTTCCTTTGAGTCGTATCTTCAGGGGAGCTTCATGAGCAGCTGGTGCTTTCCCGGGTAGCTTAATGCTCATGGGCGGCAACTTCTGAGGCGGTTTGCCTTTGAGACGGATCTTCAAGGGAGCATCAGGAGTGACCTCAGGCTCCATGTCCGGCTCTGCTGCTGTTTCTGCCTCGTCGTCAGCATCATTGGCCTCCTCATCGTCAGGTGACTTGTACAAGTCGACATCGGTGAAGTAGGCTTCAATCCCCTTAAAAGGATCAATGTCCGCGAACTCCGTACAGATGACGTTGTTGGTGGACACGTACTTCATACATTGGTGGAGCATGGAGGCACCACCATGTACTCGTGCAGCCATGGACGACCCAACAGAATGTTGTAGTTGACTTCGGCGTCCACGACATAACAAATGACCTCGGTTCTGAGGTTACCGATGTGGCACTTTAGTCGTATTTTGCCCAGTGGTTCGCTTTTGCTGGCGTTAAAACCACTGATTGTTGTGTTGGAGGGCGCCAGTCGGTACATTGGGATCCCCAGTGTTGAGAGTAGCGTCTTCGGGATGATGCTGAGGGAAGACCCCGGATCGATCTGAATCTGCTTCACCTTGACTGAACCGATGTACCCTATATAATACAGCGGCCTGTTGTGTCGATTGTGCTTGAGTAGCATGTGCTGTTGGATGAAGGTTATATTGGGGATAACCTCCTCCGCACAGTGACAGTGCTTGCACACAGTTGGGATATCTTCATGCTGTTTGACCTGACTGAGAAAGGATTCAACATCCTTCAGAGCTTCACAGAGAGCTTCTCGGGAGTCTTTGGAAAGACGAATAAGGTCGAACAGAGATAGGCGGGCAGGAGTACTGGCCAATTGTGCCAGTATGTCGAAGTTGTGGGGCTTGGCTAGCCCTGAAGCATTCTTCTTTCGTAGAGGCCTGTCGAAGCGGACCTCTATCTGCTTCTGTTTATTGGCTGCTGGGGGCTTAGATGGGCCCTCGTCCTGGACAGCAGGGACGGTGCTAGAAGGCACCACCTCGGCGGGAGCTTCGTCAGGTTGGACGTTCAGTTGTGAACGCGTCTGCACAGGAAGTGCCTCTTCCGCTGAAGAAGAGACCATGCGGCAAGACTTGATCTTCCTGCCTTTGGATTTGAAGGTAAGGCGTACCTCCGGTTGAGTCACCTCGGAGACGAGATCGGGGTGAACCCAAAGGATCTCTCCCCGAGATATGGTGAGTGGGATGAGTCCACTCACGTTGTCACGGGTAGGTGGTAGGTTAACCACCTCTATTGTCGTCTTAGGGATGGGGACGACACCATCTTGTGTTGTAGTCAGCGGCAGGCTGCCAAACTAGAGCGACACCACGTTGGCTGACACCGTCTTCTCTTCGTAGTCGACGGAGATTACATCCGCATTGATCATGCGCTGGATGTAATTCTTGAGGACATAGCAGTCCTTGGTTGGGTGTCCGACAAACCGATGGTAGTGACAGTACCTCGGGTTGTCCACTTTCCCAACCTCATCGGGACGCTTAGGGTTCGGAAGCTTGATCTTGTCGCCCTGCTTCAGTATCTCGAAGAGTTGCAGGGTGTCTTCGTCGTTGAAAGAATAAACCTCCTTCGGCCTTGGTACAAGTGGAGGTTTCTGAGCAGGTGCTGACGCACCTTTGGAGGCATTGACAGTCAATGCATGTTTCCCCTTTGTTTCTCGTCCGGGGTTGTTGGCTGCAGGCCGTTTTCCCTTGTCCTCGAAGGCAGGGAAACTAACTCCCAAAAGACGAGCATTGGCTGCCTTCTTCTCCGCCGCTTCTGCTTCAATGATTAAGGAGCTCCAGTCAAAAGGAGGAGTAGAGTTAAGCCAGAGTTTGACTGCAGACAGCATGTTCATCCTGCAGGAGGAGAGAAGCGCATGTTCTGGCATGCCCGGGGGCAGTCTGAAGCAGGCCTGTCGGAAGCGCTCAATGAACACTCGAACTGTTTCCTTCTTCTTCTGGCGTATCTCTATAAGGGACGCCATTGTCATGTCCTTTCCGCCGTCGTAGAAACGGTCAAGAAAGAGGAGCGTCAGGTCGTCGAAGGAAGATATTGAATTGTGGGAGAGGCTGCAGTACCAGTCGTACGCCACTCCTTTCAGTGCCCCAACAAATATGCTGGTGAGTAGCACATCTTCCTTCGGAAGATGTCCCCTCTAAGACTGAAAGTACGTCAGATAGCGACATGGAGAGTCCTTTTCGTCGTATGGCGTTAGTGTTTGTGGTTTATACTTTGGAGGATAAACCACCTTGTTCCACACGAGGGGATAAGGCTGGAGGATGCCCATTTTTTGGCGCTTCTCTTGTCTTGTCTTGGACTCAAAGCGCTCGCGCAGGTCCCTGATCATCTCGACTACGTGTTCCGTGGAGCTGGGAGTCGGAGAAGGTGGTACCACCGGATGTTGAGCATTTGAGGGCTCCGATGTCCGAGGTGCTTCTCGGCGATCTGCGTCCGAGGATACCCGTTGAAGGGGTACACTCGATTCTCCATTGGCCCCTGGCTCGGGACCGGTAGAAGGTGTCCTGGTCAAAGCTGACCGTATCTCAAATACCGCTTGAGTCAGTGTTTGCATGGAGGCAGAGAGGGTTTTGAGTCCTCCCTCCAGGGTATCTATGTGCTGGACGAGGTCTGTTGGTGGCGCATCAGACTCGATATCAGCCCCAGTCACGTTTACTGTCATGACATAGCCGGGAGTGGATGGATGGGTTGAGGCCTCACTCTCGGCCTCACTCTCTTGTAGGGGAGTTGCCTCCCCTGGAGCTTCATCTTGGCTACCCCCAGCTATGTTCGGGATAACATTCACCACGGGCGCATCTGCAAGGGCCTGATTACCCTCAGCTCCGTCTTGAGGTGCCTCTTCGTCTCCGGAACTTGGGTCCGCAGATGCTAGACTACCCCAAGCTATGTTCTGGGGGATATCCTCATCTTCAGGGGCTTCTGGGAGGCTGACTTCGCCTCGAGGATCTGCCCCAGGTGTGCTTTGGACACACTCGTCTTCGGAAGGAGGCTCGACCAAGGTCTGACTACCCCCAGCTTCCTCCAAGAACTTTTTCCTCCCTCGAGTACCTTCGAACACTCCGAAGGACGAGACAGCTGTCTTGGTTTTCCTCGGCTGGCTTTTGGACAAGGAAGAGGAACTGCCAGTCGCCTTTTGGACTGACGAGGAGTTAGAGATCACGTTGCAGGAAGCAACCATTGGTCCTTCTTCTGTTGACACCTTCTTCCCGAGGCGACGTCGGAGGGGTGTCGAGGATTGCAGCCGCTGGAACACCGACTGCCTTGGTGGGACTGCCGCTTTGCAACAGCAGTTGATGGTGACCACAGCACAAGTATGCCCCGTGAGAGGCGCATCGTGCTTGTTAGTCGACTCTCCTAATCGGTGTTTGTGAGTGATCACGTTACGCAGATCGTTGGAGGAGAGTGCCACCTTCGCACCCATTTTAGGCGCATGGCAAGGCCAGGCGTCGGGGTGGTCAAGTGAGTGTTGCGCCCCCTGATCGAATACCAAACAGGCATCCCGATCCGTAGTGGGGGAACCACAGCATTTGAAGTGACTTGAACGGACCTCAAATGCACAACCAGAGGAGGCACGGGAGTTCAAGACCAATGGACTTGCCTTACTCGACTTGGTTGTGCACGCAACAGATGTGCCCAAGTGAGACAAGGACTTTGAAGGTCGGCTCGTTTTTGGTGCCGCAGTACTCGAGTCGACCTTGTACAGCTTACCATCAGCAGCGCGCATGATTGTGAGCACATTCTTCTGGCTTGCTGCTGGCATAGCACATTTGGGGCACATGGCCCGTGCTGCCTTGGATTTCTTCGTACCAGGCCGCTGGGGCGCATAGTACTCAGAATCCAAATTCTTATCGCCATTACAATGAGTGAGTCTATCAAAGACAGAGACCTTCTGTGGTACATCGGATGCGATGCGCGGGGCATTGGCTGTGCCCCTGCTCCGTCGACGCATCTTCCTCGCCTGAGAGGGAGATGGCTGGGGAATGTGGTTAACCGTACGTTTCCCCGAGAGATACGCTGCACCAGCGGGCGCATCTTGGTTGCTGAGGACGTCAGCAGGAAGGGAAGGCTGGATTGGCATGTCCCCTTCAGTGGGGGTGCCCGAGGCGTCGACCTTGCGCACCCAGACTCGGCGGGTCTCCTTCGGCTTCGGCAGCCGCTTCGAAGGACTCGCACTGCCTTCAGATATGAACTCCTCATACGCCTTTGATTGAGGCGTACAACCAGCGTCTTGTGGGAGGAGCCCACCTTCACGTCGTCGGATTGCGACACAGCTTTCTCAGTGGAGGAGAAAGAGTCGCCAGCTTGTTTGCCATTAAAATTCTTTAATTGTAAATTTTAATACAAATAGAACAGTGTTACAATATAGGACTTAGATGTAGTCCTAGGAGTACACTTTTGTTTAATCTGGGTCCCTTGTGCCGATGGAGTGAGTGGTAATGCGTTGACTCCGTTGACGATCTGACAACGGTTATCGATTCTCTGAAGGTCTGGATTGCTCTGGGTGCCAGAGCTTGCTGAGAGGAGGAAGACGTTGAGTGTCTGTATCTGCCTCTCTGGTGGTGCAAAGTCTCTGTGTGTTCGTTGTGTAGGTAGGTATCTGTGTGTACGTCAGAAAGAAGAAAATGATCCCTCTATTTATAGCTTTGTAGGCTGGTTTCTCATGCGCGCATGTAGGATGCGCCTGTACGCGGGAACGCCACGTGTTGATTGTTGATGGAGGCGCATGGATGATGCGCCCTGATCGAGGGGTTGACTTCTTTATGTTGCTGTTGTGAGCCAGCACGTAGCAGAGAAGAAGATCTTTCTGTTGCTGAGATCTTGGGTGAGTCGAGTCAAAGGACACGTGTCATCGGCCCATGGCTTGGAGATCTCTGATTTGGTAGGGAATGATCTGGTAGGATGCGCCTAGGATTGGGCGCATGAGGAGGCTTTGGCTCGTAACCTTTAGGAGTCACGAACCATTCGGAGTGCATGGCTTTTGAGGCGCATGCGAGGCTTCAGAAGTGACTTAACTCCTGTCTTTCGGGATCAGAGAGCAGTCTGAGGCGCATGGCTTTTGAGGCGCATGCAGAGCTTTAATGGTGACTTTCCGTGTAATGAATTTACATTAAATGGATGAACCGGACGCCTCGAATTCAGCCAAACGGCTATTTATAGCACTCGAAGAGCGAGACAGCCGCATCATTAAAAGACATGTCCGATGCGCCAGCCAGACAGCGCATCACACGGACGCGCCCTTCGGCATCAGGCGCATCACACAGACGCGCCCTACAGTACTCGGCGCATTATAGAGGGTGCGCCCCCACACATCTCCATACCGAGTGGAACGCCAACCGACGCGCCCACTCAGCTGTCCATCGAACGTCACCAACATTAAATGCTGAACTGACAGAGTTGGCAGCACGCCTCCCAAAGTCTGAACAGTTGACAGCTTTATTCAGAAAATGAAGCGTCGGCAACGTCAGCATCATCATGACTTCCGACGGCTACTGCCACGTGGCCACCCGCATGCGCCTCTACGGCCATACGTCCACACCCGCATGCGCCTCTACGGTCATGCGTCCAAACCAGCATGCACCTCAAAAGCCATGCGCCTCAGACCCTTCACTGATCCCTAAAGACAGAAGAATAGTCTCCGGTTGAAGTTTTGCATGCGCCTCAAAAGCCATACGCCCCAGACTGATCTCTGATCCCGAAAGACAGAAGGAAAGTCGCCTGCATGCGCCTCAAAAGCCATGCGCCCCAAATGGTTTGTAACTCCTAAAGGTTATGAGCCGCAGCCTCCTCCTGCGCCCAATCCAAGGCACAGCCCACCAGATCACTCCTCTCCATCAGCAACCTCCACGGAGACTCAGAACACAAGACTCACAGAGAATCCACAACAGAGAATCACCGGAGAGGCAGTTCTAGACACTCAACGTCTTCCTCCTCTCAGCAAGCTCCAGCACCCAGAGCAATCAACACCTTCAGAGAACCGATAACCGCCGTCAGCCGGTCAACGGAGTCAATGTATTACCACTCGCTCCATTGGCACTAAGGACCCAGCTTAAACAAAAGTGTACTCCTAGGACTACATCTAAGTCCTATATTGTATCACTGTTCTGTTTGTATTAAGATTTCAATCAAAACAATTTTAATGGCAAACAAGCTGGCGACTCTGCTGGGGACCTCTTTCTCCTCTACCGAGAAAGTCGTGTCACAGGCCGACGACGTGAAGGTGGGCTCCTCCCACAAGACGCTGGTAGTTCGCCTCAATCAACAGGCGTACGAGGAGTTCATTTCTGAAGGAAGTGCGAGTCCTTCGAAGCGGCTGTCGAAGCCGAAGAAGACCCGCGCAGTCTGGGTGCGCAAAGTCGACGCCTCGGGCACCACCGTTGAAGGGGATGCGCCCGTCCAGCCTTCCCTTCCTGCTGACGTCCTCAGCAGTCAAGGTGCGCCCGCTGATGCAGCGCATCTCTCGGGGAAGCGTGCGGCTGACCACGTTCCCCATCCATCTTCCTCTCAGGCGAGGAAGATACGTCGACGGAGCAGGGGCGCAGCCAATGCCCCGCACACTATTTCTGATGCGCCACAAAGAGCCTCTGTCTTTGACAGACTCACTCGCTGTAACGGCAAGGAGAATTTGGATGCTGAGTACTATGCGCCCCAGCGGGCTGGTATGAAGAAATCCAAGACGGCACGGGCCATGCGCCACAAACGTGCTATGCCAGCAGCCGGCCAGAGGCACGCGCTTACAATCACGCGCGCTGCCGATGGCAAGCTGTACAAGGTTGACTCAGGTGCTCCTGCACTGACAACGAGTCGACCTTCAAAGTCCTCATCTCGCTTGGGCGCATTCACTGCGTGCACAACCAAGCCGAGAGAGGCAAACTCTGTGGTCTTGAACTCCCGCGCCTCCTCTGGTTGTGCGTTCGAGGTCCGTTCAAGTTACTTCAAATACTGTGGTTCCTCCACTACTGATCGTGATGCCTGCTTGGTATTAGATCAGGGGGCGCAGCACTCGCCCGACCACCCCGACGCTTGGCCCTGCCATGCGCCTGAGAGGGGTGTGAGGGTAGCACTCTCCTCCAACGACTTGTACAACGTGATCACTCACAAGCGCCGGTCAGGAGAGTTGACCAACAAGCACGATGCGTCTCTCACGGGGCACACTTGTGCAGTGGTCACCATCAACTGCTGTTGCAAGACGGCAGTACCGCCAAAGCAGTTGGTCTTCCAACGGCTACAATCATCGACACCCCTCCGACATCGCCTTGGGACGAAGGTGTCAGCAGAAGAGGAACTAAAGATTGCGTCATGCAACGTGATCTCCAATTCTTCATCTGTCCGGAAGACGACTGCCAATTCCTCGTCTTCATCCAAAAGCCAGCCGAGGAAAACCAAGGCAGCTGTCACGACCTCTGGAGTGTTCGAAGGCACTCGGTCGAGGAAGAAGTCCTTAGAGGAAGCTGGGGGTAGCCAGACCCTTGTCGAGCCTCCTTCCGAAGACGAAGATGTCCAAAGCACAGCTGCGGCGGATCTTCATCAAGGCGAAGATGGCCTCCCTGAAGCCCCTCAAAAGGACGATGTCCTCCAGAACACCGCCGGGGGTAGTCCTGAAAATGAAGAGGCCCTTCAAGACAGAGCTGAGGGCAGTCAGGCCCTTGCAGATGCGCCTGTCGAAGACGAACTCCAGAATGTGGCTGGGGGTGGCCAAACACCAGGAGAAGTAACTCCCCCACATGAGAGCGAGGCTGAAAGCGAAGCCTCAACTAATCCATCCACTTCCGGCCGTGTCATGACAGTATACATGACCGGGGGTGATCTCGAGACTGATGCGCCGCCACAAGATATTGTCCAGCGCATAGACTCGCTAGAGGGAGGACTCAAAACTCTCTCTGCCTCAATGCAAGCACTGACTCAAGCAGTGTTTGAGATGCGGTCGGCCTTGATCAGGACACCTTCAAATGGTCCCGACCCAGGAGCCAATGGAGAGTCGAGTGTGCCCCTCCAGCGGACACCCTCAGACACAGAAGCACCCCGGACATCGGAGCCCTCAAACGCTCCACTCCAGGTAGTACCTCCTTTCCCGACTCCTAGCTCTACGGAGGACGTGGTCGAAATGATCAAAGATCTGCGGGAGCGCTTCGAGTCCAAGAACAGGCAGGAGGAGCGCCAGAAGATGGGCATTCCCCAGCCTTATCCCCTTGAGTGGAACAAGGTGGTTTATCCCCCAAAGTATAAACCACAAACACTCACGCCGTATGACGGGAAGGACTCTCCACGACGGTACCTGACGTACTTCCAGTCGCAGACAGGGCATCTTCCGAAGGAGGACGCGCTCCTCACCAGCATCTTTGTTGGGGCCCTGAAAGGGGTGGCGTATGACTGGTACTGCAGCCTCCCCGATAATTCTATATCGTCCTTCGACGACCTGACACGCCTCTTCCTCGACCGCTTCTACGACGGTGGGAAGGACATGACGATGGCGTCTCTCATTGAGATACGCCAGAAGGACAAGGAAACGGTTCGGGCATTCATCGAACGCTTCCGTCAGGCCTGCTTCAGGCTACCTCCAGGCATGCCAGAACATGCGCTTCTCTCCGCTTGCAGTATGAACATGCTGCCTGCAGTAAAGCTCTGGCTTAACTCTACTCCCCCTCCCGACTGGAGCTCCCTAATTATTGAAGCTGAAGCTGCAGAGAAGAAGGCGGCCAATGCACGTCTTCTGGGTGTTAGCTTCCCCGCCTTTGACGATAAGGGGAAAAAGTCCGCAACCAACAACTCCGGACGAGAAACAAAGGGGAAACAGGCATTGACTGTTAACGCCTCGAAGGGCGCATCTGCGTCTACTCAAAATCCTCCACTGGCACCGAGACCCAAGGAGGTGTATTCATTCAATGATGACGACACCCTGCAACTCTTTGAGATACTGAAGCAGGGTGACAAGATCAAGCTTCCGGACCCGAAGCGGCCCGATGAAGTCGGGAAAGTGGACAACCCGAGGTACTGTCACTACCATCGGTTTGTCGGACACCCGACTAAGGACTGCTACGTCCTCAAAAATTACATCCAGCGCATGATCAATGCGGATGTAATCTCCGTCGACTACGAAGAGAAGACGGTGTCAGCTAATATGGTGTCACTTCAGTTTGGCACCTTGCCGCCGACTACCACACAAGATGGCGTCGTCCCCATCCCTAAGGCGACAATGGACGTGGTGAATTTGCCACCCACCCGTGACAATGTGAGTGGACTTGTCCCACTCACCACATCTCGAGGAGAGGTCCTCTGGGTTCACCCCGACCTCGTCTCCGAGGTAACTCAACCGGAGGTACGCCCTACCTCCAAAGCAAAAGGCAGGAAGATCAAGTCTTGCCGCACGGTCTCTTCTTCAACGGAAGAGGCGCTTCCTGTGCAGACACGTGCACAACAGAACTCCCAGCCCGGTGAAGCTGCCGCCGAAGTGGTGCCTCCTGGCACCATCCCTGAGGAGGGTCCATCCAAGCCCTCAGCAGCCAATAAACAAAAGCAAGTGGAGGCCCGTTTCGACAGACCTCTGCGGAAAGAAAATGCTTCGGGGCTAGCCAAGCCCCACAATTTTGACATTCTGGCACAACTGGCCAGTACTCCTGTACGCCTGTCTTTGTTCGAGCTCCTGCGTCTCTCCAAGGACTCCCGAGAAGCTCTCTGCGAAGCTCTGAAGGATGCCGAATCCTTTCTCAGTCAGGTCAAGCAGCCTGAAGACCTCCCAACTACTTGTGCACACTGTCATTGTGCGGATGAAGTTATCCCAAACATAACCTTCACCCAACAAGACATGCTGCTCAAGCATCACCGACATAACCGACCGTTGTATTACACAGGGTACATCGGTTCGGTAAAGGTGAGCAGGATTCAGATCGATCCGGGGTCTTCCCTAAGCATCATTCCAAAGGCGCTGCTATCAAAGCTGGGGATCCCAATGTACCGGCTGGCGCCCTCCAATACAACCATCAGCGGCTTCAACGCCAGCAAGAGCGAGCCACTGGGCAAGATCCGGCTGAAGTGTCACATCGACAGCCTCAAAACTGAGGTAACTTGTTATGTGGTGGATGCCGAGGTCAACTACAACATCTTACTCGGACGACCCTGGTTACATGAGTACATGGTGGTGCCCTCCACGCTCCACCAATGCATGAAATATGTATCCACCAACGGCGTCATCCGGACGGAGTTTGCAGATATCGATCCCTTCAAAGGGATTGAGGCCTACTTCACCGATTCCGACTTGTACAAGCCACTTGACGAGGAGGAAGCCAACGATGCCGATGATGAAGCAGAGACGGCAACAGAGCCGGACTTGGAGCCCGAAGTGACTCCTGACGCCCCCTTGAAAATCCGTCTGAAAGGGAGACCACCCCAGAAGGCGCCTCCAATGAGCATCAAGCTATCAGGAAAAGCGCCAGCTCGCGAAGCTCCCCTGAAGATACGCCTCAAGGGGAAGCCACCACAAATAGCGGCTCCCCTGGTGGTAAAATTACAAGGGAAGGCGCCACTCATCGAAGGCGCAACCGAGGCACCCCTCAAGGTGCGTCTTAAAGACAAGCCGCCGCAGTCATCCAAGATGCCGGAGAGGGCTCACATAACCCTCTCAGACCCCAAAGTCAGAGCGGTGGAGGACTCTCCTGATCCGGCCCCAGTGCTTACAGACGAGGAGCTTGGCGAATATATCTCTGCTGATGTAGACGTACCCTCCTTCGACAATGTAATCCCACGGGATAAAATCTCGTACTTTATCAATAATAGAGTGTCTTTCAATTATTCTTGTCTTCCACACTGGAATGCCATGTATACATTAGACAACGCTCTACGGTCGTTGCAAACACAAGTAACGACCGTCTACCATAATCAAATAGTCCCGTCTCAAGGAGTCTTCATAGTCCCTCCACGAAGCCGAGACGAAGGCACCATCATCTCGGGCAAAATCGAGCATCGTCGGGACCTCCCGTCAATCGAGCCCGAACCTGATACCGGCAGAGTACAAGTCTATCGGTACACAGATGCGGCTAAGCACATCATCCAAAAGATGGACTACGACCTGAAAAGCAATAAAGGCCTAAACTACGGTAAGGGTCGGCATCTCCCTGTCCGGCTTTCGATGCCCAATGGAAAGCCACATGATTACTATAATCGGACTCGACGGGGGTTAGGCTATGTCACGCCGCCATCAACTCCAGAGAGTTCAGACGCAGAAGACATAGAACATTTCCACTCGTCAGAAGCATCGACGTGGGATTCCGATACCAGTATCGGATCAGTCTTCAGGAAAGTGCTGTCAGCTAACATGACATCGGCGCAACCTCAGAAGGATGAAGGCGAGGACCAACCGCCGGAACCCTTCGAAGAAGAACCCTGGGCTCAACGTCTAGGAGAACAATGGGAGTCTCGTTTTGAGTTACGAGAACCTTCCACCGAAGACGAAGTCGAGCAGATCGACCTCGGGGATGGGTCTTCTTCTAAACCCATCTTTATCAACAAAAGCTTGGAAGGAGAAGACCGAGAATCTTTAGTCCAACTGGCTAAGGAGTATATCGACGTCTTCGCCTGGAGCTACGAAGACATGCCGGGTCTCGATCCACAGATCGCGATGCATAGGTTGAACATCTTACCAGATGCCAAACCTATCAAACAACAACAGCGACGCTTCCGCCCGGACAACATGAACGCCATCGATCAGGAGGTGGACAAACTCTTGACCAGTGGCTTCATCCGTGAGGAACAACACCCGGACTGGGTAGCCAACGTCGTCCCTGTCACCAAGAAGAACGGGAAGATACGAGTCTGTATCGACTTCAAGGATCTCAACTCTGCTTGCCCGAAGGATGAATTCCCGCTCCCAATCACCGATGTAATGATCGACAACACATGTGGCTTTGAACGCATGTCCTTCATGGACGGGTATTTAGGCTACAATCAAATCAAGATGTTCCCCGATGACGCAAAACACACGTCATTCAGGACTCCAAAGGGTGTTTTCTGCTACACAGTAATGCCCTTCGGCTTGAAGAACGCCGGTGCAACGTACCAGCGAGCTATGAGCACCATCTTCCGTCAACATCTTCGCAAGACAGTTGAGTGCTATGTTGACGACATCGCAGTCAAGAGCCGCCTCAAAAGAGATCACCTACAGGACCTAAAGACGGTCTTCGATCTCATGCGGACACATCAACTCAAAATGAACCCCGCTAAATCCTTCCTGGGGGTTTCTAGCGACAAATTCTTGGGCTTTGTCATCACGGCAAAAGGCATTCATGTCGATCCCGAGAAGACTAAAGCCATCCTTAACATGGACCCTCCGAAGAACCTTCGAGAACTTCGGGGCTTACAGGGACGTTTGGCATACATCCGGAGGTTCATAGCAAACCTCTCCGGTAAATGTCAACCCTTTACTCAGCTCATGAAGAAGGGAGTCTCTTATGTCTGGACAGAGGAGTGCCAAAAGGCTTTCGACGACATCAAGGCTTACTTAACAAGCCCGCCAGTCCTAGTGGCACCTGTCGCCGGCAAACCATTCCTCCTCTACGTCCGTGCCATGGATCATTCCCTCGGCGCTTTGCTGGCTCAAAACAGCGATGCAGGCTACGAGCAAGCAATCTACTACCTCAGTCGAACACTCATCGGGGCCGAACACCGGTACAACCCCGTTGAAAAGGAGTGCTTGGCTTTGGTGTTTGCCATTCAGAAGGCTCGTCATTACGTCTCGGGCCAGACAATTCACGTCGTCTCCCGAGTCAATCCGCTCAGAGTTCTCATGACGAAGCCAGGGTCATTAAACTCCCGGCTGGCTACATGGGCGATCCTACTAACGCCATACAATATGGTGTTTGTCCCGCAGAAGGCGGTCAAGGGTCAGGCTCTGGCTGACTTTTTAGCTGCACACCCCATCCCAGAATCTTCAAAACTCTATGAAGACATCCCGGATGAAGTCCAAGAATCAAACGTCACTGAAGGAAGCCCCGTCTGGCGGATGTTCTTCGATGGCGCTTTAAGAACGGGCCCCAACGGCCAAATCATCGCGGGAGTGGGGGTAGTCTTGGTCTCCCCCGATCAGCTGGTCATCCAGCGCGCATACTCCCTTTCGAAGCCGTGCTCCAACAATGTTGCTGAGTACAATGCACTCGTCATGGGACTCCAGCTAGCACAACAGCTGGGGGTGGATCATCTGGAAGCCTACGGCGACTCGAAACTCGTCGTAAACCAGATTCGGGGGCAATACGAGGTTCGCCATGAAGATTTGATCCCTTACCATGAAGTTGCATTGAACATCATTTCAACCTTCACTGGGTTCTTCATCGAACATGTACCCCGCCTACAAAACTTGGAGGCTGACGCTCTGGCTGGCCTCGCAGCCTCATTGGCCGCGCCCCTTGGGACTCAACATTATGTTACGGTGACTGGCCGAGACCTGATTTGTCCCAGAAACAACCTATGTTTGCAAATGGCTCACGCCATGCCGACGAACACCGATGTTAATGTCCGAGACTAGAGGTTCCCGTTCATCGACTTTGCCATCTACGGAATCCTTCCGGAAGACCCGAAGGAAGCCGTCTCAGTCAGGAGACGCTCTCTTCGATTCTACTACGATACAGCCACTAAAATGCTGTACCGACGCTCCTTCGACGGGCTTCTCCTTCGATGCCTGTCTAACGAAGAAGCAGCCGAAGCTCTTCGAGAAGCTCATGACGGAACTTGCGGAGCTCACCAACCAGGGCCTAAGTTGCAAGATCGACTGCGACGTATGGGCTACTACTGGCCAACCATGGTTGTCGACGCAGTGGAATATGCTAAGAAGTGCCATGCATGCCAACTTCATGCAGACTTCATACATACACCATCTGAACCTCTACATCCTACAGTCGCCTCCTGGCCATTCGAAGCCTGGGGCATGGACATTGTAGGGCCAATCACCCCTCCTTCATCGAGAGGATACCGCTTCATCCTGGCCATCACCGATTACTTCTCCAAATGGGCGGAAGCAGTCCCACTAGCAGAAGTAAAAAGCTCCAGGGTGGTCAGCTTTATCAAACACCATGTCATTTACCATTTCGGGGTACCCCGGCGAATCATCCATGACAATGGTCCTCAGTTTATCAGCCACATTTTCAGCAGGTTCTGTGACAAGAATCGCATTCAAAACGTGGCCTCAACCGCCTACAATCCGGCAGCAAACGGATTGGCCGAGGCGTTCAACAAAACTATCGTCAGGCTACTCAAAAAAGTCGTGTCATCCAACAAACGCGACTGGGACGAAAAGCTTGGCGAATGCCTTTGGGACTACCGCACAACGGTACGGACCCCAACAAGCAACACTCCATTCTCCCTGGTCTACGGGAGCGAAGCAGTACTGCCTCTCGAGATACAGATACCTTCGCTCCGCGTGGCAATCACAAACGATCTCACAGAAGAAGACAATCAACGTCGTCGTCTGCGGGAACTGGAGGCACTTGACGAAAAGCGTCTCCTAGCTCAACAACGCATCGAACTTTACCAAGCCCGTATATCACAGGCTTTCAACAAGAAGGTCAAGCAAAGAACTTTCCAAGTTGGCGACCTGGTTTTAGCAGTCAGAAGGCCAATGGTGTTAACTCACAAGACACCAGGGAAGTTCGAGCCCAAATGGGAAGGACCCTTCATCATCGAGACGGTATACTCAAACGGTGCTTACCATCTCGCCAAACCCAATGGGGACTTGTTCATGATGCCCATCAACGGCAAGTTCCTAAAGAAGTACTATTCTTGACATCCTCCAAGACATGTATTTCCCCAAACAACCTCTTCTCACAAAATCAATCGCTTCCGGAACCCAGCTGTTCCGTGGCATCCTTCCGTAGAAAGATAACCACGTCCACATTACCTCTGAGTTGTCTCTCTACATCCTACAAAGCGGAACCTTACACTTCGTGAGCTTACGCTATCCTTCATGTTTACCACGTCCACATTACCTCTGAGTAAACATCCCGTACAAACAACTCCTATGTTGTCGTACATTGATCGCAGAACTTCCACGTCTACATTACCTCTGAGTTGTTCAGCGTATCCCCCAGGATCATTCCTACCACGTCCATAAACACCTCTGAGTAGGAAGATTCTATCATTCGAACCTAATGATTGCCATGTCCACATTACCTCTGAGCAAACATGTTGATTCCTTTATACTTATTATCTGTACCTAAAAACCGAGGTGCGCAAAAGATAATAGGTCCACATAAATCATCAAGTTCATGAGATTAAAAATGAACACATCACAAAGAGATAGTATATTTCTTTATTTTTCAAAAAAAAAAAAAAGAGAGAGTACAGAAATACGCTATTTCCCCAGCAAGAATTGAAAAAACACATAAAAGAAGAGAAGCTACAATCCCCGATCCTCCCCAGGGTAGGATGAGAGTTCTCTGACTCGACGTCTCAGGTCGGCAGTGCGAGTTTCCACAGTCGTCTGGACTCGCAGCTCGGCTTCTTGACGCATTAACCCGACAGCCTCAGCAGAAGTTTTACTCTCATACTTCTCATCAAGCTGTCGTCGCTGCTGAGCCAAAGCAAGGGTCCGCTGAGTAAGAGTCGCTTCCTCCTGCTTGAATGCCACGTTTCAGCCAGGACACGATCAGCTTCTAGTTGAAGTTGGGCCCGCTGGTCTTCAAGACGGTGCATCTGAGCATCAACCTCTGCGATGTTAGCGTCCACCGTAGCCCGCTTCTCCGTCGTCTTCTCCATAGATTGAGACAACTGCTCCGCTGCAGCCTCAGTCCCAGCCACTTCACGCTCCCAACTGCTCACATCGGCCTGATGGGAAGCCTCGATTTTAGCAATCAACTTCCCTATCTCTGCATCTATCAAGACAGAGAGGTCATTTCGTTGGATGCACTGCAGTTCCGCGAGCCGCTCGTCCAGTTCAATCACCGAAACCTCCAGAATTTCGGCCATATGGTCATGGCCTTGGTGAATGCGGATCAGCTCGATACAAGGCATTGCCAAAGCTTTTGCTGTCGCAAAGCTCCCCTTGCCATCCATCACTGCAGATACTCCTTTCTCCAGCATTTTGTACACTCCCTCGACGAGGAACTTCACATACTCGTCGGCATCCGCCAGCACCTGCGGCGTCATAGCAGAGTTGGGGGAGCTACTACAGTTTGCGGACCGGAGGAGGATCCGCCAACCTCGATCTGAGAGGTTTGAACCTCGGCTGCAATAGGCTCTTCATCAATAGGGGCCAGACTGCTAGCCCGAGGTGCCGAAGGAACAGATGGAGCCGGCACATGCGTCGTGATAGTACCCCAAGTGGAAGGAGCAACAGAGGGTTCCACACCCTTACCCTTCTCAAGCCCGGAGACATCACCGACGTCAACGGCCACCTCTTCTACCCCCGACATTCTATCAGCATCAGCCACCTCCCCCGGCAAAACGGGGAGGTCAACATTTATCTCCTGGCCAGCCCCAGGAGACAAGACCGGCAGAAGAGTCTCATTCTTCTCAAGTCCCTCTACAGGGACAGAATCTGTCGCTACCGCCTGATCGGTAGCCATCTCTATGTCCATGGTTGAAGCCAAGGAAGGATTCGACAATGATTCGGCCGACCTCCTTTCATCATGACCAGGAGGGGAATCAACCCTCTCCTCTATCCTCACTGCTTCTGCTGTCCCCGCAACAGACTCCTGCAGCTCCGGAGCGATGTCATCGGAAGATGATGAACTCCATTCCTCTTCATCACCTGGAAGCTGCGCACTTGCTAAACCTTCGATATGTGAAGCCTCCGCTGTGGCCTTCGTCACCTCGGAAGCTGCTGCACCCTCAGGGTCCCTCCTGACATAACCCGGGGATACTGGAACCTCCACGATGACAGTATCCTCCGGATTTTCCTCCATGAGAGACATCATTGTCGGCGGGATACACACTCCAGGCGAGCTCACCATCTCTTCTCGCCTACTCCCACCCGACTTTGGGGTACGAGGTTTTCTTTTTAGCGGCTCCTACAAAAGAAGATCAGGCCTCGTCAGTGGCGGAACCAAAATCAGATTTAGTAGGATGTCCTTACCTCTTCGGACGCCGAATCCGATGACACCGTCGGTAACGATGCCTTCTTCTGCTTCTTCGACACAAGAGATTCAGCCCCTGTATCTGCACATCGTTTCGATCGATCGCCAGAAGGTTCTGCTTGTGATGCGGAGGGGGCACTCCGTTGACCCACCCCTGACGGACGATGCGGCCGGGCCTTCACTGGCGTATCCCCAGTCGCTGCTAACTGGGTGCCTGTAATAAGGCTGGTCTCCCTGTCATATCTGGAGGGCGGGGCAGCCATAACACAGTAAAATTTGGCGGCCGAGTAAAGAATGGGCGGCCGCGGATCGGGGACGGGCAACGTAAAACGAGCTCCGGTACATCCGGCATTATAGTAATGCCAAGCTCGTGCACCATCCAACAAACTTCCAACATACCCCAGGGTATTACTGGGGTTATCCAACATCATCTGAGCATAACCAAATTGCCGCGCAAAACGGCTCGACAAGTATGGTTCCAGGTAGCACTGATTCCTGTTCCGGTACACCAGATGGGACGGCCGGATACTTTGCAACCAGCGGAATCCCCATTGAGGCAGAGTGGTGGTACCTTCACCCAGGTCCCTTAAATCCTCGTTGGCCTCAAAACCCAAATAGATGGGACCAACTTTGGTGATCTCCCAACCCTGAAGACGGGATAAAACCTTTCTACAAACCGGGACACCGGTATACGACCAGCTCCTCCGATGGAAACGACAAAGGAATGCATCTCCAGCCTTATAATCTCCTTCCGAGCCTGGGCTCATCACACTGGGATGATGCAAAATCAGCCATCCCATCAAATAGTGAAACGGCAGTTCAGCGCGCGGGAAGTTATTGTTTCTGCCTCTGTCATGAATCACATTTCCAGCAAACTCTCTCAAACCTCGCTGCAGGTTACATACCATTGCGGGGAGAAGAGCCAAACGCCGGCCGAAAACCAGCTTCACGGCTGGCAGGATTAAGTTTTGGGTCATCCTCTCTACGGCACCGGATCCGCCCGCGAACACGTAATCCCGGAGCCATATCATCAGGTAGAATGCCAACACTGCCTTGGGTGACATCCGATAAGCAAGATGCCAGAAGCAGCTGTAGGAGCGTGCATCTGACTGCTGGTCCTCATTTCCTCGGAGATTTTTCTCCCCTAACCTGTTCATTTCGGACAACACTTCGCTACGAGAGAGCGCCGGTGGGGTAGAAAATTGTGAGGGATCCTCCTTGTCTTGTCTAAAGACATGATCTCTCCAAGCGGTCACATGAGGCTGCGTCCCGTTCCTATCCCGTCTCTGCATATAGTAATGATGACTCGCCACTTCCTTGAAGACGGCCGTCATCTCCTCAGCCCTGTCCCCCAGGACTTGAAGTTCCTCGTTGGTGGAAAAGTACTCTTCATAGGGTTTCGACCCCCAAGGGAGTTTTGACACCTCGTACATCTCATGAAGTGCGAACCCTAATTCCCCCACCGGAGTAAAGAAGGTCCCGGTATGGATATCAAACATCTCCAGGAGTGCGAGGAACATGTGCCTATTAAGGTCAACACCTGCCTGGGTAGCACGGATCGCGGCAGTCAACCCGATCTCTCGGAGCTCAGTCCGAAACCGCGACAAGATCCAGAGCGTCAGTTTATCCCATTTGGAGACGTAATGGCACCAACCCTCCACCCGAAACTCTCCTGTCGGGTAGGAACGTTCCATCAAAAATATATGATGTGTAAAAGTCGAAGCACTATAAGCAAACGTATCAATGGGTACATCACTGAAGAGGCTCCCAGGACGTAAAGTCCGCCAAGTGTAAGAAGACCCAGACCGTACAACGGTCAAAGCATCCCTTTGGTCGGAAGTAGAATCAATTTGGATGACACCAGTCATCGCTCCCCCCTGAGAAGGGGTAAGCTCCCAAGACATTCCCCTCTGGGAAACAAGGCGACAGAAGGACGTTAAAGGCCACTGACGTTCAAGTTGCTTAACAGTCATATGCATTCCATTCGCAGTAAAGAACCAGTCCTCCTTGACCTTCAGTACTGACGAATCAGTAGAAGTGAGACGGTCTCCAAATAGGAACTCAGGCTTCAGAAAGGTCACTTTATCAGATGTGGAGGGTTTAATGACTCCACGCTCCATCATCCGTTTGAGGAACCAATACTGTTGTTCACGGATTAGGGTCATTCTCTCAGGAGACTGATCCAGCATAAGAGCATCTTGAGCAGGGTTTATCACTTCCTCGTTATGCTCTACTCCCATTTGGTTGAAGGCAGCCTCCAAGAAAACTTCACTCAAAGGCGGGATTGCCATCGACACTAGTAAAAAATCAGAAAAAAGTCAGAAGAGAACACACAAATGTGTCTAAAGGAGAAAACTGCGGCGCATCATCAGGGTTTGAACCCATGCGCGTCAGCAGTATAGCCTCGGCGCATCACCAGGGTTTGAACCCATGCGCGTCAGCAGTATAGCCTCGGCGCATCACCAGGGTTTAAACCCATGCGCGTCGGCGGGCAAAGACCGCGGCACATCATTAAAGACTCAAGGCCTATGTGCGTTGGCGTACGGACAATGAGACGTACCAACCACCTCCGGCCGAACTTCGACAGGCCGACGAGGAACGATAGCCGCCGCAACTTCCGCGGGCTCCTTCGCTTTCTCCTTCCCCTTGTCGGCAGCGCCGCGAGGAGTCTTGGGAGCCATTCTCTCGAAGAAGGAGAAGTTAGGGTTTTTGAAGAAGAGAAGCAGAGGCACAGAGAAGAAGAACCCTTTTCTCTCTCCAACTCTTACCTATTTATAGGGCTTGGTCGCACGTATGATCTCAGCCGTCGCCTCGGGTTCTATGCAAGGATAGCAGCAAATAAAACCAAAAGATCATCATTAATCTTTTCGGTTACCGAGGTACCATCATCATCAACTGAGAAGAGCATGCGCCCGAACAGGCATGCGCCCAGAAATCATGCGCCCTGACCTCCATGCTTCTTATTCAAAGTATTCCAAAACTTATTCAAAAGTTTTGAAAACTTTGAAGGGGGTCTTGTAGAAGCATGGAATTTCACAACCAGAAAGCCCATGCGCCAGACACTACATGCGCCAGAACTCAGACGAAGAACTTCACAGCAAAGTCAATAAGTATAGACATTTGAAGAAGGACTTTTTATTTATATATAAAAGTCTATTACATGTCTAGAAAAGGTTGTACAAAGGAGAATTTCTACAAAGGAAAGAGCCTAAGTCTACAGCCAACGGCCACCATGCGCCTTCAGATAAGCGCAGCGGCCACCATGCGTCTCCAGATAGGCGCAGCATCACTATGCGCCACCAGTGAGGCGCAGCAGATATCATGCGCCTCCATCCAGGCGCATCCCATCATCTCTTCAGCAGCTCAGTTATGTGCATCCCTTCAGCCAAACTCTTCCAGCCAGGCTCACCTGGCCGAGCAGAGCCCAGTTATGTGCCGCTCTTCCAACCAGGCTCGCCCGATAAATGCTTCGACACAAAGCATTTAACCCTCTGGCTGGAACCAAGGAAGAGAAGAGCACCGCAAATGCTGTGGCCAGGGGAGGCTTCGAAAGAGCCTCCAAAGCCGAAGGAAGACCGTGATCGAAACCACGGCTAAAAGAGCAGCTTTCGACACGATCAAAGTGGGAAAACCCCACTTTGCAGGAAGAGAGAGCCTTGCACCGCCGTTCCGATCTACGGCTCTTTCGGAATAACGGAGACGAGGCTCGAGCATCCCTATCTTTGGATGCAACAGGCACCTTCCGCCTGCCTCAGAAGCCCTCGACTCCGTCTTTTGGATGTAACAGTCACCTTCAAGTGCATCAAAGACAACACAGCGTCTCATCTTCACCCTCGGGAGCACTTCGTCAGCAGAATGCACCCGTATGTTCAAGTTCATATTGGAAATACGTGAGGGAATGAGAAGCAAATCTTCTCTCCATGCCACTATTTATAGGCCGGGCAGATCAAACCCACGTGCCAAGTGGATGGCCCTCCGAATTCCGTGCAATGAATTTACATTAAATGGATGAACCGGACGCCTCGAATTCAGCCAAACGGCTATTTATAGCACTCGAAGAGCGAGACAGCCGCATCATTAAAAGACATGTCCGATGCGCCAGCCAGACAGCGCATCACACGGACGCGCCCTTCGGCATCAGGCGCATCACACAGACGCGCCCTACAGTACTCGGCGCATTATAGAGGGTGCGCCCCCACACATCTCCATACCGAGTGGAACGCCAACCGACGCGCCCACTCAGCTGTCCATCGAACGTCACCAACATTAAATGTTGAACTGACAGAGTTGGCAGCACGCCTCCCAAAGTCTGAACAGTTGACAGCTTTATTCAAAAAACGAAGCGTCGGCAATGTCAGCATCATCATGACTTCCGACGGCTACTGCCACGTGGCCACCCGCATGCGCCTCTACGGCCATGCGTCCACACCCGCATGCGCCTCTACGGCCATGCGTCCAAACCAGCATACGCCTCAAAAGCCATGCGCCTCAGACCCTTCACTGATCCCTAAAGACAGAAGAAGAGTCTCCGGTTGAAGTTTTGCATGCGCCTCAAAAGCCATGCGCCCCAGACTGATCTCTGATCCCGAAAGACAGAAGGAAAGTCGCCTGCATGCGCCTCAAAAGCCATGTGCCCCAAATGGTTTGTAACTCCTAAAGGTTATGAGCCGCAGCCTCCTCCTGCGCCCAATCCAAGGCGCAGCCCACCAGATCACTCCTCTCCACCAAATCCGAGATTTTCGAACCATGAGTCGACGACACGTGTCTTTTGACTCAACTCGTCCAAGATTTCAGCAACGAAAAGATCTTCTCTTCTGCTACGTGCCGGCTCACAACAGCAGTATGAAGAGTTCTCCCCCTCGATCAGGGCACAGCATCCATGCGCCTCCATCAGCAACCGCCACGTGGCGTCCCCACACCGGCGCATCCTATATGCGCGCATGAGCAGCCAGCCTGCAAAACTATAAATAGAAGGATCATCCCCTTCACACACACACGAAGACTCAGAACACAAGACTCACAGAGAATCCACAACAGAGAATCACCGGAGAGGCAGTTCTAGACACTCAACGTCTTCCTCCTCTCAGCAAGCTCCAGCACCCAGAGCAATCAACACCTTCAGAGAACCGATAACCGCCGTCAGCCGGTCAACGGAGTCAACGCATTACCACTCGCTCCATTGGCACTAAGGACCCAGCTTAAACAAAAGTGTACTCCTAGGACTACATCTAAGTCCTATATTGTATCACTGTTCTGTTTGTATTAAGATTTCAATCAAAACAATTTTAATGGCAAACAGGCGCGTCGGTTAGCGTTCCACTAGGCGTATGAGGGGCGCATGGGGGCACATCCCCTGTGATGCGCTTGGTGTTGAGGGGCACGTCTGTGTGATGTGCGGTCTGGCCGGCGCATCCGTTCCGCTTTGACACGTCTTCTGGTGCAACTGTTACGTTCTTCGAGTGCTTTAAATAGCCGTTTTGACTTAGCTGAATTCGAAGCGTCCGGTTCATCCATTTGATACAAATTTATTGTACGGAATTCGGAGAGCCATCCACTTGGCGCATGAGTTTGATTTGCCCGGCCTATAAATAGTGGCACGAAGAGAGGGTTTGCTTCTCGTTCTCTCACATATTTTCGACATGAACTTGTGTACTCGAATGCATTTTGTTGACGAGATGCTCCCGAGGGTGAAGATACGATGCAGTGTCTTTGTTGATGCACTTGAAGGTGACTGTTACATCCAAAAGTCGGAGTCGAGGGCTTCTGAGGCAGGTGGAAGGTGCCTGTTGCATCCAAAGATAGGGATGCACGAGCCTCGTCTTCGTTGTGCAGGAAGAGCCGTAGATCGGAATTGCGGTGCCCTGACCGTCTTCCTCGAGCTTTGGCGAGCTCCTTCTCTGCGTGGGTGTTGCCCATTCTGGTTGGAAGCTGCTCCTTTAGCCGCGGGTCGATTGCGGTGCTCTTCTCTTCCTTTGGCTTTTGAGGCTCTTTCTCTGGATGGGGGGTTAATTGCCACCCTCATCCTGCTCGGCCAGGTGAGCCGGGCTGGAAGGATGGCACATAACTGGGCTGCTGAAGGGATGCACATAACTGAGGATGCACATAACTGAGCTGCTGAAAGGGATGCACCTTGCTGAGGGCGCATGGTGGAATGTGCCTGGCTGAGGGCGCATGTCGATTACTGCGCCTACTTGAGGACGCATGTTGGCTGCTGGCTGTAGACTTAGGATCTTTTCTTTGTAGAAATTCTCCTTTGTACAGTCTTTCTTAGACATGTAATAGACTTTATTTCAATAAAAAGTCCTCTTTCAATGTCTATATTTGTTGCTTTTTGCTGTGAAGTACTTTGTCCAAACTTTTTGGTGCATGTAGTCTGGCGCATAGACTTTCTGGTTCTGAAATTCCATGCTTCTACACTCCTGATCTCTGGTGATGACTCGAATGATCTCTGATCTGATCTGGGATGATCTAGGTTTGATAATGAAGAATTGAAATTCTATTTATAGAGTTTTGGAAATAACTAATTTTTAGTTATTCTGAATTGCGCAGGATGGATTGCATAGACATTGGACTACGCAAGCAGCAAACTGTGCAGGCAGTTACTCGATCGTGGACCAACTGTATGAGACGCGTGGCATTGTTTGATTGAAATGCGCTTGGTCGTGTACAGATGATTACCACGTGGTGAGCAATTGATGGCATGTAGGCCACATGTAAATTGTCAGTTGTCTTGATGAAGTGCGCCACTTGAATTGCGCTGGCTTCAGACTGCGTTGAGATTGAACTGCGCTGCAGAAAGTCTGGCAGATTGCGCTTCGATTGGGCTGGTAGCTTGTGCTGCCTGTACAGCTGTCCTCGAGCGCTGTGCTGCACGATAAACGAACAGTTTCCTCGTTCTTCGGGCTGTCAGCTGTCAGAAGATCTGATTTTCTGTCAGATAATGATGACGCGGCCACGTCAGCTAGCGCGCTTGGATGTGTGCGCAATTCAGCTTGCGCACTTGAGTTGTTGCGCAATCTGTTTCCTGTGCAGTTCACTTGAAAGATGCACAATTTGATTTTTATGACTTCTTTGATTGGTGCAACTTGATTTTTAGGACCTACAGTGCCCAACTCAATTAGCCATAATCCAGTTGGACCAATTTCATGACTTCAAACTAATCTCTTAAATCTCAAGAGATACTGGAACACATATTCATCCTGATAAATTTTCTTGATTCCAGAAGAACATACATCAACATCTTTTCCTATCATGACTAGAACTTTAGAACTCGTTTGAATTTTTCGGAAACTCCTTTTGAAATTCTTATGGACAAAGTTGAGAAAATATTCCGTGACCTAATATGACTTCGCACATTTGCGTAGTAGTCATTCGTCTGAATTATGAAAACCGCAAGTTTATTGCAGCCAGTTGCGCACTGGCGAGGCATAGACTCTAAGTTGAAATGATTTCAGGTGTTCATAGGTTTTCAGATATCATTGAGACTATGTCCTAAATCCGTCACATTTTGTCTTCTATGTTTTCAGTCAGGAAATAGATAAAGATGATAGACTACTCGAAAACTTATCATTATTCAAGTTATGAAGCAAAAAAATTTACTGCAGTCAGGTGCACTCTGGCGAGGCATGAATTTGAGGCAAAGTAACTTCGGATAAATTTGGTTTCTGAATATTATTAAGACTATATCCATACCAAGGTTGTCTTTTAGCACCATCAATTACTCCGATTTTTGCTCGATTAGAAGATTTGCATTTCTAGCAGTTGTCTCTATTTAAAAAAAAAAAATAATCTCATATCACAGCCAGAAAGAATAAATTTTCTATAAGGTTGTACTTGATTCATCCTAAAACTCATAGAACCATATCAATCTCTCTTGGTTCAACCTCTTTCCTGTTTCAATCTTAGTACGTTGTATATGTATATTATTCCTTATTGTTGTAATTTTGGGAGCCATAGATAATTGTGGATAGCTTTATATATTAGTAGTTGATATACATTCTGTGGATGACCATATGTATATAGTTGATAGTTATATGCGGGTGAAATATAGATTGTTACTTATCTCATTTCTTGTAAGGGATCTTTGGGATTAGTATTAGACGGCTAAAGGGTTGAAAATGTAGAAGAATACCTTGAGTAAGCTAGCCTTGAGGGAGTGGTATATCTAGCTTGTGACTTATACGGGATAGAATCGTTAGTAGTGCTCACTGGTGTCTAAACCTCATTCAAAAATGATGGTAATTGACGATTTTGAATTTTATGCTTAAAGGAAAAAGTTATTTAAGATAAAGAAAGACGTAGGTAGAAGTTAGCGAGGAAGGTATAGGAATTGGTTGGGTTCTCCCATGGAGGAAGTGAATTTGGATATCTATATAAACATGTGAATGTAATGATCAAGCAAAGGAACACTTGATTAGGATCAACTTTTATGATTAGATGACCACTATACCTAGAAGGGACGGATATAGCTATGGAAGGAATAACATGAGCATTGGAATGGTAGGAATAAGCATAGTGGAATTGAGATAAGACCTTTGACATACAACTTTGGAAAGGAGCAATTGAATATGCGATTTCTACCAAACATTGGAGACTCATATTAGTTACGGTAAGAATGATTGAGATTTTGTGGTATTTAGCTAATGTGTGAGAACAATTGTTAGGTGCATGGTTCAAGATTAAAATTGATTAGTGGTTACCGTTTGGTCAATTGATTTCAAGAAATTAGAAATTATCGAATATAGAGAATGGATCAACTTTAAGAAGTTCCCAAGGAATTACTATGGCAAGGGAAGATTGTAATTTTGATGTAGTCAGTTTTGGAAGAATGTCGGACAATTTAAAATTGGCGTCTGTAAGGTAACTTGATCAAGGAAAATACTTGAAATTTGAAATACATTTGGCATACGAGTTACATACAATGATGGATGGAAATTTGATTTAGATGATTATGATTCCAAATAGATTTAGTCTTAATACCTTGACAGATATCTTAGTTTTATGTAGATACCAAACGTTCAGCTAGCTAGAGAATGGTTTTGCATAGTATTAATCAGATAGTGATCTTGTAAGCCTTTTCCTGCACATCTATCTTTTGACCGTTGAAATAGTAAAACGATATCCTTTCTTTTTCCTTTGATCATCACTCGGCTCTCAGTGGAAATATATTACTCGAGTACATTCCTATCATAGTCATGTTATTCTAACCATACTTGCTATCCTACTATCATACAACTTTTATCTTTTCTGAGTCACAAACCCTTGTACCCCATTCCAATTTTGACATCTTAGTCCCTCATCTTAAAAGATTCTATTACTTTCTGCCTTCTCAATAAACGGTTGCCATTCGTTTCTTTTTTTGCATTTTCTGTTCATGAGACCCTATTTGGTTTTCTTCTATATTATGATCATAATTGTACCTAGATTTTCTTGTGCCTAAAATAATTTTGATCACAACAATATTCCAACTCCATCTCAGATCATATCTAGATAAATCTGATCGTGCTGATATTTTATCTTTGTACCTAACGATCATGTCTAGAATCCGATCGTGCCTGATGATTTAAATTACATGTTTTATCAAGGTTAAGTGATTTTGATTGTACCCCGGCCCTTATTCTTGAAATTTTGAGGACAAAATTTTCTGAGGGAAGGTTGTAAAACTCGCAAATTCGAAATTATATTTGGATTGATGGATTTTAGTTGTTAGCGTAGTCATAGGTTTATTAGTATTATTATTACTATTATTATTATTATTATTATCATTATTATTATTATTTTGGTCGATTAATTAAATTATTTTAGTTAATTTAGAATTAATGATTGATTGGATCGTTTCTTCGTTCAGGCCCTGAGACCCGACCCAACTCCTCACAAACCCAAACCCAAAACCATTCTTTAAAAAAAAAATATAACAAAACCTATTTGCAATCCATGACCAGGACCACCCCAACCCGCTGGACCCATTCTCACTCCCCCACATCCCCACGTTCTCCTCACTTCTCTCTTCTTAAACTCACCACCACTCCCACATAACCACCACTCTTCTCACACTCCTACTCCTTTTCCTCTCACTCTCTTTCTTTTTCCTTTTTCCCCAAAATTTCACTCCACCCGAGCCCCGCTCGGCCCCCGGCGCCTCCGTCCGCCGGCCAGCGTCTCCCATGCCCTAGCCACGAGCCCCACCTCCGAGCTCCGAACCCGCGCGCGTCCGCCTCCGGCCGTCGACCGCCCTCGCCGGTCGTCCTCCGCCATCGGCCAGCAGCCCGCGGCCGCACCAGCGTTCTCGTACGGTCCCGCTCGGCACTTCCTACGTCAGCCCGACCAGTCCGACACCGCCCTTCCGTGCGGTCCCCAAGGCCGCGCCCAGCCGATCGATTCCCTGGCCGCCCTGTGCCCGGCTGCGCCCCAGCGCCTCCCGCGCCTTTCGGCCGTTCCCCGCCGTGCCCTAGCCCAGGTGCCCGCCGATTTTTCTCCGGCAATTTCGACCAGACCCCGCCCCGGTCTCCATGCGCCTCCCGCGTGCGCCTCGCTGTTCCAACAACGTTGTCCAGCACTGTTTCGGCGAGTTCCGCTGCTGTCTACGAGTTTGGGACTTTCCAAAGTCTGCGGAAACGTGGTTTTCCTTCTCTATTTTTGTATCTGAGAGCTCTAGCCGAGCAACCCAAGGTATATCTCGTGTCCCTACCTTAGTGTCGATGATGATACGGTCCCCGATCCCGTTACGGGATTCGGTTTAGGCAATTGTAGTTTCGGATTTTCCGAATTCCATTTCAGAATAATTTGGTTTTGTGGATTCCGGTTTCCCGAACTTTATTTCGGGGTTTCCGAATTTATTTCGGGAGTATTCTGTGGTTTTGGCTGCAAATAATTATGATGTGTTTTCGGGTTGGATATTATTTATGCGTGGAATATTGTTGTGGATGGTTTGGGTTGTTTTCCTGGTTTGGGATATTGTTTATGTTGATTTTTGGCACCGTCCCAGGATTGGGTTTCCTAATTACAGAGGAGATACTGCCCAAATTTTCGGGAAAGTTTTCAAAAATAAAGTATTTTAAAATGAGATTCTATTTTCAAAATTCGATATTTTGCAAACGGATTACAAAAGTGGTTTTGTCGTTTTGAAAGTGGATTTTGGAGTTTCATATCCCAATTAGGCGACGACCATATCGGTCGAATGAGCGGCGAAGCACAAACGCTACAGGGTTCCTGTACGTTGAGGCGCTAGCCAGCAGCATGACATTTGGACCAATTCTGAGACGCATTTTACAACTATATTTATATTTATAATTATTTTTAGAACTGGTACTGTTGTTAGTATTTTTGGTGCAGGGCTTCGACCTACTGTTTGGACCGTTCGCGGCCCTCATAGCTCGCCTAGATGAATTAATTAATTTATGTAAAATTTATAAAGGGCACAAGCCCAGTTTTCTATTTTATTTCGCTGTGACCCTATATTGTGTAGTTTAGATTTTTTACTTTCTTTTCTGAGTTGGTTTTCGTTATTAGAAGTGTAATTATAATTTCGATATTAATTATTTTGTATAAAAATTAATAAGGTTTTTCACGATAATTAACTTGAATAAAATATTAGTAAGTTAACGAAGTCCATGTTTTATCACTAAAAGAAAAATGTAGTTATATATATATATATATATATATATATATATATATATATATATATATATATATATATATATATATATATAATAAAATACATATATTAAACAATAACTATATATATATATATATATATATATATATATATATATATATATATATATATATATATATATATATTAAAATACAAAGTTTGGTCAAATTAACCAGTAATTGCCATTTTTCCAATTAAACAATAACTAACTTATTTAATTAAAAATAATAATG
This sequence comes from Iris pallida, assembly GCA_029216955.1. Lineage (NCBI taxonomy): Eukaryota > Viridiplantae > Streptophyta > Magnoliopsida > Asparagales > Iridaceae > Iris > Iris pallida. The sequence continues at coordinate 17,813,877 of JANAVB010020999.1, forward strand.
AGCGTAGATTACGACGTTAGACGTTTACCGGTAGATTAATTAATAAACTTAAAACCTGACTAGGGTCTACTTCTAGAGATTGTAACTAGCACACCTAGAATGGTTTCATTATGGTTCTAAGCCAAGGTTCTCAACTGTAGGATCTCAGAGACGAATCTGACATCCTCCTCAGTACCAACATTTTCGATCCAGTCAATTAACAGAGGCAAATTATGGTTATGTTTTCTTGTATTTTATTTAGTAATTGTCTAGCTGCATGTTTAAACCACATTGTTACACGGAACTCTCTCCTAGGGTTCAGATATTGATTGTGGGAATTGGAGGAATAGTGTAACGTTTATGGCCAATACCCCCTATATTATAGGATTGTGCGAGCTTACCCCTCTTACACACGGGGATAAGCCGTATCGCGTCGCTATGACGCTATTGTATAACCCAAGCCGGTCATAGACGATTACATATTCAAATCACATTGTTTTTAATCGTAGAACTACTGGAAAATATTATTTCAACTGTTTAGCCTGCACTTTTCCATTATTACTTGAAATATGAGATACATATTCGTACTTGCTCCCTCCTGACTGGAGACAACATTTTTAGGTGACACTGAGGATGCTGAGCTATTATAAAATAGCTACTATGACCCGGTTTTGTACCATGTAGTGTTGCCGGAGTCCCCCTTGGAGGACGCATGACCTGAGGCCGACGAGCCGACCTCTTAGCTATTCATTTCCAGTTTTTTAGTTTTGTCGTTTTAGAATTTTGTTAATTTGAATTCAGCATTTTATTTCAGTTCTTTCATTTCCAGTTGTACTTTTCAATTGTTGAATAAAAGTTTTAAAATTTTTGTATATTGAGTTGTGACAAATGTATAGATATTGTTGTAAATACCTGCATATAGAACAACTTACTGCCGCCGTCTCACAACGGTGCAGGCTGGACATGATCCGGTTCAACCCAATTATTTGGGATCGGGTCGTGACAATGCTGCTGCCGCGGCTGCTGTGTGCGAGGCCGGCCTGGCTGGGCACGGCGAAGGCGCGGCGACGCACGGCCAAGACGACGGTCAGGCGCGCGGTGGTGTAGGCTATGGCGGAGGTAGTTGTGGGCTATGGTGGAGCGGGTGGTGGTGGTGAGAAGATGATGTTGGTGGGAATGGAATGGAAGGATGATGATGGTTGATGAGAAAGAAGAAGATGGAGTGGTGGGGACAGCTCGGGTAGGAGGAAGGGGCTGTATCGGCCATGGATGGAGAAGGTGAAGGTCGACCATGGGGCTGTCGGGGGGAAGAAGCTGAGGTTGTTGTGTGGTGATGGTGTGTGTGTGAGTTGTGAGGAAAAATTAAAGAGAGAGAATATATATATGTGTGTGTGTGTGTGTAATAAAGGGAGGAGAGAGAGAGTTAGATATGAAAGTTAGGGCCGGCCACAATTCCTAGGCATGGATGTGTGGGTGTGTTGCCATGTAGGAATTTGAATGGCTAGGATTAATTAGGAGTGAAATCAAGGGTGGGAATAAAATAGGGGATTGGATTTATTTTAGGGATTTAAATTAATGGAGTTATCATTGAATATTTGAAGTGGAAAAACTACGTATTTAATATTTTCCAAGGGCAAAGAGAGTGAGGGTGTCATTAGAGAGGGTAATATAAAGCTTGGACTGGGTTCGGTCGAGCCGGATCGGGTCAAAATCGGACATGGTATAATATTTGAATTTAAATAGGTGTTTATGATCATGGATAAATAAGTAACATGTGGGGACTCCAATAAATGGGACACAAGTGTCATGTGGGTAGTAGGCTTCATGTGGGCCATGTCCATATTTAGGGTCGACTAGGTTGGATCGATGTCGGGTCCCAAAATTAAATTGGAAGTCAAGTCACATATTACGGTGGATAATTAATTGGCCTAAATTGACCCAAAAATTGTGCAAAGCAAATGAAGCACAAGATGGTGTGTCTGAGTGGGACACGAAGGTCATGGGTGAAGAGTGTCTCGAGTAGATCATGCATGAGAAGTTGGTTTCAAGAAAATGACTGGTCTTGTGATCCCAAATTAAAAGTCACGATAACGTGCATATGATGATCAAGGATAAAAGTGGGAAGATTAATTAATGATTAAATGGTCTAAATTGATCCGAAGTTGTGTGAGGCAGAAAGAGTACAAGGGAATAAGTTTGAGTGGGACATTATATACCAAAATGAAGGTAATCATGTCTACTACAAAACTCATGAAGAAAGTTTTCAGAGATGAACATTTCTGACACTCCAAATATCAAAGGCACGGAAAAGTACATTTAAAGATAAATAAACAGAATAAATTATTTATTGAAACTAATTCAATCAGAAAAAATAAAAAAAATAACCCGAAATTCAGGGTGCTCACAGTTACAAATCTACCGAGACCCCCGATCAAGGCATCTATAATCTCTTCGTACCGCTTCTCTTAGGCCTAGTCGACCTCTTTGACCTGTTGTATCCTCCTTCACCTGAGTCTGGGTCGGTTGGGTAGGCCTCGGGGCTGATAGGGGTAGAAATTAACTGTGTGTAGTATTCCATATCTTGGTAGGCATAAGCTGTCGATGGAGTCGAGTGGTACTGACTAGGTCCCTCACCAGCGTACTGATGGCTAGGCCCTCACCAGCGTACTGATGACTAGGTCCCCCTCCATAGTACTGATGACTAGGTCCCCTCTATAGTACTGCTGAGTCAGTCCCTCTTCAGGAATCTCTTCTCCAGGAATCAGGGCTGTAAAATGATTCAAACCGTTCGTATTCAGCTCGTGTTCGGCTCGGTCCAAGCTCGGTTTAAGCTCGTTCATGGACTAATCGATACCGAGTTCGACCATAGGTTGTTCGACTCGATCTTGTTCGCAAACAGGCTCGGGCTCGGTTCGGTTTCTCATATTAGGAATTTTTCTATATGTTATGCATTTTTTAATAGATAGAAATATATTTTGTCTTAGACATTTTATTCATTTTTTGTTTTTTATATGATGGTAAATTTATGATGTAAAGAGCATAAGTAATTCAATAAAAAAGTCTTTTAAACTTAAGAGAAACAGTGTGATAGTCTATACAACATGTCCTATAAATACTCAATACTAGGGCTGTAAAACAATTCAAACCGTTCGCATTCGGCTCGTGTTCGGCTCGGTCCAAGCTCGGCTCGAATCAAACTCGTTCGATAGTTAAGTCAAACCAAGCTTGAACACTCTTTGTTTGAGCTCGTTCGTTCGATTTTCAGCCCTACCAGGAATATCCACTCTAGGAATCTCCACTCCACCATCCCTCCTACAACGATGTGAGTGTCTCCGCCTTACAACGGCCGTTGGATAGTCTGACGGAAGACGAGACTATACTGAGGCATCTCGGGGTCCCGTCTAAGACCGAGACGATCAACACGGTCCACTAGTTCCCGCATAAGCTCGCGACCGTGCTCGAACGATTCCATGCTAAATGGCTCTTGGAAAGATTGTTCGTACAAAACACTTTGAAATATGAAAGTAGCAAATGGTGAGTTGTATAATATCTGAGTATGTGTTTTTTTTTCAAGTTATAGTTTAGTCATACCAAATCAGATATGTCATCCACAAAAACACGCAAACTAGGATCGTCTACGGATCTACACTTGAACCTTGGCTCCTCAAATTGGTATGCTCTGTTGATCATACGAGGGGCACCCCACCATTTTTTATAATTGTAATCACCAATATCTGCGTAAAAGATATTTAACACATGTTACTTAATATGTTGGAAGCTATTTATGTCACGCCCTGCTTCCGTAGGAGCGATCGTCCTCGCTAAGGCGTGATGCCGCACGAGCCTAGATTGCGCTCGTACAAGGCGGGTACCATAACGGCCGAATTCAGCGGCTGCGACGGGGTCGTCGCACAGAAGTCCAATACAGAGACATTGGATAATAGCAGCGAAAATTGAAACAAAACACAAGTCATTGCAAAACACTCTTTTATTGATATTGAAACAAAGTTTACAATGGGGCACAAGGCCAAGATTACAAGTCTCTCAAGCTCACATTACAAGTCACTCAGCTCTCTCTCATCTCTCAATTACAAGTCTTGAGCCAGCGGATGCTTTGAAAGGCGATGTTCATACATTATGTCCCGTATAATTCTTGACTCCATGCGGCCGCACGCTTCGAATCGCCAAGGAACTCCGTGCCTCGACGCATCCAAGTGAGCTCCGTGCCACGAGCTTCTACTTGTGCCAGCAAATGAAAACTATGTGGGTGCCATTACTCAACTGTACTGGTAGAATAAGCTCCTCGCCCACCCATACAAAATCGACACGTTTGATTTACTTTGTGCAACTTAGTCCCCTTTTGTATTATCTTTATACTCTTGCCTTAGGATCAGTTTTAGGATAGACGCCTTGGCCTATTTTGTGTCTCTAGACCATCTCGTGCTTGCAGCAACAATGTTAACTCATACTTCACCTCTAGACCCTTCTCGTGCCAATAACGTTAACCTATCAAGTCGTATTTGCCTTACGGCCCAAATCAGAGACGCAACTACACGATAGACTCCATTTTTGTATGACCGTGCTACAAACCCTTGCTGAGGTCGTGCCTCACAATTCAATGAGACTTAACCATATCGCCGCCTTGCCGCCCTTGCTACTTTAATCACCAACTGACCCAATCGAGACTTGTCAACTTAGTGTCACTTGACCAACTTGCCTTACGACGATTCCTGACTTAAACTCGAACAACTCAAACCCAACTTTTGCGACTCATATGTCAACACTTGAGACTCGACTCCATATCTCGTGCTGAAATACGACGCCTATGTTGAAACCCAATCTTAGGCCCAAACTTTGTGTTCTAACTGTACACACCTTCAACTCGACTCAATCCAAAGGCATACACGCGGATAGACGCTATTTGCCGACATCTATATGAACTTGGCCACTAACATCACAAGCTATTCTGAGACGTATAGCTTGGTTAAATCGGGGACCTTTCAACGCAAGTAGCTAGTTCCGTTGCAATCCCCCGCTTTAACCCGTGCTAAAACCTTATGCACGAATATACCCTGTTTTCTCCTCGGCCGAGTCGGTCCCATGGCCCAGGATTGCTGTTCGAGGAAACTTCGCCCTTGTCGACAAGTTGTCCATGACCATGCAAGACACGACACAAACTGACGTCTCACACAGTCATCCTTCTTTCAGTGTTACCCTCTCTTTCAAAACCATGTTCAAGACTTCTATCCTTGAGATCCCTCAACGACCCACGGTCGCGAGCCTTCTCCCTTGATGCCATATCCTTTTTACTTAGCTTAAGAATAACCATTTGATAGCCCTTTTTCTATACTCGACTTGAAACCCACTGTAGCTCATGCCTTAAACACTAAGTCCGTACATTGTGCCTTAAGCCAACCATGTTCTACGCAACACTCCTGCCCAAGTCGGCGGTCCTTGAGATCGTAGGGCTACTTAACTTTGATAAACCGTAAAAGAGCGAGACGGTACTTGTAAAATCTTAGGTCGACCGGCATAACTTTGCCTAACTTAACTTCGTAACAACTTAACGAGCAAAGGCTGCGGTAAGCTTTGCCTTAATGGATCGTGCCGTGCACGCATTCGACTTGAACGACTAAGTCACTCGTGTGCCTAGACTTAGGTCACAAGCCGCTCAATGCAACTTAACTCATTGGCAAGCCAAGGCTATGCCAAGCCTTGGAAGACGGGACCGTGCATGCTTTATGAAGTATTTATGCGGGCGACGCCTATGACTTAGGCTACGTTCATAACTTTGCCTACTCAACCAACTTTCCTTCTCCCAAGCCACGGGACGAAGGATTGAGTGTCATTTTCAAAGCACGTCGTGCACCAATTCTAAGTCGACCGTTGGACCTTTCCATATTCTAACTCAATTCGACCCATCGGAATTATTCCCTTTAGCTATGTGGATTCATCTCTTTTATTATCAAGCCTGCTTGTGCAAGTTAAAAATATGCGATTTATTATGTGAAGGCAAAGATGAGGTGAGTTCACCGAAACTACCCCACCTGAGCGAGCGGTCGCCTCGACCGAGCGATGTCTCCGAGTAGCCGTTGCAAGGCTAAGTCCGAACGCCGTTGGCGTTTCGATTCCTCCGATTGACTGAGCGGGACGGGGCACTACATCATACACCACTCAGAAAAAGTTTCGTCCTTGAAACTAACCGAGTACTTACTTATTGACTTATCACCTTACTCAACATTCAAGGACTCTCGTACACACTTCTCCTATGCATTCCTTCAAATCTGAGCCACGCTCGTGCAACCTACAATCTTTTCTTAAAAACTTACAATCTCAAAGTCCTCGACACTTTCCTGTTCCTCAAGTCTCACTTGAATTCAACGTATCACTTAGTATGGATCGTACACATATTTTAGGCGTCCCCAAAATACATGCATTTTAGCCAAGCCTCGTGATAGAGAATCCCCCTATCACCATTCGAGTCAGAATCGTGCACATATTCGGGCGTCCCTGATATACGTGCATGTCAACCGAGCCTCGTGAGTGGTGCCTCCACAATTCCTATCGCTCCGCACCGGAACGTCTGCCCAACCGCTAGGCTATGTCTTTCCGTCAGTATTGGAATCATAGTTCCCAAACAACGATATTAACACTGACCCCATCCTATGGTCAAACCAAGTTGATAGTACAGGGTTTTCTATCCAAGCTCGCATCATTTTGATTTCTAAACATCGAGCATCGATTTCCTACACACATCCCAACATTTCGTCGTACGGGATCTGAATCATTCAGCAAAGCCATCCTACGATCACTTACGTTTCAACCAATTCCTTGACATATCAACATCACTTCATTCGTCAAGCCATTTTGCATAGTCTATTTCTTCGAACACGTTCGACATAATCCGCCTATCAATCTCCAAGTCAATCATGCTACGACACAATTCATCGCTAAACCAAAATTTTACATTCCATACTCCCTAAGTTATTCATCCCAATTCACGTAATCGATCATAAGGTCGTTCAACTTAACAGTATGTTGTGCCCCGATCTCACGCGAGTCAGATTTTTCTATGGTGGACATGAATCACCATGCACGCTCCCGCGGGATAATCATCCTCATCGGGACGTAACTCTTGTTCGAGTCTAGACTAATTCATTCTCGATGTGCGGATTGGACCTACTCAATCCTCAAGTTTATTTCATTCATAAATCGCAAGTCCTAACATCCTCAAATTTTTTTCGCATCAAACCGACAAGTCAAGACAATCAAAGTTGCCGCATCCTGATTTTTTGAGTTCGATCATTCCCGCGACATGAATCACCATGTCAGCGCTCACGCGGAACAATCGCCCCAAATCTGATGCAACACATGTGCGAGGCTAGACTTGCACTTACGCAAGACAAGAATGTCGATGATGTGGTTATCCGCGTAACCCTCAAGATACTTCTATTTTTATCCAACATTTATCTCAATCAAAGTACTAAGTATTGCATCCAACCGAACAATAATACTTGCACGATCGTCATTCGTTGAGTCAGAGTACCCCCGAGTTATCGCATATCGATCTTTGATATGCCTCAATACCATCGACGATATGCGTAACCTGACGATCTTCCTTTGCAACAAATTTCGAGTCGTGCGAATGATGCTATCGTCCAACTGGATAATCTTTTCGACATTTAAATTCAAGTTCGATCATTATTTCTCGAATCATTCATAACATCAATTTTCTCAAACCAATTTCACGTATTGTTCATCCGTCCATCTTAAGTCATCGACCAACGTATTTCCTCAATTCGCATCATTCCATGCTAACTCAAATCATCTAACATCTATTCCAATCCTCAAAGTTGTTTGCGTAACTTCAAAATCAAACCTTTCATGCATGTTATCTTTCCGTCGTGCTACCTTTTCATATACGATCCACCTATCAATTTCCTTTATCAAGTCATCTGTTCGCTATACCTTAACTTTTTTTTCGATTCGATTTCATCTACTCAATCATCTTCGCATTTTATACTTGCGCAATCCTCAATCCCGTGCACGTTCCGTGCGCGTCATTTTTAATTTATTCGAATCAACACGTCAAACTTCAAGGCTAAACTTTATTCAATGATACTCACTCTACGGCTTTGCATAACGCGACGCTTGCTGATAGACTCACCGATACCCCGCATCCTCAATCGATCGATTGACATCCCTGAGACTATCGTATACACCACTCAGGGATGAAGTCATTCTGCAAATCCTCAAAACTATCATTCGAATCAAAATCGACTTCTTCGAATCCCGTTCGAACCATTCCTCTATTTCCAAGCACGCTCATCTAGATCACACCGACGTTATCGTCGCACGATAGCACCCCTATTGATAGTCATCCTGCATTACTAAATCGAGTCCAACTCATTCTCATCCGAGACGAATCGAATCCCGTACTCAAGTTTTCTAAGGTCGACGCAATCCTTGGTGTATATGCCCAACCCGACTTAGCCAACCGTGCTTAAGCGAACCATCTTTTTGTTTCTTTGTTTTAACAAAAGTTGTTCTCCTATATTTTGCAAAATAGATAGACTTATTATTTGGACATCCCGTGGGACAATTGAGAGAGAGCGCACTGTTTGCAAAAACAACAGTATGAAACTTTATTGATACAAACTTTGTAAAGATTACAAGAATTCTGGAAAAGTACAACTGTAGGAATCCAATCTAGAAGACGATTGCTTTATCCCTTGGACGATGTGAACTTTGAAGATGGTAGCCTCTGAAGTTGGCTTGAAGGCAAAAGCCTCGGAAGAATACAGCAGCACTTGGGCAAGAACTCCTGAACTCTCTATTTGATCTCTGGTCTATGATCCGTGATCTATGATCCCCTTGAATGGAGACTTGAAACTATATTTATAGAGTTCTGGAAATAACTAACTTTTAGTTATTCTAGACTGCGCATGATGGATTGCGCATGAATTGGATTACGCCACAGTAGACTGCGCAGGCAGTTATCTGATCATGGGCCAACTGTCTTGGACACATGGCATCATTTGATTGAAATGTGCATGATCGTGCATAGACGGTTGCCACGTAATGAGCAATTGATGGTATGAATGCCACGTATATGTTGTCAGTTGTGTTGATAGAGCGCGCAACCTGAATTGCGCTGGCTTTGGATTGTGCATGAATAGACTGTGCAAGCATGGATTGCGCCAATATGGATTGTGCATCCGATAGGCTGACCGATTGTACTGCCAGCTGTCATCGAGCGTCGTACTGTACGATTAAATAAACAGTCGCCTCGTTCTCCGTGCTATCAGCTGTCAGAAGATTTGATTGTGTCAGTAATGGTGATGATTTTCCACATCAGCCTGCACGTTTGAGAGTGTGTGCAGTCTAATGTGCACAATCTGTATGCTGCGCAATTTGATGTCTGCACAGTTCATTTGAAAGATGTATTTCTTGATCTTTATGACTTTGTTGATGTGTGCAACTTGATTTTTTAGGACCTACAAGACCCCCTTCAAAGTTTTCGAAAGTTGAACTTATTCAAAATTTCGAAATACTTTGAATTTTGAAATTTCAATCAAATTACGCATATACTGAGCTGTCTGCACAATCGGATGGACCAGTCCGACTTCTTCGGCGCAGTCTGAGGCAGCCGTTACTCTTCGAAAAACTGTAAATAGCTCTTCGATATTCATTTCATTCTTTACTTTGCTTTTATGATCTGAGAGAGAGAAATCTCGAGCTATTCCTTTCTTTCTTCTCCACCGAATCTCCATGGCTCCCAAGCGATCCTCCGCCGCTGCCAAGGGCAAGGCCCCCGCCGAGTCTTCGGCTAGGGTTGCGCGACGTCCTTCTCGCCACGATACTGCATATCCCGCGTTGCAAGGTAGATGACCCAATCAAAAACTCTTTTTAGGATTTTTTGATTTCACTGTTCTTCAGAATCCATCTCTTTTTAGGGATGTGATCATACTGCGCCACCCTCTTTAGGGTTTTGGTTGCACGAAACTATTTATTCTTCATTTTTATGAAGAATAATTTTTTGCGCAATTGGTTGAACTGCGTTGGCAAAAGTCAGCACAATTTGCTGTTTTGTGCGAAACTGCCAGCGCAATCTGATGACTGTTTGTTGCGTAGTCTGATTGCTGCGCAGTCTGATGATTTGCGCAATCTGATGTTGCGCAATCTGATGGTTGCGCAGTCTAATGGTTGCATCCTTGATTTTTCCTTGTGCTGAATTTTTGTTTTCTCTGTTTGATACAGTTAATACCAGAGAAGATCCAGGGTATGAGAACTTTGTAGGGACTCTTTCAGAATCGGAATACAAAGAGGACCTGTCCCATGTGCACTATCCCCAGTATGATCTGCCAGCTTCCCGCCAAGCTATCTTGGTAGCCCAAGATAATGAAACTCTGTTATGTCTGATAAATGGGCAACCTTTGGAGTCGGTAGATGCCATCATTCACAAGAAGCCCTTATTTCTGTTTGGCGAGGCTTTTGAGAAGAGCTCTCAGCCAAGGCCACGGATGGAAGAACGGATTGTCCATCAGAAAGATAGAACAATCTCGATACCAGATGTCTCCCGCTGCCTCCCCTTATCTCGATATGCTCATGCAAGCTATCCGAGGAAAATGGAATAGAATCTCACACCTTTTCAGGATGCCCGTCCAGGAAAGATTTATGTGAAGAAGGAGTCTGACAAGAAAGACATGTTTTATAGTTCTTCAGAACGATACAGTGTCTTGCTCAGAGGTTTAAAGCCCGGTTGTATTCCGTCGAAAAATTCTTCCTTGTTAATGCCCGTGAGAGTTCTAATATTCGCGAATGAATTCGCGAAGGTAGAAGGGAGGTATCCAGATCAAGACCTCAGATTAACTGGACTGGTGAACCCAGACTTTAAGAGATGGAATTGTATAGCAAACTGGATTTTGACTAAATTTGAAGACAAACTCCAACAGATTAACTTGTATCAAGCAGTGCATGCCACTGTTTATGGTTTTGCTCCCAATTTACATCTATTCCTGGCTCTAGCAGAGAGATACAATTACAGGACATGGACCTTTATGACTCCCTGCGGAGAGATCGGGTTTGCACTTTATGAGATGCAGTACATCTCTTACTTGCCGATGGGGGATGCTCCGTATGAGGAATTTGTCCCAACTAATGATGAATTGGACAAACTTCGAAAAGAGAACGCAGACATGGTAGCAGTCTTCGAAGAACTGCTATGTCATTATAAAATCTGTTCTCTGTTTTACGAAAGTGGTACATCTAATACCTGCTATTCTTCCAAATGGTTGTCTTATCTGTTCCTTAACCATATTAAAGAAAAGAAGACCAAGAAACATGATAACTGCTATCCCGACTTCTTTAAACCACTGAGCAGCACTGAAGTGGTAAAGTTGATAGAGGTAAGTGGAGATTTGGATGAAAAGATCAAGGACGATCATCAATGTCCTCCTCTAAAGAAAGGAGACACTCTCGAGAGTTATATGAGAGTGGGATATCGATTTATGTCAAAAGAAGCCCAATTAGCAGGATTTCTGACGTACTGGCTCCGTCGGTTCGTCGTCCCTGGATCAAGTGCAGTAGATCGCTTCCATCGCGGTGTTCTTTTTGCCGCCGTTCGACTAATCTTCGACTATAAGATGGATCTTTTATCGGCAATGACATGTAGATTGAACGCTGGTCTCCGCCTGTACGTCAATTTGATGCTGAAAGCTAAGGGCGAGAAAGAGTTTCCTCGGCTAGAATTGCCGTATACTTATCTGTTCGGGTGGTTGCTTCTACACCATCCTACTTTGATGGACCCCAATATGGGACCAGTCGGTGGCAGCTTCTTACGAAGATACTCCCAAGGTAAGTGGAAATACAACTCTTTGAGAGATTGCAGATATGCTTTGAACCTGGATAAAGGGTGGAACTTCTATTGCACTTATCCTCCTACCGGATATGAACAAATGCCGACCAACATGGTTGACTCAAAGATGCAACCTTTGAGCCGTACAGCTTTTAATTGGTTGAAGACAATTCGTCTATCCCACTTGGTGTACCGATTTGAAGAAGAATGCTTCTTGGAGTCATATCTTCCCAGCCGATTTGCTCGGCAGTTTGGATATGACCAATTCCATGTAGGTAATGCCATCACATGCCTACAAAGAAAAGGTTTCTTGATAGATGGAGCCCGAGCTTGGGCTTATTACAACGCTCGAGATACTAAAGCAACGTTCTCGATGCCGATGAATAGTAGTCATGGCCTTCGTATGCTGTTCACTTATTCCGTGTTCTATACATCAGCGAACACATTTGCAGAGAACTTCAATCTTGCGGATAGATTCGCGACTGCAACGAGATTGAGGAAGGGAGGAGTCATCCAGTCACTTCCAGGCAATGATGAGGTGCATGAGCCAGTGGATGCACCCTTAGAAGTTTGAAAAGATGCTATGTTCCCTGAAGAGGTTAACGTGCCACTGCGTGTTTCTTTGAAGGTTGCTAAATCTCCAGCCAAGAAGAGAAGGAGAGAGGAGCCTTCCGTCCCAGCTGCGAAGAAGAAACTAATCTTGGATCATTCTTCGGAAAAGGTTACAACCAGATCTCAATCTCGACAGCTGGCCGAGACAATTCAGCAGGAAGAAGCTGTCACACCGACCTCTGTTCAAAAACAAGTTGAGACAATAGACGCAGAGAGTCCTGAGAGACCTCTGCATAGAAGGAAAAGATTGGTCCGCAGAAGGCAAGTTTCGTCTTCAATCGTGATAGACGCTGCAGCGGGACTCACCATGCCCTCTCCCACTCCTGTTTCTGAGATTGGACATAAAACTCCTAGTCCGGAACAGAGGGAGGATATTGAGCAGAGGGAAGAGCTGGACCAAAAAATTGAAGCTGAAGAGCCAGAGATAACATTGTAGAGGAAGGGCATGATGCCGTACGATCTCCTTTACCTGCTGCGGAGACTACTCAACTTCCTCTTACACCTGGAGCAACCCTTGCTGAAGAAGATCGTTTGATGATCGAAGCTTTATATGGCTGTGACTTCGGTTATCAGAAAGAAGCTGATCAAGTCGTTGATGCTGCTAGTGAAGAGGTTCCCGAGGACAGCGAGAATGAGAAAAGCGCCTCATCAGAAGCTGCTGATGAGACACAAAAGCCAGAAGAGAATGTTGAAATCCATACATCATCTCGAGACACTCTGATTTCTGAAAAGGAGGTTGAGGTACCGAGATCTCCTGAGAAGATTATTGATGAAGAGGTGGATGTGGAGAAAACTCCAGTTGCTGCTCCCGAAGGTATTGTAATGAAATTAGCGATCTTCTTTTAATAAGTAGTTTGATAGCTAACATCATTACTTTTATTCATACAGAACCTGGATCTTCTTCTACTCCTCCAACATGTATGTATATAGTACTGGCAACGACAATTGCCAGTAGCAGCCACCATTTATCTTGTGGCTCTAAAGCAGGGAGTAGTCAGGCTGTAGCGTCTGAAGCTACTTCTGCTCAATTAAAGTCTGTTCCTGCAGATGATAGGCCTATTGCTGAATCCACCCATGGTAAGACTGCTTTCACTTTTGATTCTCTTTGATAATAGCCAATGACAGGCAAAGTAACAGTATTTGATTTTACAGAGGATCAACCAAGAGGAGCAACCAGCTCCACTTTGGTTCCCTTATTCAGAGAGCCTGCTGCTCAGATACGAGAGATTGAACGTCCTGCTGCTTCGTCATCAAAAGGAGTTGTTGTAACTCCTGGTGCTGTGGCGACTAATCAGCTTGTCATCCAATCATTCACCAAATGCTTCTTCGAGTCCTTGGGACCACTGATCAACAGAATGATGGACAAAGAAGATGCTGACTTTTATATGGTTAGAGGCCCGACCTCTTTCTTGGTGAATGCCATTCGGGAACAAGGTGACGAGGCTCAGGCCACTTTCCTTGACCATGTATTGAATGAGCTGGAAATCTCTATGAAGAACTATAAAGATCTCAACAAAGCGGAAATGGAACCTTTGGTGCAGGCAGAGTTCGAACAAATGGCTCAGGCAGCTGCAATTGAAAGGGTGAATCTCCAGAACCTCTTGGATGCTTATACTACAAAATCTGCTGAATATAACTCCAAGTTGGAATCGGTGATCTCAACTGCTGAGAGGAGAGAAAGAAAGATTGCTGAGCTAAGAGTGGAAATTGCTCGTCTCGAAGAGGAATTAGAAAATGAACTTAAAGAGCATCAGACTTCGATCCAACAAATTGATGCTATAACTCAGGAAAGAAACGAGTATGTAGCAGCTCATAATGCTAAAATCACTCGCCGAATGGTGACCATGCCCGTTTTTAATGAAAAATCTGGGATGGAAGAGGCCAGGAGGAAAGTGATGGCATCTCGTGAAGAACGGTTGCAGATTTTGAAGCAGCAAATTGCTAATCTGATAATGCCTCCGTCTCAATAAAAAGAACTTTTTGTATCTTCTTATCTTTCTTTATGCTATGTATGTCTTAAATTTTGATCAATAAAAGACATTTTTATTGTGGCTCTATTATTTTCTTGCATATCTTGTTCAGACACAAATAATAGCGATAGAAAATATATTCAGAGGTGCAAGACATGATATATTTCTTGATTTTTTAGAAAATAATTATATTCATTATATCTGCTCAGAGGTAATGTGGACGTGGCAGAATATAATTTATCGAATATTATTATTTCAAATAGACAACTTAATCGAGGACAAAAAGTTGCTGATATGGATAAATGAACGAAAATGAATCGTCAAGATGAACGGATGGACCGCCAAATGAATTGATGAACGGGTGAACCGTCGAATGAATATGGTGACGAACGGATGAACCGTCAAATGAATTGATGAACGGGTGAACCGTCAGATGAATGTGGTGACGAACGGATGGACCGTCAAATGAATTGATGAACGGGTGAACCGTCGGATGAATGTGGTGACGAACGGATGAACCGTCAAATGAATTGATGAACGAGTGAACCGTCAGATGAATGTGGTGACGAACGGATGAACCGTTAAATGAATTGATGAACGGGTGAACCGTCGGATGAATGTATCGTTTCACTGTCTTGAGAATCTCTGCCTATAAATAGAACAGAAATCTGGAAGGAATGATCATTTCCACTTTTTCAACATAAAGATGTCGTCCGGAGATACATCCAAGAAGGTTGAAGTCACCCCAAAGGTTGAAGCGGGCAATAAAGAACGTCTTGCCGAACCAGTTCAACCAAAGCAGACGGAAGTAGGCGAAGGTTCGTCTGCACCCAAACTACCGCGAGATATCCTGGATTTTTTACTTGAACCAGGAAAGAATGAAGAGGAAGAGGCAATGAGGATGGCATCTTGCAGGTTCCTGGTAGGCTCGAGCAAAGATGTTCTCAGTTCTTTTGCTGATTACGTCTCTGATAAGGACGACAGTGGTCTACGTCCTAATGTTGAGAAGAACGATAGCGACCTTCCTTGATCTCATGTAACATCATTTATGATGAAATAAAAATCAAACTTTATTTATGAATTGTCTGATCATATTTACATAAATTTTTGTTACATTTATACATAGTATTTCTTGAGGAATTTGCCATTGATAGGCATCATTGCAACTTGACCATCTAACTCTGAAAGTTGATAAGCTCCATTTGAAAAGACTTTACTGACAACATAAGGTCCTTCCCACTTCGCATCGAACTTGCCTTTGCTCATGTGAGTCATAGTCATAGGACGTCTGACTGTTAGAACAAGTTTTCCTTGCTGAAAGGCTCTGACTTTAACTTTGCGGTTGAAAGTCTTCGAAATGCGGGCTTGATATAGCTCAATATGTTGCTGAGCCATTAACCGCTTCTCGTCGAGTGCCTCCAATTCTTGAAGTCGAAGAAGGTCGTTGTTCTCTGTAGTGAGTTCATTAGCAGTGGCAATCCTTAAAGAAGGAATTTGAAGTTCCAGAGGAAGAAGTGCTTCACAACCATACTCCAAAGAGAAAGGTGTAAAGCCTGTGGGATTACGGACCGTAGTTCGATAGGCCCAAAGACATTCACCAAGCTTTTCACTCCAATTTTGTTTGTTAGTAGATACAAACTTCTTGAGGAGCTTAATGATGGTTTTGTTGAAAGCTTCAGCTAAACCATTAGCAGCAGGATTGTAGGCTGTCGAAGCGACATTGTCAATTCTATGATCATCGCAGAATCTTGTAAACTTCTGGCTGATGAATTGCGGTCCGTTGTCATGGATGATTCGTCGAGGTACACCAAATCGATAGATAACATGATGTTTGACAAAGTTGATGACACTGTTGGTCTTGACTTCAGCTAAAGGTATAGCTTCGGCCCATTTGGAGAAGTAATCGGTTATTGCCAGTATGAACCGATGTCCTCTAGAAGAAGGAGGATTGATAGGACCGATAATATTCATGCCCCAAGCTTCAAAAGGCCATGAAGCAGCCGTCGGATGCAGAAATTCTGATGGTTGATGAATAAAATCTGCATGGATTTGACAAGCTCGACATTTCCTCGTATATTCGATGGCATCAGATACCATAGAGGGCCAATAATAACCCATGCGTCGGATACGATCCTGTAGCTTAGGACCGGGTTGATGTGCTCCGCAAACACCATCGTGAGCTTCACGCAGTACTTGCTTTGCTTCATCACCAGCTAGACAGCGTAAGAGTAAACCATCATAAGTCCGCCGGTAAAGAGTTTTGGTGGTCTGATTGTAATAGAATCGGAGAGACCGCCGACGAACACTCGTAGCTTCTTTGGGATCTTCAGGGAGTATGTCATGAACTACGAAATCGATGAAGGGAGTTTTCCAATCTTCACTGATAATATTGACTTCAGTAAGATTACTGAACTCGATGTTACGATTGTTTTCGACACAAAACAATTCTCGATTAGAGATGACCACCACTTGTTGTCTCTTGATGGAGATGGCTAGGACTGCTGCAAGATTGGCCAAAGCATCTGCCTCAGTATTGCAAGCTCGACGTACATATTCAATGAAGAAGGCTTTGAATGATGTAGCCATGTTAATTGCCGCTTCAAAATAAGGCATTAGATCTTGATGACGAACTTCATAGGTTCCTCTAACTTGATTAACAACCAACTTAGAGTCACCGTAGACTTCGAGATATTCGACGTCAAGTTGTTTGGCTAGCTGGAGGCCGATGAGTAGAGCATTGTACTCTGCCACATTGTTGGAGCAAGGCTCATCTAGGGAGTAGGATCTTTGAATAACTGACCCGTCTGGAGAAACAAGGATAACTCCAACTCCTGCGACGATGGCACCATTGGGTCCGATCCTGGATGCACCATCAAAGAATAGACACCAAGTAGGAAATTCTTCGGAGATTGAATTAGACTCCAAAGTCTCATCTGGAATTTTATCATATAGTTTAGATGT
The DNA here is from genome assembly GCA_029216955.1 of Iris pallida. Taxonomy (NCBI): domain Eukaryota; kingdom Viridiplantae; phylum Streptophyta; class Magnoliopsida; order Asparagales; family Iridaceae; genus Iris; species Iris pallida. The sequence goes on from JANAVB010020999.1 coordinate 17,831,256, forward strand.
TTCTGGTACAGGATGAGCTACTAAGAAATTTGCCAGGACTTGACCTTTGACAGATTTTTGAGGAACATATACCATGTCATATTGGGCTAGCAGAATGGCCCATGTGGCCAGTCGAGAGTTGAGTGTGCTAGGCTTCTTCATGAGTACCCGAAGAGGATTAACTCGTGATATGACATGAATTGTTTGACCAATGATGTAATGTCGAGTCTTTTGAACAGCAAACATGAGAGCTAGGCATTCTTTTTCGACCGGACTATAACGGTGTTCAGCATCAATCATAGTACGACTGAGATAATATATAGCTTGTTCATGGCCTTCTTTGTTCTTTTGGGCAAGTAAAGCACCCAATGAATGGTCCATAGCACGGACATACATTAAGAATGGTATGCCAGAGATTGGTGGCACCAAGACTGGTAGATTCATGAGATACCGCTTTATGTCATCAAATGCTCGTTGATATTCTTCAGTCCAAATGAAAGATACACCCTTCTTCATGAGTTGAGTGAATGGTCTGCAGCGTCCAGACAGATTCGAAATAAATCTCCTGATGTACGCAAGTCGACCTTGGAATCCTCGTAGCTCTTTTAGGTTGCGTGGAGGACACATCTCTTGAATGGCTTTGATCTTCTCGGGATCCACGTGTATACCCTTAGAGGTAATGACGAAGCCGAGAAATTTGCCACTAGAGACACCCAAGAATGACTTGGTGGGATTCATTTTGAGTTGATGTTGGCGTATGAGATTGAAGATAGTTCTCAGGTCTTGGATGTGATCTTCTTTCAGACGACTCTTGACAGCAATATCGTCAACGTAACATTCGACAGTCTTACGCAGATGGTCTCGAAAGATGGTACTCATGGCTCGTTGGTATGTTGCACCAGCGTTCTTGAGACCAAACGGCATTACAGTATAGCAATAGACTCCACGAGGAGTACGGAAAGAAGTATGCTTTTCATCTTCAGGATGCATCTGAATCTGATTGTATCCGGAGAATCCATCCATGAAAGATATTCTTTCGAACCTACAGGTATTGTCGATCATGACGTCCGTGATAGGAAGAGAAAATTCATCTTTTGGACATGCTTCATTAAGATCCCGGAAGTCGATACAGACTCGAACTTTGCCGGTTTTCTTTAGAACTGGGACAACATTAGCTACCCAATCAGGATGCTGTTCTTCTCGAATAAAGCCACAAGCGATGAGCTTCTTGACTTCTTCGTCGATTGCATCCATCATTTTTGGTTTGAAACGTCGTTGTTGTTGTTTGACCGGTTTTGTATTCGGCAGAATGTTCAGCTTGTGAGTAGCAACTTTAGGATCTAGTCCTGGCATATCTTCATAACTTCAGGCAAAGACATCAATATATTCTTTAATCAGAAGAATTAGTTCTTGCTTGTCTGCTTCTGGAAGGTTCTTGCTGATGAATATTGGACGAGGTGACCCGCTCTTTCCTACATCAATTTGAACTAATTGATCTTCAGTAGGAGGTTCTCTTTGTTCAAATCGGAGTTTCCATTGGGTATCCATTCGTTGAGCCCAAGGATCTGTTTCAGAACTCTCTTCAATATCTTCGTCATAGCCTTCTGGAAGTTCGACGGAGACCATGTTAGAAGACACAGTCACTCGATGAACTTGTCTGATGCTAGTGTCAGAATCCCATGATCTTGAATCAGAAGAGTTAGAACGCTCCTCGCTGTCAGATTCAGAGCCTGCTGGGGATAACATCGGAGGAGAAGCATATCCGAGACCTCTTTTGGTCCTGCTGTAGTACATATCTGACTTTCCTTTTGCAACAGCCGTACGGAGAGGAGTTTTTCTACCTTTACCGTCGTTGAGGCCGCTTTTGAAGTCGTAACCCATCTTTTGGATGATGTCTTTTGATTGTTGGCTGTAACGACGGAGTTGAAGATGCCCCGTGTCATTAACTTTGCTATCATCCGTATAGCTGAATTGTTGTTCCGGTCCTTTACTAAGAAGTATTGGACGTTCGTCTTTCTTACGAGCGGGAACAATACGATATGAATCCTTCGGATGTTCACATGAAACTTCTGTTTGAAGAGATTGCACAACTCCTATTGTAAATGACTGATAGCTATCTAACATATCTAAATAGCATTTAGCATGATAAATGACATCAGTATACCAGAAAGTAGATGCTTTTTCATTGATTTATACATTAGTATTTACAGCAGGACTTTTAGCCTTAGCAGGCTTAGTCAGGTTGATTACAAGAGGGGGAGAAGAAGAACATGGAGGAGGATTAGCTTTGTTACGACGGAGGTCGATAACAAGCGGCTCAGAGGAAGTGAGCTCTCTTTTGTCCTTGTTATGAGATAGATCTATAACAAGTGGCTCAGAAGAGGCGAGCTGTCTTTTTTCCTTGTTACGACGTAAGTCAATAACAAGTGGCTCAGAAGGGGTGAGCTCCCTTTTGTCCTGATCATTATCAGTAGATTGCTTCTGGACTGGCAAGTGAATAGCCAGTGGCTTGGAGGATTGAGGACGAGAAATACGTCCTTTGACAGGAATGATGAGGGTGTCTTTAGGCACTGTTTCTTGCTCTTCTTCGGTGTCCAGAGATAGGACAACCTTCATGAATTCGTCTTTGTACATACGTGCATCATTGCAGTATGCCTCAATGCCTTTGAAAGGATAGAGATCAGCAACCTCTTTTTGCACCTCTCCATTGTCATCAACATATTTAAAACATTAATGGAGAGTCGAAGGGACATTGTTATGCTCATGCAGAAATGGTCTTTCCAGCAAAGCATTGTAGGAGCAACCGTGATTGTCAATGATGTAGAAGGTAACCTTCGTGCGAAGATTGCCTATTTGGAGTTTTAGACGAATCTTGCCCAGAGGTTCACTTCTTCCTTGATTGAACCCAAGGATGGTGATGATTGTACTGGAAAGGCTATGCACTGAAATCTTCAGCGCATCCAATATTGTCTTTGGCATAATGCTAAGAGCAGACCCTGGATCTATCAAGATACGATCGACTTTCATCGAGTCGACATATCATGTATAGTAGAGTGGACGGTCGTGCCTGTTATCTTCTATTAACATGTCATCTTGAGTGAAAGTTATGTTTGGAATTAACTCTAACACACTATGACAATGGAGGCAAGAAACTGGCTCTGCTTTTGGCTTCTTCAGAAGAGCTAGACAGGTTTCAGCTTGCATGAGAGCCTCACTCAGAGTTTCCCGAGTCTCTTTGGAGAGGCGTATGAGCTCGAAGATTGACAACCGGGCCGGTGTATTAGCCAATTGAGCTAATATGTCAAAGTTGTAAGGCTTCTCAAGTCCGGAAGGAGATGTCTTCTTCAAAGGTTTGTCGAAGCGGACTTGCTGTTTGCCTTTGTCAGCAACCGTTGGCTTGGGAGGAATGGGTATCACCACCGGTGAGAAAGCAGTAGGAATATCCTCAGTAGAAGCAAGCTACACTGGAGCAGGCTCAGAGGAAGAAGAAGTAGGATTCTCTTGAGTTTCGGGGTAATCCTTCAGATAGGCTTTCCCTGATCTGGTGCCTAGCAAGATTTCTTCATCAACTATGGGGTCAAAAGGCACCATATTGCAAATCATTGTCTTGCCCTTCGAGCGATCTTTCTTCTTAGGGGAAGAGGGAACTTCAAACTCTGAAGCAAGATCCGGATGAATCTACATAATTTTGCCATTGTCAAGAGACAAGGGGACGAGACCTTCACTTTATGAAGGAGGGAGATTCTCAATCTCAAGAGTAGTCTTGGGGATAGGAATGACACCATGTTGCACCATCTGTGGTGGGAAATCACCGAACTGAACTGTTACCATATTTGCAGTAACAGTCTTCTCGTCTTGTTGCAGAGTGACGACGCCAGCGTTGACCAGCTCCTGGATTTTGCCTTTGAGCACATAACATGCTCGAGTGGGATGTCCGATGAACCTGTGATAGACACAATACTTAGGATGATCTGTCTTACCGACTTCATCGGGCTTCTTAGGATCTGGAAGTTGAATTTTATTGCTTTTGAGTAAGCAATCAAAGATACTAGCAGTGTCATTCTCATCAAAGGAATACTCCACTTTAGGACGAGGTTCTCTTGATGGAGGTGTTGAAGGAGTAGAAGTGGACGTAGGAGGAGCTACGTTGACCGCCAAAGATTCTTTGTTCTTTTTCAAATTAATGTTTAAAGTTTCTTTTGGTTTGCGGTTGTTCTGGTGATTGCTACCACCTGATGTTTGATGTTAATCCCGGTCGGGGTTAGACATTTGTACCCCTAGCTGCTTGAATTTGTTGGCGCTAACTTCAGCGGCTTTAGCGTTGACAATGAAGGATGGCCAATCTTGAAATTGAGTAGACCTCGTCCACATGCTGATAATAGGCAAAAGATTTGCCTTGCAGGTGTCTATGGTGACAGCAGCCGGAGTTCCTGGAGGTATTTTCAAAGCTTCTCGGCAGAATCTTTCGATGAAACTCTCAGCAGTTTCATTGTGCTTTTGTTTGATTTTATTGAGGGCTGACATAGTCATGTCATTGATCCCCTCGTAAAATCGTTCCAAGAAGATTTACTTTAAGCCAAAGAAGGAGGTGATACAACCATCGGGCAAGCTTCTATACCAATCGTATGCTACGCCAGCTAAACAGCCGACGAATACTCTGGTAAGAAGAGCGTCATTTGGTTAAAGTTGGACAGTCATTACCTCAAAGTGGTTAATGAACTGACTGGGAGATGTGCTGCCATCAAACAGCGAGATAGTCGGGATCTTGTACTTCGGAGGAAACGGGACTTCCTTCCATTCAACTGGGTAAGGTTGCTTGATCCCCAATATTTGCAAGTTGTCATTCTCTTTAAAAGTTTCAAACTGAGTTCGCAAGAGCTTCACAGCTTTATTGGCATCTTCCACTGATGTAGAAGGAATAGACTGAACTACAGTGTTAGGAGGAGGAACAGCATGATAAGCACTACCCCCAGCACCTGACTGACTGGGTGTAGGTTGGACTTGTACAGGAGGAACTGGAAGAGATGCTACCCCCAGCCCGGCATTAGCAGGCATCGATGATGCTATGATTTCATGATTTATAGGTAGCACAGTCGGTGGGACTGTATGCTGAGCCACAATAATGGAGTGCATACTTGCGACCATCTCAGCCATGGTCTTTAGCTTATCTTCTAGTACAGCTATTCTTTGTTATTGACTAGCTGAACTGGAAGCATCAGGATCTTCATTGACAACGTAAGCTATCACTTCTCTAGGTACAGTAGAAGACACTCTCTGTTCTGAGCTTTCGCTGTATGCATCGTAATCAGAGAAAGAATCATCTCCTGAATGAGAAGGAAGAAGACGTTCAGAAGGATCTTGAAGATTCCTTTGACCAATTGTATCGCGGCTTCGGGAACGGGTATGTTGGAATACTCCTTCAGAAGATTCCTGGAGTAGATCCAAGTACCGTTGGCTTGGCCTGCGAGGCTTCCTGTGCTTGGAGCACTTCCTACCCCCAGTGTCTCTGGAAGTCATGTTGACGGAGGCGTACAGAACTTCGTCTTCATCTTCAGACATAGGTTGAGAGTTAGGAAAGTTCAAACGATCGAAGATAGATCGTCTGGTTGTTTGACAACAACACTTGATGACAACTTTGTGGTTACAGTGATGTCCAAGTGGTTGCACTGGGGATGTTGGGATGTTGTCCCATTTTTGCTTGAGGTGTTCTCGGAGATCAGGAATAGCAATAGGACGAGCAAAAGTGCGAGGGATATGTTCTTTGATAACATTCGAAACATGGTTCCGATTCTTCAAATGTTTTGTCCCTTGAGTGTACAGGGAGGTGCTCACTTCATTAGCATAGGTGTCCGGATTCTTGATCCTGGAAGTCTGTTTCTGATGATGTTTGGCCTTCGGCATTGGCTGTTTGCGTTTCACTGAAGTTGGCCTAGTGAGATAAGTTCTTAGATCAGCAAACTCACCCCCAGGGGTTTCTGTTTGAGACACCAGCAGTTTTCCTTGTCTTGAACGGGAGATCTTAAGGTTGGGAGATCCTGGAACTCTGCTACCGGAGTAGGCAGAATACCTCTTTGATCAGTACAAGTTCTTTTAACATGGAGAGAAGAATCCTTGTTTGAAAGAATTTTTGTACTGACTGATGCCGGAGCATATTCAGGTTGATTTTCAACGGTAAAAACCAAAGAAGACTGAGAGAAGACCAAAAGGCCTTTTCCTTTGTTTTGGAAAGAAGGGTTAGCTAAAGAGCGTTTCCCTCTGTTGTCTTCCAAGTCAAGAGACGAAGAAGTTCGAAAAAAGACCAAAGGGCCTTTTCTTTTATTCTGGAGAGGAGGAGGAATAGCCAAAAGACTACCCCAGTGGATTGTGCAAGAGCAGCAGGGTGTTGGAGAGGATCAGCACTCTTTTCTTTGTTGTGAGAAGAAGGAAGATTAGCCAAAGGGCTGTCTCTCTTGGATTGCGCAGACCTGGTTTGTGCATGGGTGGATGGCGCACTGGCAGGATGCGCAAGAGAGTCTTTGGCAGATGACTTTCTGGTTCTGGCCACAGACACTGTGGTTTGCGCATCAGGAGTTCTTACCACAGAGTGTTTGGGATGCACTTTAGTTGCTGGAGTGTTGGTTTGCGCAGGAAGATGGGCAGCCAACTGCGCCAGAGGCAGAGGAGTCTTATACTTTGACAAGGCAGCATAAGAAGTCTTCTGTGTACTGACAGCAACAGCTTGCGCATGAGTAGTTGAGACAGATTGTGCAACAGTCTTAGTGGCAGCAACTGTAGACTGTGCAGCAGATTGCGCAACAGGCTTCTTGGCAGACTGCGCAGCAGTCTTGCTGACAGAGTTAATGGACTGTGCAGCAGTCTTGGAGACCCACACTGGGGGCACTTTGCTCGTGGCAGAAGTGGTTACAGTGCGAGGAGTGGTCTTAGAATTGATCATGGCTTCATAGGCTGTCTGGTTGACCTTCACAACCAGAGTCTTCTGCGTCTTTCCGATAGACGCTACTTCACATTGAGTTGGCACTTCCTCATCAGAGGAGAAAGTCGTCCCCAGCAGAGTCGCCATTTTGTTTGCAAAAATAAAAGTATGAAACTTTATTGATAAAAACTTTATAAAGATTACAAGAATTCTGGGAAAGTACAACTGTAGAAATCCAATCTAGAAGACGATTGCTTTATCCCTTGGACGATGTGAACTTTGAAGACGGTAGCCTCTGAAGTTGACTTGAAGGCAAAAGCCTCGGAAGAATGCAGCAGCACTTGGGCAAGAACTCCTGAACTCTCTATCTGATCTCTGGTCTATGATCCGTGATCTATGATCCCCTTGAATGGAGACTTGAAACTCTATTTATAGAGTTCTGGAAATAACTAACTTTTAGTTATTCTAGACTGCGCATGATGGATTGCGCATGAATTGGATTGCGCCACAGTAGACTGCGCAGGCAGTTATCTGATCATGGGCCAACTGTCTTGGACACATGGCATTATTTGATTGAAATGTGCATGATCGTGCATAGACGGTTGCCACGTAATGAGCAATTGATGGTATGAATGCCACGTATATGTTGTCAATTGTGTTGATAGAGCGTGCAACCTGAATTGCGCTGGCTTTGGATTGCACAGGAATAGACTGTGCAAGCATGGATTGCGCCAATATGGATTACGCATCCGATAGGTTGACCGATTGCGCTGCCAGCTGTCATCGAGCGTTGTACTGCACGATTAAACAAACAGTCGCCTCGTTCTCCATGCTATCAGTTGTCAGAAGATTTGATTGTGTCAGGTAATAATGATGATTTGCCATGTCAGCCTGCACGTTTGAGAGTGTGCGCAGTCTAATGTGCGCAATCTGTATGCTGCACAATCTGATGTCTGCGCAGTTCATTTGAAAGATGTATTTCTTGATCTTCATGACTTTGTTGATGTGTGCAACTTGATTTTTTAGGACCTACACGCACCAACGATATCAACTTTACGGTAGCAACACTTCAAAGTTTACAAAAACAACGGAGTTAAAGAATTCAATTGATAGTCCAAGGACGTAAAGCCGTGCTCTGATACCATTTTGTCACGTTCTGCTCCCGTAGGAGCGATCGTCCTTGCTAAGGAGTGATGCCGTACGAGCCTAGATTGCACCCGTGCAAGGTGGGTTCCATAACGGCCGATTTCAGCGGCTGCGACGGGGTCGTCGCATAGAAGTCCCATGCAGAGACATTGGATAATAGCAGCAGAAATTGAAACAAAACACAAGTCATTGCAAAACACTCTTTTATTGATATTGAAACAAAGGTTACAATAGGGCGCAAGGCCAAGATTACAAGTCTCTCAAGCTCACATTACAAGTCACTCAGCTCTCTCTCATCTCTCAATTACAAGTCTTGAGCCAGCGGATGCTTTGGAAGGCGACGTCCATACATTATGTCCCGTATAAGTCTTGACTCCATGTGGCCGCACGCTTCGAATCGCCAAGGAACTCCGTGCCTCGACGCATCCAAGCGAGCTTCGTGCCACGAGCTTCTACCTGTGCCTGCACATAAAAACTATGTGGGTGTCAGTACTCAACTGTACTGGTAGAATGAGCTCCTCGTCCACCCATACAAAATCGACATGTTTGATTTACTTTGTGCAACTTAGTCCCCTTTTGTATTGTCTTTCTACTCTTGCCTTAGGATCAGTTTTAGGACAGACGTCTTGACCTATTTTGTGTCTCTAGACCATCTCGTGCTTGCAGCAACAATGTTAACTCATACTTCACCTCTAGATCCTTTCGTGCCAACAATGTTAACCTATCAAGTCGTGTTTGCCTTACGGCCCAAATCAGAGACGCAACTACACGATAGACTCCATTTCCGTGTGACCGTGCTACAAACCCTTGTTGAGGCCGTGCCTCACAATTCAATGAGACTTAACCATATCGCCGCCTTGCCGCCCTTGCTACTTTGATCACCAACTGACCCAATCGAGACTTGTCAACTTAGTGTCACTTGACCAACTTGCCTTGTGGCGATTCCTGACTTAAACTCGAACAACTCAAACCCAACTTTTGCGACTCACATGTCAACACTTGAGACTCGATGCCACATCTCGTGCTGAAACACGACGCCTATCTTGAAACCCAATCTTAGGCCCAAACTTTGTGTTCTAACTGTACACACCTTCAACTCGACTCAATCCAAAGGCATACACGCGGATAGCCGCTATTTTTCGACATCTATTTGAACTTGGCCACTAGCATCACAAGCTATCCTGAGACGTACAGCTTGGTTAAATCGGGGACCTTTCAACGCAAGTAGCTAGCTCCGCTGTAAGCCCCCGCTTTAACCCGTGCCAAAACCTTATGTACGACTATACCCTGTTTCCTCCTAGGCCGAGTCGGTCCCATGGCCCAGGGTTGCCGCTCGAGGAAACTTTGCCCTTGTCGACAAGTTGTCCATGACCATGCAAGACTCGACACAAACTGACGTCTCACACAGTCATCCTTCTTTCAGTGTTACCCCCTCTTTCAAAACCATGTTCAAGACTTCTATCCTCGACTTGAAACCCACTGTAGCTCGTACCTTAAACACTAAGTTCGTGCATTGTGCCTTAAGCCAACCGTGTTCTACGCAACACTCCTGCCCAAGTCGGCGGGCCTTGAGATCGTAGGGCTACTTAACTTTGACAAACCACAAAAGAGCGGGACAGTACTTGTAACGTCTTAGGTCGACCGACATAACTTTGCCTAACTTAACTTCGCAACAACTTAACGAGCAAAGGCTGCGTCAAGCTCTGCCTTAGTGGATCGTGCCGTGCACGCATTCGACTTGAACGACCAAGTCACTCGTGTGCCTAGACTTAGGTCACAAGTCGCTCAATGCAACTTAACTCATGGACAAGCCAAGGCTATGCCAAGCCTTGGACGACGGGACCGTGCATGCTTTATGAAGTATTTATGTGGACGACGCCTATGACTTAGGCTACGTTCATAACTTCGCCTACTCAACCAACTTTCCTTCTCTCAAGCCACGGGACGAAGGACCGAGTCATTTTCAAAGCACGTCGTGCACCAATTCTAAGCCGACCGTTGAACCTTTCCATATTCTAACTCAATTCGACCCGTCAAGATTATTCCCTTTAGCTATGTAGATTCGTCTCTTTTATTATCAAGCCTACTTGTGCAAGTTGAAAACATGCGATTTATTATGTAAGGCAAAGATGAGGCGAGTTCACCGAAACTACCCCACCTGAGCGAGCGGTCGCCTCGACCGAACGATGTCTCCGAGTAGCCGTTGCAAGGCTAAGTCCGAACGCCGTTGGCGTTTCGATTCCTCCGATTGACTGAGCGGGACTGGACACTACAATTTATAGTTAATCAAGCGAAAAAAATTAGTAACTTAGGTTAGGACTTACACTCATTTGGAGATTCGATCATTGGAGACATGTCAATCACACTAAAATTGGCCATTCAAATGTTCCAAGAATCGATCATAGCATTGATTCTAGTCCTTGCGTTGGATGTAGCATAACTAATTATTGGTGGATCAGCTGGAATTATTTGTCTCATCCCGAACTGACGCAGAACACGGTCTGTCGGGTGGTACATTGTGAATCGATCGTATATAACATACGATCTATGCATGATCAAAAAATATGAGGATCTTTTTATTTCTGGATCATCCTCTTTAATTGTATAAGGTACCCAAATCATCTATTTAATGACCATGTCTATAACTATAATAAATTAAACACTTTTTATCAAATAATTATATTATTATCTCGCTACAGTCTAATGTATCAAATTGTTCACGATATAGTGACACGGCCTTGTATGTACAGTGCTGTTGATCGACTACATCTGTGGACCATCGCATAGCAACCGAAAATACTCTGTAATCACTAGTCATACTAATGACCGGTCTGCCAACAGAAAAATGTTTGTATGACCAAACCTACAATAGATAAATATGGTATTAGAGACATACTAAAATAAAGATATGCTAAAGTCGCTTAGAATTTTACCTGAATTAGTGAAATACATCCGCAAATACTCTTGCGATTAGTTCCAGTCACAAATTTGGTCAACATTGCATAGAGATATGCTAAAGTAACAGCTCCCCATGCATGACCAGTGGGTTTGGTCGAATCATCTAAGAATGGTAGAAGTCTCACATTGACCGTACATCCCGATGCATCAGGAAATAGAAGGGCACCACACAAACAGAGCAAATACGCTCTATTACATCGAATAATCTGAAAATAGACATATTAGTAATCTAAAAATTAAGCCTTCACAAATGGATCTAAATTAAGATACATACCCGTGTATCATCTACGTCAGCCTGCTCCTCGTCGATGGTGTGATCTATATCCATGAAGTTTTCACGAAGCCATGTTAATCTGACAAAATTGCTACCTCCTAAATCCGATGGAGGTGCAACACCAAGATACATCCTGATCAGATCGGGTGCAGTGGATTGATGATCGAAATATATGGCATACCTGTAATAGGCAACCCTAATATGTTTGCCACATCACATAAGGTGATCGTTATCTCGCCTACTGAAAGTTGAAAAGTGTTGCGGTCTGGCCACCAGCTCAACAAACTTACAATAAGGTGAACGTCATGGATGAGAAACTTAATTTCATCTATGTATTGAAATCCAAAAGACTGCACCAAAGCCTTTTGGGCAGGATTTAACTCCCAGGTTCGATATATTCTCTGTCTCTGCCAATTTTCATGCTCCTGAGTATGTAATTCGAGGTCATGATCGAATAACTATAGACAGTTTAACTAAATTAGATATCGAAAATTTCTAAATTAGCAATAAATGAATTGGACATTTAACTAAATATTTTTTTTAACTAAGTAAAGTTCATATATTAACGAAATATACACATTTATTTTCAAATATACCTCCCCACTAAATATCTTAGAAGATATGTGATTTTTTCGTTGATTCTTAATCATTTCAGTAGTAGGTCCACCGAAAATAAGACCGTCATTTTCGTCATCCATCTGCCGAAAAAATAATAATAAATATGAAAATCTATAATAATTTTCTTACTATAAATATGGGAACATAAAAAAATTTACTAGTGTAAAAAAATTTTGAAAAAATTTCTTACCCGGAGCGACTTGTCGTTTTTGCTACAAGATGGTGTGGGATTGTCACGACCCGGTCCCAAATTGTTGGGTCGAATCGGATCATGCCCAGCCTGCACCGTTGTGAGACGGCGGCAGTAAGCTGTATCCACTTGCAGGTAATGTCAACAACACGATATATTTGTCACAACTTCTAAAATTATGAATATTAAAAACTTTGTCCAACAGAAAGATACATCTGATACATTTGATAATATAAAACTGAAATAAACTATCTTAAATTCAAACATAATAACTAGAAAGAAAATGTCATCATCTAGAAAGTTGGCTCATCAGCCCCGAGATCAATATCCTCCGATTGGAACTCTAGCAGCACAGCTGGGTAAAGCTGATGATCGTAATAGCTATTAATCAATAGCTCAGCTTCATCAATGGGACCTATTGGGGGTGGGAGATCCAGTCAGGAAAGGAGCAAAGTACAATTATGAATATCTAACAATTCAACTAATAATTAAAAATTTGCAATTTTAAACAGTTTGAAATACTTTAACAATATTTTTCAGCAATTTTCCAACAATTGAAAACAATGTGATTTGAATACGTAATGTATATGACCGACTTGGATTGTACAATAGTATCCTAGCGATACAATACGGCTTATCCCCGTGTGTAAGAGGGATAAGCTCGCATAATTATGCAATATGATGGTATTGGTCATAAAACACTACACTACTCCCCCAATATCCCACAATCAATAACAATCAATACTCTAGAAGAGAGTTCCATGTAGCAATGTGGTTTAAGCTTGCAATATTACAATTACTAATTAAATTGAAAAATAAACACAACCGTACTTGTCTTGGTTTATGACTGGATTGGAAGTCGGTACCGAAAAAGTCCAACTTGTCCTCGAAATCCTACAGTTGAGAAGTTCTGACTTAGAACCATCATCATTGAACCATATCTAGGTTTGCTAGTTACAATCTCTAAAATTGATCCTAGTCAAGTTTTATGTTATTATATCATAACACGTTTATCGATACGATTTAAAATCATTAATTTAACGAAATAAAAGTCAAGTTAACATTTATTAGGAAAATTCGCATTTTTCGATTATTTGGCAAAACTTTGTATTTTGTAATATATCTAAAACTAGATTTTTTTTCTTTAAATGAGAAAAACGTGAATTTGTTTAAATAATACAAACTTATATTTTATTATTAACTAAATGTAGGAAAATTTATTTAATTTTCTATATAAAATAAATATTCAATTTATTATTCTACGCGTTTATTGATAACTAACAAAACCAGAAAAATCAAAAGAAACCAAAACTATACTACACAATTACAAAACCACAGAGAAAGAAATAAAGATTGGGCTTATGCCCTTACAACACTTTACATAAATTAAATAAATTAAAGTAATTAAATTGCTGGTGAACTCTGAACGCCGGGAAGCGGTCCATTCAGCCGGCCGAGGCCCTGCACTCAAAATACTATTGGCCAGTAATATGTTCTAAAATAATAATTTAATTTAAAATATAAAAATATGGTAAGTCTCAGACTTGGTCCAAAGTGTCATGTTGCATTCTAGCTTATGCCTCAACGTCCGGAGATTTCGGTTTCGTTTGCATTTCGCTAGGGCCCATGGACCGATATGGTCGTCACCCGAAAAGATAATTGAAAACCAAACAACAAAACCGGTTGGAAATCCTTTTAATAAATCTTTTGCAAAGGCCGGTTTTGAAATAATATTTTAAAATCATTAAAGGAAAATTGGGAGCATCTCCTCTGTAACTGGGATAACCCAATAATGGGAAGATAACAACCAAAATATTCCAAACCAGGAATAACACCAAACCAAACCACACAAAATAATCCCAAATCAGAGATACCAAATATCCAATCTAAATGTAGATTTTTATTCCAAAACCAAAATCAATAATCACAGCACATAGAACCCTTTCCGAAAATAAAATTTAGAAAACCAAAAACACAGAACCATTCTAAGAAGAATGGTCACAGAATGATTCCGAAAAGTGTTCGAGAGAATCCGAAACCACAATCGCAACGAATCGATCCAATTCCCATAGCGGGATCGGGGACCATGTCATCATTGACTCTACTGGAGAGACGAACTACTCTGATTAACAGAAATTACCCAATATTCGTTGGTCGGGGAGCCGCGGGATAATCTCGGGAATAGAAACGGAAAGCGTTGGACAGCGGGATCGGCCACGAAAAATCGAAACAGCGCTTCGGAACAGCAAGCTGAACACGGGGAGGTGCTGGACCGGGCACGGACGGTCGAATCGGGGCTCGGGGTCGAACGGCGAGCGGCGCACGGGGCACGCGGGGACAGCGGCAGCGGGGTCACTGCTCGGGTCGGGATCGGCGGCGGGAGGCGCGTCGGAGGGAGGCGGCTCGGGGGTCGCCGGGCACAGGCACCGGAGGGGTCGAGGGGGCGCGGTCGGGTTCGGGTGGAGCCGGCGACTAGGGCACGAATTTTGGGAAAAGGGGAGAGGAATGATGGAGAATGGATGAGGAGAAAGAGGGTTTATATAGGGAAAAAGATTGGGGTTACGAAAACGAAAAGGGCAGCCGTTCGGGAAGGCCGAGGGTCGCCGGCCGTTCTGGAAGTAGAACCGAGGGGCTCGGCTCGGGTCGTCGCGCGCGCGAGAGAGAGAGAGAGAGTATTAACAGAAAGAAAAGGAATTAAAGGAAAGGGAAAGGAATTCTTTTCCTTTAAAAAGGAAAAATAAACATATATATATATATATATAATATATACTATAATACCTTTAAGAATGATTCCGAAAATCGAGATTTGGCTCAGATTCGAACACGGGTTCAGGATGGTCAAGCCAACAATCACAAATTCACTGAATAATAATTTTTTTTAAATATTTTTCCTAAATTAATAATTTAGCAAACATAAAATCTAATTAATTAAAAATAATGAAACCGAAAATTACGGATTTCACAGGGATGGAGGGAGAGGAAATATGAGTGTGAAGGGGGGGTTCTTCTGTGAAGAGAGGGGGAGAGGATGTGGATGTGGTGGTAAAAAGAGTATGGGGGCGTAGAAATAGAAGAAAGGGGGGTAGAAAGGGAAGGGGGTAAAAACGAGGGAGAAAACAGGGGGCTAGGGCTGTCGGTTTGGGGAAATCGTAGCACCCAGCCCGCCAACTCAATTGGAGGGGCAGCCCCCAACCCGCGAACTGAGTTGGAGGGCTGGCAGGAGCCGCCAACTCATTTGGAGGGTCGTCCCCCCAATTGAAATTTTGGAGTCTTGTCCTCCTATATGCAATATCGTTAAACTATATTACTTTGGACGAATTTTTTTTTATACCCAGAATAGGATTTTAGTTCACGTTCTAACAGTTAACTTGGCTGACCGTTCAAAATGGAGATCTAAACATAAAATACGAATATTGTATAACCTAAACTAAATAGAAATATGTGAGGGTTGTGTGAATTGACTTATTTAGTTTTGCATGGTAGAGGTTATGTGATTATAGTGTCCATAATAGGTTTTGGATCTCGTCCTAATGGTTGCCTTGGCTGACCGTCCAAAATGGAGACATAAACGTAATTTTTTTGAATATTATAAAGATCTTAAAGCTAAATAAAATATGTGAAGGTTGTGTGATTTGGATTATTTAGTTTTGAATGATAAAAATTGTTTGACTTGGTTTATTTATTTTTGTCGTAACCAATCAAAAATGAGACTTGTAACATTGTTGTTTGCTTTTATCATAATCTCAACAACCACACAACCTTTGTGGCGGCAATTTCGATGTGGACGACTTTATGGACATCTTGTATCATCCTATGTCTCTCGTCCCGATCGTATTGTTGTATACTTGCAACTTAAGAGCCATGAATATATGGTTGTGTGTGCGAGATTAGGATAGAAAAAATAACATTGTCACAAGTCTTATCCTCTGGTCCTAAAAAAATATAAATAATCCAAGTTACACAATGCTCAGCATTGAAAACTAAATAACCCAAGTCACATCTCATACATTTCTATTTAGTTTTAGAGTCTAGTATAATGTTCAAAATTTACGTTTATATCGTCATTTTCGACGGTCAGTCAAAATTAGACCAAATTCTCTTTATGGATAATATGAAGACATAAATATAAATTTTTAATATTACACGGTACCCTAAAACTAAATAATCCCAAAAAATAAATCAGTTGACAAAGTTTTCGTAAATACACTTTCGCACTCCATTCTTGTGCTATTTCGAGTACGAAAACTCTTTCACGTAGACAGATATCTGAAACAAAGGGAGAGAAGTTTTTGGGTTACATTCAAAACCCAAAAAGCTTACTTCAGTTAGCTCGGTAAGTTTTTATATTTTCCGAAATATGTGTATCAAATATATATTTTTGTCTATAAAAATATATAGATCTACTGATTATTTTAGGGGAAATTTATAAAATGTCCAAAAAATGAAAAAGTTTTATGAAAAACCCACCGCGCAATAACATTTCATTGCGTACCCAGAATTAGGAAAAAAATATTCAAAGAGGGTTCCGAATGACCGTTTTGCCCTTCCTTCTAATTTACTGAAAATATCCACGAAACTACTCTTAAAAAAATGTTTCGATATTTCATCTTCTTCCATACGTTACTCACTTTCGAATCTAGGTTTTCTCCTCAAAAATCTTCAAAAACTCGTCGAAATTTTTTGGAAAGATCGAGACAAACGGCAAAAGTGCTAAAACGGAGGTCCAAACATCATTTTTTTTGTGATTCTAAAATTTTAGAAGGTCGTCTAACGAAGAAGCTGTTAATCTCAGGCTCCTCGAAGATACGCTCATTTTGCGACAAACCGGACCTCGTTTCGACTTCCCAGTTAAAAGTTATGGCCCTCCAAAGTTTCAGCTGACCATAAAATGCAGGAGAATGGCCATTCTCCGTGTTAGAACACGAAGAATGTTAATTTCGCATGAGGGTGACCATTCTTCGTGTTAGTAACACGGAGAATGGCATTCTCTGTCTTAATTTACACGAAGAATGGCCATTCTCCGTGCTAAATTACACGGAGAATGACCATTCTTCGTCTTAATTTACACGGAGAATGCCATTCTCCGTGTAATTTAGCACGGATAATGGTCATTCCAGTGTTAAAACGCAGGAGAATGGCCATTCTCCGTGTTAGAAATACGGAGAATGTCATTCTCCGTGTTAAATAAAACGAAGAATGGCATTCTCCGTGTTAAATAAAACGGAGAATGGCCATTCTCCGTGTAATTTCGCACGGAGAATGGTCATTCCAGTGTTAAAACGCAGGAGAATGGTCATTCTCCGTGTTAGAAACACGGAGAATGACATTCTCCGTGTTAATTTACACGGAGAATGGTCATTTCCAGTGTTAAAACGTAGGAGAATGACCATTCTCCGTGTAATTTAGCACAGAGAATGTCATTCTTCGTTCTAAATTACACGGAGAATGGCCATTCTCCGTGCTAAATTACACGGAGAATGACCATTCTCCGTGTTAAATAACACGGAGAATAGTCATTCAAATGTTAAAACACAGGAGAATGGCCATTCTCCGTGTTGGAAACACGGAGACTGTCATTCTCCGTGTTAGTAACACGGAGAATGACATTCAACACGGAGAATGGCATTCTATTTGTTAAAATGCAGGAGAATGACTATTCTTCGTGTTATATCGACGGAGAACAGTTGACAAAAATCTAATTTTTTATTTTGTGAAAAGAAATTTGACATGAATAAAGATTCATGAGTTTTCGTTATTCTTTCAAAACGATGCTAACTCTTATGGAAAAGAAGAAGAAGATCTTCTCTCCATAATTGACCTAATTGTCAAAGAAGAAGAAGAAGAAGAAGATGAGCGATGATCGGAGTTCGACTGAAAAAAAGCACGGTGAACTACGAACGATCTTTGCGATCTCTGCTGAAGATGAGAGCAATGGAATTCAGATCTCTCGTGAAGAAGAAGATGACGAAAATCACAATTCAAATCTGAGTTTGTGCGGAGGGGTAGTTATGGTATTAATTTTGTAAATACAGAGCATCTAAAGGGAATTTTGGAATACTTAACGTGGAAATATATAATTCTGGGCATTTCATAAAACCCATCATGCGGGTGGGTTTTTCATAAAAACCAACCCCGAAATTCGGTTTCTCAGCAATTCCCAGATTATTTTAATAAATAATATTCATAACCAGTGTGGTCCATATTTTTTACATAATAAGAAATACATGTTTTGAGCAGGCGTGACCATTTTTCGGTTTTGGACCGAAAAAATGAATCCAACTTGATTTCAAAAAATTCGGTTTGGTTTCGGTTTTCAAAATACTAAAATTCTTCATTCGGTTTCGGTGTCAGTTTTAGGTTTCGATTTCGGTCTAAAACAAAAAATCGAATAAGAATTATATAATTATGTAAATATCCTCAATTCTTCATATTTTGTGATAAAACTGTGTATATTTTAAAAAGGACTAATTAGAGTTTAAAAACTGGATTTTATACCAGCTTAGAGTTAAAGCCTGACTTATCCAATTAGAAAGTTTAATTTTTTTTATTATTTATTTAATTTTTCTCATTATACTCTCCCTTCCATGCATGAAAAAAAAATAATAAAAATTCAGGACCTAAACTTTCTAATTTGATAAGTAAGGACTTAAACTCTAATTTGATATAACATTCTGGGTCTAAACTCTAATTAGCCCTTTTAAAAGTAACAATTTCTATATATGTGTTTTCAATTCCAACTTTGATAATTTAACAACTAGTCCAACTTTGTGCACAACTTTTTGACTTAATTCAACAAATGTGTGTATAGAAAATCATAATTTTTAATATAATTTAGCCAAGATTCTAACTTTGGATCCGATCCATAAAACAATAATGATGGACTAATTAGCGTTTAGACCCTGGATTTTATACCAGTTTAGAGTTTAAGCCCTCACATGTCCTATTGAAGATTTTAGACCCTGAATTATTATTATTTTTGTTTTATTTGTTTCGTTATACCCTCCCTATAACCTATGTATGAACATTTTATATCAAACACTAGTAAAAGCACCTGCGTTGCACGTAAAATAAATTTTCTTTCTAATCTTATCAGAATATAGTTTAAATATTTAAATTTAAATTTAAATTAATATTTATTTTATATATATTTATATTTTAATTATAATTTATAGAAATTTAATTTAAAATTAAATATAATTTGTTATAGATATATGTGAATAAAAGAAAGGATATTCGGTTATGGGGCAGGAAAAAAAAAGGAATATTCGGCTATGCGGAAGAAAAGCATAGAAAGTTTAAAATTTTTAACTTTCGTAATTTTTAAAAAAAATAAAATAATCGATGATATACATACGACATAGACAACTAAATCTTGAGTCGTTTTGAAGCCCCCTTATAAAGTGGAAAATGAAGAGAGGGTGCAATAGGAAAAACAAAACAAAAATAAAAATCCAATCTAAACACTAATTAGTACTATAAATAGTCTAATCGAACAAACCGAATATTATTCGATTTGATTGGATTTTGGTTAATTCAGTCCCATTACGATTTTGAATTTTAGTTTATTCGGATTTTGATTAGGTTGCATTGAAACCTGATCACCCCCTAGGCCTCGTTTGGTTCGCGGAATCTTCCAGTTTGGAAAGAAAAGTGATTACTTTCCTATGTTTGGATGTCCAAGGAATTGAGGAGGAAAGAAAAGTGATTTCCAATGGAAGGAAAATTAGGAGGGAAAAGTGATTCCATCCATCCAAGGAAGGAATCACTTTCCCATATTAAAGTATTCATTTTCCTTTCCAAATTTTTTGGCATTGCCAAACATCGAAAAGAAAAATCAATAGAAATTAAAAATTTTCAAAGGAAAGAAAATGACAAAGAATTGATTTTCTTTCCCTTCCATTCTGCGAACCAAATGAGGCCCTAGAGGAACATCAGATTCCCCTCTTCCATGCTAGCTAGGGCTCTCCTATCCTAATCCAATTATACTGATTTCTGATGATGTGGACCAATGGGCAGCGTGTGCTGTGTAGTAGACCAACCAAGTCAAGTGCATGCACTGCAGAGCCATTATGGGAGAATGAAGTGGCAAGAGCTGTTTGAACGTAGCATTTCAATACTGGCCACACAACATAAAACTCTAGCAGTGTCCTCTCTCCCACTTTAGTACAAAGAAAATACATAAAACTCCATACTTCGCCCCTCCTCTCCTTGTCCCAGCTTAGCCTTGATTTTTCTTCTTCCCACTGGTCATTATGGCTCTCTCTGCATCCTTCTTCCCATGCCATTTGTACAGAATGGTGGTTGCTTCAGACCCATGCAAGCCATCCTCTCTTTCCTCACACTTCCTTAGAGCACCAGGGGTTAATGATCACCACCACCAACATAGTCTTGTCAAGGTTGGTTTGTT
The DNA here is from genome assembly GCA_029216955.1 of Iris pallida. Lineage (NCBI taxonomy): Eukaryota > Viridiplantae > Streptophyta > Magnoliopsida > Asparagales > Iridaceae > Iris > Iris pallida. Next base: position 17,851,741 of record JANAVB010020999.1, read on the forward strand.
TGCTACGCCTAAGATTTCATTTCTGATTCGAGGAAGTTCTTTGTATTATATACTTCACCATTTGTTTCGAATTTGACATTGTAGTAGTACTTTTAACCAATACTCAATTTACTTGCTACTTGTATATTTGGCTGTGTGTCCCCTTTGATGCCATCTTAATTTTTTTAAATGTAATAAAATAAATAAAATTCTGATAGCTTGTTCATTTTCAAATATCTCTAAAGCATTGTCTAGTAAATTATTTTTTGGTAGATTGAGAAAGAAGTGGTCACGCAAATCCCAGCCAAATTTTATTAAAGTAAGATAAAATACAAGCACATAATGAAAGCCTGCAAGTAGTTTAGTGATATAATATTACAAAACCGAGCTAAGAATAATTGGAGGTAGTGCAAATAATTTTTCTGAGGATGGACCACGCTCACGTGACCTTCCTATTGGCTCTGGCCTATCCTGTTAGCCTCCAATGGGGGCTTCCACGTCAGTATGGGTCATCCGCGGTTCGAGTAGCAGCCTTGATAATTTTTCTGAGGATAAATAGCATATGAAAGTCCGCAGAACATCACGGAGTAGGTCCAGAAAGTTTGGAATCCAACTGAGAATATCAACAACCCATAAGCTAAAATTTCAACGCCTAGATGCTAGCACAATCTGGAGATTTTGTTTATACAACACTTGGAGAAAGGGCACTGCCCATGTTTCAAGATTCATGTAGTTTAAGTATGCCTCTTTCAAATATAGAATGGAAAGGTTGAATGCATGTTCTTACATTTCTGGTTTAATTCCTCTCTACATAGTTTCACAACTTTCATTAACTATTGGGCTAATTAGCATTTAGACACTATGTATGTTTTATAACAGTTTAGAGTTTAAGCACTGAGATGTCCAATTGAAAAGTTTTAGACCAAGAATTTTTATTTTTGCTTTCCTTTTTTCCATTATACGCTTGAAAATGAAATTTTACTATATAGGCTCGGGAGGGTATAATGGAAAAAATGAAATAAAAAAATAAAAATTTATGGTCCAAACTTTTTCATTGGACATGTCAGGAGTTAAACTCTAAATTGGTAAAATTCAGGATCAAAACACTACTATTAATTAAAAAAGTAGGTACTAATTTGTTGGTTGATTAATTCTAATGGTAAAACTGAGCTTTTGGAACTATAATTTGCTCCTACCCATCTCTTGTTGTAATTAGGAGGCAATTGTACTTGGGAAACTTTCTTGACGGTTTTAGTTTAGTTTTTTTTTTCTTTCTTTTTTTTGGATTTTCCAATCAGCAGTTTCTATCTAAACTGGATGTTTTCTTGTAATTTCCAGACCAGGAACAGGAAATGCCCCTGTGCTTCCTTATCAGAAACTGGGGAGTACCATTCAAACAGACCCCCAACACCTCTATTGGACACCATCAACTATCCGATCCACATGAAGAACCTCTCGATCAAGGTGAGAGCGTTGTATGTAACGAATTTGCTCGACCGATCAATATTTTGTACATCATTTTAGCTTCAATACTGCTGGCGTTACCATATATATCCATGACAATCCACTGCAGGAACTCAAGCAACTATCGGACGAGCTGCGTTCGGATGTCATATTCCACGTCTCGAAGACGGGAGGTCATCTTGGCTCGAGCCTCGGCGTGGTCGAGCTCACGGTTGCCCTTCACTACGTCTTCAATGCCCCCGAGGACCGGATTCTATGGGATGTCGGACACCAGGTTCTTCCCCTTCCATCCTTTGATAACTGTAACTTAAAGACGTTTACAATAGAGTTAATTGTCCAAATGTTGCCTGAGGAATGTCATGGGCGCCATGTTGGTGATCGAACTTTTTTTAAGCTAATTTGGTACCTTTACATTTCGGTTTGAAGAGTGTCTGAACTAGGTTTGTTGGTATTTTGGATGAAAATTGTTAAAAATAGAAATGTGATGCTCATATGCCTTATTTTTAGGATTATTCGTTACGTCGGCTATAATTGATTGTAGAGCCGTCATTTTGTACTCGCCAAAAGCTATTTGTTTAAGTAGAATGCCTTCGAACACCAACATTCTTAGTCGAAAAACAAAACAAAACATGACAAGATAGATATGAAAAATAAATCACGTGACCATCACATGTCTATTTTTATCGATTTTTACCCAAAAGTAACAACGGATCTAGTTCAGACATTCTTTAAACCAAAATACAAAGTTTATGCACCAAATTAACGGGAAAAAAGGTTCGATCACCAAACAGCAATCACTACATTTTTCAGGCACCATTTAGGAAATTAACTCTTGATGATACGAGTACAACAGAGTTAGTACCCTGATAAATTTCTGGCAGACGTATCCGCACAAAATCTTGACTGGCCGGAGGGACAGGATGCCGACCATGAGGCAGACCGACGGTCTGGCCGGATTCACAAAGCGTGCGGAGAGCGAGTACGATAGCTTCGGTGCTGGTCACAGCTCTACCAGCATCTCAGCAGCCCTTGGTATACATTTTTCGACCCCTCAAGTCATTTTATTTCCCGATAATTTCTTCTGATCATGAAGAGAGCTCTACATGGATCGATGGTGAGCATGCAGGAATGGCAGTGGGGAGGGATCTGAAGGGAAGGAAGAACGACGTGGTTGCGGTGATCGGGGACGGGGCCATGACGGCGGGGCAAGCCTACGAAGCGATGAACAACGCCGGGTATTTGGACTCCGATATGATTGTGATACTGAACGACAACAAGCAGGTCTCTCTGCCCACTGCAAGCCTCGACGGGCCTATACCGCCCGTGGGAGCTCTGAGCAGTGCTCTGAGTAAATTGCAGTCTAGCAGACCTCTTAGAGAACTGAGGGAGGTGGCCAAGGTGAGTCTCACCATGATCAAACTATATATACAAGAGAATTTCCTTTTTCAGCTTGTGCTTTTCTTTTTCTCACTGTTGATTTGGATGATACAACGGTATGTGCACAAATCAGTATCCTTGCCGTGTCCGTATCAGTATTATGTGTTCATGTAACATAGGTGACTACTTTGTATCTATATGAAAACATTCATATCTTGTATCAATAACGTGTCCTTATGATCCATACGCTGCCAATAAGTAGGTTCGCAATATCGGTATCGGACCATTCCAATGAGTATCGGGATTGGTAGTATCGACAACATCGGCAGTTTCATATCAGATATCGGAAAACAAAAAATATTAACATTTTAGAAAATATATTTTATATATTTAGACGTAATTTTAAGTATTTCTATAATGTTGTTTTTTAGAATTTTTGAATAAAATAAGGCTTAATTGCTACTTGATACCCTCAACTATTACGTTTTTTCAAGTTGATACCCTAAACTTTTTTTTGTAACAACTTGATACCCAGATAATTTTTTGGACAATAATGCCCTTACCCAAATTTTAAAACTACCACTCACCCCCCCCCCCCCCCCCCTCTCCCCTCCGCACCCCCCCCCCCCCCCCCCGCCCCGCCTCGCCTGCACCATCCCCCTCCGCCGCCCTCGCCTGCACCCCCCCCCCCTCTGCTAGCTCCGGCGCGGCTCTGATGGCGCGAGCGGCGCTGGGCTCCCACGCCGCCGCCGCGTTCTCCCTCGCCGTCGTCCGCTTCAACGGCTCCGGCGGCCCCGCGGCCTCCAGGAACCCCCGCGCCGGCTTCGTCCTCGCCACCCGCGCCGCCCTCCTCGGCCGGAGCTAGCAGGGGGTGGGGGTGGGGGGGGGGGGGGGGGGGCGGAGTGGGGGAGGGGATGGAGGGAGGGAAAGGATAAGGGCATTTTGGGGTTTTTTAAAATGTTAGGTATTAAGTTGAAAAAAAAAAAATAGTTGAGGTATCAATCTGTTACGAAAAAAAGTTTAGGGTATCAACTTGAAAAAGTGTGATAGTTGAGGGTAGCAATTAGCAATTAAGCCATAAAATAATAGTCACCCTTGTTTTTATGGGATAGATAAGTTTTCTTCATTTACATGATTTTACAATCTTACTATACTTTTATACCATTGCTATTGGTCTTTTTCATTCAATTTTTTTTTCTTCCGAATTGATCGGAAAATAGATTCAATGTCGTTGGTATTGGATCGGGATATATCAAACCGTATCGATATTGGTGGTATCTGATCGATATCAGCCAATACTGCAAACTGCCTTATTCCTTGCTGATTAGAAAATGTTTTTGACAAAAATTATGTTTGTTGGCAACTTTTTTTTTCTCTTTCTTGTAGACCTTGAGATTGCGACTGACCTGTTGATTTGAGTATACACATCACACACAATTAACCTCGTCTCTTCCACTCTTTTAGTAACTAAACAAGAAAAACTCGATATCTTGATATTACTTCTATTGGTTTGCATAGAATGTGAAGAAACTGAACAATAAAAGAGAAGAGAGACTTAAAAGTTCTTGAATCATTATGTTTCGAGTGTTTCAGGGAGTTACAAAGCAGATAGGAGGTTCGATGCACGAGATAGCAGCGAAGGTGGACGAATACGCTCGAGGAATGATAAGCGGGTCTGGATCGACCCTGTTCGAAGAGCTCGGTCTGTACTACATAGGGCCGGTCAACGGCCACAACATCGCCGACCTCGTCACTATTCTCAGGGAGGTGAAGAGCACGAAGACGACGGGTCCTGTGCTAATCCATGTCGTGACGGAGAAAGGAAGAGGATATCCCTATGCAGAAAGAGCTGCCGACAAGTACCATGGTAATAACTCAATCTCAACAAATATGGTAAATATGAGGGTCATTTAGTCTTAGGGTCTCCTATAATATTCAGAATTAGCGTTCGTGTCGTCTAGAAGAGGGTACGGGTCTCATCTTGACAGTTGACTCAGACTGACCGTTAGATCTCGTTAAGGTGCCTCCTATAATATTCAAAAATTATATTTCCGTATTCAGTTTGGACGGTCAGCTCAAATCAACTGTGAGAACAAAACCCGGCTCCTCTTCTGAACAATATAGAGACCTAAATGTAAATTTTGAATATTATACGAGACCCAGCTGACCTTAAAGATTACTTCGAGTACTAATTCAGATGATGTGCGTGTGTGTGTCCATAGGTGTTGCTAAATTCGATCCGGCGACAGGAAAGCAATTCAAAGCCAAGGGCCAGACTCAGTCTTACACCAACTACTTTGCCGAGGCTCTGATAGCCGAGGCTGAGGTTGACAAGGATATCGTTGCGATCCATGCCGCAATGGGCGGGGGCACGGGCCTCAACTACTTCCTCCGCCGGTTCCCGGACCGGTGCTTCGACGTCGGGATCGCAGAGCAGCACGCCGTCACGTTCGCGGCAGGCCTCGCCTGCGAGGGACTCAAGCCCTTCTGCGCAATCTACTCGTCGTTTCTGCAGCGGGCATACGATCAGGCGAGTTGATCAGCCTTTCGCACTTCACTACTTGCTCTGTGGCATCTGTATCTCTAATAAGAGTAGTTTTGTGCTTGATGTTGCAGGTCATACACGATGTGGACTTGCAGAAGCTGCCTGTGAGGTTTGCCATGGACCGGGCGGGGCTCGTCGGAGCCGACGGGCCTACGCACTCGGGATCGTTCGACGTGACGTACATGGCGTGTCTGCCTAACATGGTGGTGATGGCCCCTGCGGACGAGGCGGAGCTATTCCATATGGTCGCCACTGCTGCGGCCATCAACGACAGGCCTTCGTGTTTCCGGTACCCGAGAGGGAATGGGATCGGCGTCCCCCTACCTCCGGGAAACAAGGGTATCCCACTTGAGGTAAGTCTTAAACATGTATTCAGCCCCCATTGTTATTGTTCTTCGGTCGTGTTAGTGATGATGATAGAAATAAAACGAAAATGAATTTGAGGCGTATCTATATGTCGACATTTTTTTTATAAAATTATTTGCCTCCATTCAAAATAGTTTGTTATCGGATTCGGACGTTTATATTTTTTTTTTTCATAATACAACAAAGTCTTGAACAAAAGATGCAGACAATAAATCTGAATATTTTATTCTTGTTGAGTAGTAATTTGTGTTATGGTGTGATTTGTAATGTTTGAGACTTGGGTATACTCGAGTTTATATAAAAAGTCTCATGTCTTTTCATGAACGTGTATACCTCTTCCAACAGTCAGACAGTCAGAACGAATCTGAAAGTGAACTAATCTGAACGCAGAACCAAAACCCATCGAATGTGAAGATTCGTTCAAACCCAACGAATCGGAAGATTCATTCAAATCCGATAAATCTGAAATAGGAAGTTGTCTTTTGTACAATGCAGGTTGGCAAAGGGAGGATCTTGATGGAGGGCGAGAGGGTGGCTCTGCTGGGATACGGAATGGCAGTCCAGAGCTGTCTGGCTGCAGCCTCCCTCGTCGAGAAGCACGGACTGAGGCTGACGGTGGCCGACGCACGCTTCTGCAAGCCGCTCGACCAGGCTCTTATCCGCGCCCTGGCCAAGTCGCACGAGTTCATCATCACGGTCGAGGAAGGGTCGATAGGGGGCTTCGGTTCTCACGTTGCTCATTTCTTAGCCCTCGACGGCCTCCTTGATGGCACAACAAAGGTACGTATGTAGCACTGGGTCTTAAATCTTTTTCTTCGACATAGTTATTGCCAAGAAAAATGCTTTTTTGTCCGCCGCCGTCATGTGACAACCACCCATTGGCCTCCTGCTAGTACTGGATCCCAATGAGAGGCCGTCACGTGGTGTATGGGCCAGCAACGGTCACAAAACTGCGGGCAAAATAGCAGCATCCTATTGTCAAATTCTGATCTACGTAGCTTGAACCTGAACTTATAATGTGGTTTACGTACGTACAAACAGTGGAGACCGTTGGTTCTACCGGACCGATACATTGAGCATGGATCACCAGCTGACCAGATGGCTGAGGCTGGGTTAACACCATCGCATGTTGCTGCAACGGTGTTCAACATACTTGGGCAGACTAGAGAGGCTCTTGAAATCATGACAGTGTGAGAAAAGGAAGTGGATGTTTTTGTGTGTTCCCCCCATGTAAAAATGTACTATTGACCTTTCTGAGTAAACACAAAAGGTTGATGCATGCATGCAAAGTGATCAGTTCAGGAAATATAACATATATATACAGAATAACATCCGTTTTACATTTCCAAATAGAGAAAGGGAGAAAGCAAGAGGAAATAAATTTGAGCATTTCATGTCAATTAAAAAATCATTTTAATATTTTGACATCTCGTTGATGGAATACAATCCTCAGAAAAATTGTCTAACTTAATGTACTGAACCCTGATGGTAGATCACTGGTCGGATGTATGGGAATCAAAAGCACATGATCTTGATCTTAAGAAGTCGCAGCTGCAGACTACAACTGAACACACTGCAAGTGCTGGCATAGCAGAATCCATATCAAGATACAATATTGATTTGTTTGTTTGGTTTAGTTTTGTTTAATTTATGTAAAATAGATCGATCAGGGCTAAGTAATGTAGGATTAGCATAGAAAAAAAAGAAGAAGAGAGAGTATATAAAGGAGAGATAAATACTCTTATAAACTTTATTGATACCACATATTGTGTAGAATGGAGCAACAGACAGCTAATAGGCCGACCTTTATTAGCTAAGCAGAGCCCATTGATTGGATGGGGGTGGCCGACCATAAATATATATATATGTATGTATATATTGATGATTAGTTAGTTATTGGTTGGTTATATCAACATTGGAGTATTTCGCGGTGCATAGGCCGTCAGTGCCGGTTGTAGTCGCTGCCTTCATCTGGGTGCACAGCGTCCGCATTTCAGCTGTTGCGTCACTGATACATTGTACACACTTTGCTACTTCCAAGCCGTTTGCGCAGGTCGATTTGCCATACACGTCGGGAAATGTCAGATGTGCGGTGTACACACCTCCGTTCGCCGTCGCAATCCTCATTCCCTCAAGAATGGTATCCACATTGGCAGCAAAGCTGGCGTCTCCATTGTACGACTCGGTGTTGACGCAGGTGGTGGCGGCCTGAACGCCAACAAGCATCTCCCAGCTGCTCATACTCGCTAGAAGAGCCACCGCCACGACGAGTGTGATCTTGGTCATGGATGAAGAAACCATATCTAATCTATAATTAGCTGTTCTGTTCACTCTCTCTCTCTCTCTCTCTCTCTCTACGTGTTCTTGATTCTCCTTTACTACACATGTTTATTGGTCTTACTTATATATAGACATAGATTTTTGGGTGGTTATATCTGGACCTCTCCTTAATTACTATGGCAGGCGAACCACCAAACAATTAAATATCGTAATTGGCCTCTCTAATTTGGATCTTCTGACCACGATCAACTTTAGTGTTTGTTGTCAATTGCATGATGATATCAATGATGAGTTTTATAAGCAATGTTTATTGGGTGCTTTTCCATAATTTCAAACACTTCAATTTCTAGTGAGGTCTTGAATGTGGAGAACCACCCACCCAGCCAGCATTTATCAGTATCTAATTTGAATTTTGCTAAAATTTTCCCCATAAAAACTGATCTTAGAAGATACAAAATGTATTCTAACCAACAAGGGAAGTGGATTAATTATTATACATGATGGAACGTAGCTAGCTCACAATGTTGCACCCAAGGCCGGCCTGAGGGTTGAGTTGTCCTATCTTGAAACTAATTTTGGTTGTCCCTTGATCCTTATTGTCAGCCTGACCTTTGGTGGGATCATGCTGAGCCAGAGAGGGGTTGCCCAAGTTCCAAGTCTTGTCCGGCTTACCCCAGGGCCGGCCCTGGTTTTACCCTGAACAATTCAAGTTATCCTTTCTTTGTGGCATCTCTTGTGTTACCATACAAACGACTTGATGTCAACAAAGTCTTCATGAACAGTTTCTTGGAGGACAAATTAAGTCTACATGTCTAAATTAATTGTTGAGAAAGAGGTCGGCAACCCAATAGAAGTTTTTTTCACACTGATGGTAGTGAAGAATGTATAACTCACATGAATATATGCAAATTTTTTGTGAGATCCACGGAATCAAGAGGCAACTTACATCAGCTTTACTCCTCAACAAAATTGTGTTTCCGAGAGGAAGAATCACACTATTCTGTATATGGTGCGAAACCTTTTTGACAAGGAGTGGTATTTCAAAGAATTTCTGGCTCGAAGCTATTAACTCTGGATCATTCATATTCTGAATAGAAGTCTCACACTTGTTTAAAACATGACACTGGAGGAAGCATGGAACCGACAACGACCAATGGTAGATAATTTCAGGATTTTTGGGTGTGTTGCTTATGCCCATATTCCAGACCAAAAGAGAAAAAAGCTAAGATGATAAGGGAGATAAATGCATTTTTTTTCTTGGTGTACTAATCAATCAAAGAGATAATCTTCCCAAAGGGCAGAAATAATTGGTGTGAAGTTGACAAGTACAAGGCGCGTTTGGTAGCGAAGGGGTATAAGCAAGAGTTCGATGTTGATTACAAAGAAGTCTTTGCGCTAGTTGCAAGGCTTGACAGATTCATATTGGTAATATTTACATTGGCAACACAAAACTCATGACCTAGTTTCCAGTTGGATGTGACCTAGGTGACAATTGATAAACCTCCTGTTAATGTTAAATTTGGAAATGAGCATAAGGTGTACTAATAAATTAAAAAAGAAGAAGCTCTATATGGACTAAAACAAGCTCCACAAGCTTGGCATAGAGGAAGGATTTCAAAAATGTCCTTACGAACATGCACTTGTCATAAATATTAAAGGTGGAGGAAAATGTTTATTGTTTGCTTATGTGTAGATGATTTAATTTTCGCTGGAAGTGATAGAGCCATGTTTGGAAAATTTAACAAAACCATGATGGTTGAATTTGAAATGTTTGATCTCGGTATGATGCGTTATTATTATTATTCGTATCCAAGTGGTGCAATCCTCTACTGGAATTTTTATTTCTCAAAAGAAGTATGTGTGAGGATTTTGGACAAGTTTCAATAGAAAGATTGTAATATATGTGAGCACACGTTGAGTTTGGCGTAAAGCTAAACAAAGATAATGGAGGAAAGGAGAAATTATTCTGTAGGACAGGCTCACCACGTGGCAGTGGTGAATGGTCAACTCGTTCAATGGTATAATGACACATCGTAATATCAAAAGCCATTTTTTGTAATCATGTCTTAATGATATTTGGCAATTGTATTAGTTTCTTTTTTGGCTTTTGATATTGTCATGCCATTTTATCGTTGGACAGACTCACCATTCATTACTGTCACATGATGAGCTCGTCCCACTGAATTATTTATCGGAGGAAAGAAGGTTGACAATACCCTTTAGAAGGAGATGAGGAGCTTAATGCATTTGATTGCAATAAGGCCTGATATAATGCATATTGTTAGGGGCGGAACTACATAGGGGGCTGGGGTGGGTGGCCCACCCCAAAATTTGTATTTCCTTTTTCATATATATATATATATATATATATATATATATATATATATATATATAAGTCAGTCCATACCTAGTCCACCCTAGCCCACTCCAACCCATCCGAGATCAAATTTCTGGTTCTGCGGAACTACATAGGGGGCTGAGGTGGGCTCCAGCCCACCCCAAAAATTTTATTTCCTTTTTTTCTATATATATTTTCTTGTTTTCTTGTTTGAGCCCACCCCAAAATTTTTATTTCCTTTATTTTCTATATATATTTTCTTTTCTTTTTTATGAGTCGGTCCATACCTAGCCCACCCTAGCTAGTCTACTCCAACCCACCCGATATCAAATTTCTGGCTCTGCCGTTGCATACTGTAAGTGTTCTTAGTAGATACATGAGTGCCCAACAGAGGGACGTCTTTTGGCTGCCAAAATGATTTTTGGGTACTTGCAAGGTACTAAGGAGTTTGGGTTGTTCTAATTAAAAGAATTAAGGAGAGAAGTCAGATTTTAAAGCTCTCCAAAAATCTTGTTCTGCCTAAGCAAACATATAGAAGTAAAAAATATCACTTCTTGAGGGATCTAATGAATAATAGAGTCATTGATCTAATTTACTGCAGAAGTGAAGACCAGATTTCGGATATTTTAACCAAGCCTCTCAAAATTTTAGCATTTCACAGGCTCAGAAAGTTGCTTGGTGTTTGTACTTCAGATGATTCAATTAGAGAGATGGTGCTTCGAAGTTTGGTTCTTACTAAACTCAATGTTATGTCTAGGACATGAGTTTAAAGGAGGGATTGTTGACTAAATTATTGATGTGCGCTAGTATTGAGATTTATCTTCTAATAACAATTCTTATATGACAACTTTGGTCTTTTTACTGGAAAACTACTAGGTCTTAACTTTTTCGCAAACGGACCCATTGACTTCGGCTTTACTAATGAATGAATCAGCTTCCGAGATTTAGTTAAGAATGATAGTCAGTTCCAAGTGCTTAATATGGAATGACCATACAAGGATGGATATATAAAGGCTGATTCGTTTGATGAGTAGACAGAATGTAGACGATTCAGTGTTCTGTTTTGTTATATTGTAACACTGCCAAACTTGCCAGGTTTTCTTACAGGACCCTCCCTTGATCGTAGCTAGGAATTTGACTCTAGTACAGAGCGTTGACATCAGGTTAACAGCCGAATCATAACAAACTGTCAATTTTTTTATGGAGCTTTCTTGTCTCCATATATAGCTGATGTGAGCCTTGGGTGATGATTATGATCGTGCACGAGGGAGGTAAACAAATATTTTGGGGATTCCTCTGATCTAGAAGAATGTTGGAGGGTTACCCCAACCATACTACTGCCATCTCAACTGTCCTAGAAGCCTAGAACCCGTCTCAACCTGATTTTTCAAGATGCGAAAGCATGTTTAAAAATGGAGTCCTCCAACTGACTATACAGTAGTCCTAGATAGAAGACTAGCTAGAGATAATGACCAACTACCAAGAATCATATTGTTGTATCAAATACTTGAGGGGTTTGAACTATTTTTAGGAGGTACTGATCATAATAGTTAGCTGCATAAAGAGGAAAGTTGTATAATTATTTTCACTGGGCTAATTGGATTAGGCAGCTTATTAATGGGTCGGCGATTTAATCCTTCTTTTAGAACATTGACAGAAAGTAGCATAAGGTGCTAGAACTTACATTCTCTGAAGGTGTGCTATACCAAATATACTCTTAAAAGACCAACCATCTCTATTAAGTAGAATGTTAAGAAAACGATTCATTCTTAATTATGCAGATGTTTTGTTTTTCTACCGAGTCCCTTTCCACAGTATGCTAACTATAGTCACATATACCTCCTAAATTTCACCATTGTTCCCATATCTTGCATTTGTGAGGAACTTCTGGAGAGTTGAGAGGAGGAGGTGTAAAGTGTATAGAGATTAACATGTTCAGAAATGGAGTCTCCAATTTCTACTTTTACAAGATGGAACATGGTATCAGTACAACTGTATGAGCATTGACAAGGATTAATGAAACAGTTGCATCTACAATATTACATAAAACAGATTTATGCCAGATACCAAAACCTGCAGGCTGCAACTATTATTGAATTTGAACTTATAATAAATGATACAAACAGTAAATTACAACAGTAAATATAGAAGAAAAACCCTAACTTACCTGGTGATCCAAGGTCTTCACAAGCACCAAAAAGAAGTCATTATCAACCTCTTTCACATCCTTCACTCCAATAACAACATCGATCGACGATCCTTCTCCATCCTTGACACCTTCGGATCATCGATCACCATCAGTGAAACTGATATTGTCGCATGATTTAACTGCAGCTTTGGCTTTTACCCCAAATTTAACACTGATTGCAATCTCAGTTCCAACATGCTTTCAAAATTACCGGCACCAGCAACATCAAAGCCTTTAATCACAAATTTAGATGGATAAAAGTTATTTTTATTTCTTATACACTGACAAGTTATGTTATGCAATAAATACTATATTATTATGCAATAAATTCTATATTATAGATATAAATTATTTATCAGGCAGATTTTTTTAAAAAAATTAAAATTAAAAAAATAATAAAATAAAAATCACAGGGGCATTCCGAGAATTGAACTCGGGACCTCTCGCACCCTAAGCGAGAATCATACCACTAGACCAAATGCCCATTTTGCCTAATGGACTAAATTCTATGGTTTTGATAGGAATAATATATTTATAAGTTATTCATCATGCAGATTTATTTTCTAAATATAAAAATAAAACAAAATCTTTAGGGGCATTCCGAGAATTGAACTCGGGACCTCTCGCACCCAAAGCGAGAATCATGCCACTAGACCAAATGCCCATTTCGTGTTATAAAAAATATATAATATTATTGATAGGAATACTATATTGTTTAAAAATAAAATAATTTTTCTGGGGGCGTTTGGTACGCGGTATTTTTTTTTATTCCCGGGAAAATTTAAGATGGAAATCTATTACCACGTTTGTTTGGCTTATAAAAAATTTATTCCCGGAAATTATAAATATCCGGGTAAATAGTTTACCCACAAAACATGGAAATTCTATCCCTTGAGAATAGGTGGGTATTTTTTTTTTTTTGCCCGGGCAAAAAAAAAATTGTCCAAATTTTTTTCTTCTTTTTTGATCAATTTTGATTAGTTTTGAATATTTTTTTCTTTTTTTGTCGTTTTTATCGTTTTTTTTTGTCATTTTTACCATTTTTTGTCGTTTTAAGCAATTTTTTATCGCTTTTACCCATTTTTTATCTTTTTGATTATTTTTTGTCGTTTTTATCGCTTTTTTGTCATTTTTTGTTGTTTTTACCGATTTTTTGTCGTTTTAAGCGATTTTTTGTCGTTTTTACCCATTTTTTATCTTTTTTTTGATTATTTTTGTCGTTTTTATCGCTTTTTTGTCATTTTTTGTCGTTTTTACCAATTTTTTGTCATTTTTATCCATTTTTTGTCTTTTTAAGCAATTTTTTGTCGTTTTTACCCATTTTTTCCCCTTTTTGTCACTTTTTGATTATTTTTTTGTCGTTTTATCGCTTTTTTGTCATTTTTTGTCATTTTTACCCATTTTTGTCGTTTTAAGCAATTTTATGTCGTTTTTACCCATTTTTTGTCTTTTTTGTCACTTTTTAATTATTTTTTGTCGTTTTTATCCAATTTTTGTCCTTTTTGTCGCTTTTTTGTCAATTTTTGTCGTTTTAAACGATTTTTTGTCGTTTTTGTAGTTTTTTTTTGTTGTTTTTACCGATTTTTAGTCGTTTTTGTCGTTTTTTCGCTTTTTGGTCATTTTTACTGATTTTATGTCGTTTTTTTATCATTTTTGTCGCTTTTGCCATTTTTTGTCGTTTTTGTCGCTTTTTGGTTATTTTTTGTCGTTTTAACCGATTTTTTGTCATTTTAACCGATTTTTTTGTAATTTTTTGTCTTTTTAACCTTTTTTTTTTTGTTTTTTTTGTCATTTTTTCCGTATTTTGGTTTTTTTTGTCGTTTTTACCGATTTTATGTCGTTTTTGTCGTGTTTTGGTTATTTTTGTCGTTTTTTGTCGCTTTTTTGTCATTTTTGTCGTTTTAACCGATTTTTCGTCGTTTTTCATCGTTTTTGTCGTTTTTTGTTATTTTGTCGTTTTTACCGATTTTTTGTCGTTTTTACCATTTTTTTTTCGTTTTTACCGATTTTTTTTTCCTTTTTACCGGTTTTTTTATATTTGTTCATTTTTTTCATTATTATTAGTTTTTATTTTTTTCCCGGGAATATTTATATTGTCACCAAACATGGGAATGTAATTTTCCCGGGAATTTAATTCCTTGGAATTTGATTCCCGGGAATATAGAATTTTCGGCTATATAGTATTCCGCATACCAAACGCCCGGCATTCCGAGAATTGAACTCGGGACCTCTCGCACCCTAAGCGAGAATCATGCCACTAGACCAAATGCCCATTTTGTATACTTAGATAATATTTATTTATTCAAAGGATCTGCATGAAGAACCCAATTTTAAAGTTAATTACTTGTGCGCTTATTATATATAAGGCTAAATTATAACTTGATACCCTCGAGTATTTTAGTTTTTCAACTTGATACCCTCAACTTTGAAGGACGTCAACTTGATACCCTAAAAATTAAAAATAATCATATTACCCTCGTCCCTCTCTCCACCCTCTCCCTCCCGGTGGTGGCACCCTTGCAACCTCCCTCCCAGCGTCGCACTTCCACCGACAGCTGCAACCCCCCTTCTCGGTGTATGCAACCCAGCGCCGCCGCCCACCCCCCCCCCCCCCCCCCCCCCCTTCCCTTCCGCCCGCGGTGGTGGAGGCGGTAGCCCGCGCGTGGCGGAGAAAGGGGGGGCCTTGGGGGGGGCGGCACGGGGGTGGTGCAGCCGTCGGAAGGGGGTGGGATGCAGCCGCCAGGGGAGAGGAAGAGAGGAGGGGGTAGGGATAATTTGGTCAGTTTTAAATTTTAGGGTACCAAGTTGACATCTATCAAAATTGAGAGTATCAAGTTGAACTTTTGTAATATTTGAGGGTATCAAATTGTAATTTAGCCTATATACAATGGCAATTTAGTTCTGACCTCGTCTTTGAAATTTGAATAGCATTGTCGCAACTTGCAAGTTGTTCGTACAGAGACTGCGCACTTAAGTCCAGCCGTGACCAGGTTGGGGGAGAAAATCGGTTATTGGAAACATAATAACACACATACAGCAAATCGGTGGACATTTACAAAATTTCCATGGCCAACAACATAATATGAGACGAAAAATCATGACAGAGGACCATTCTTGGTCTTGATATGAAAAATCATGATAAAAGGACCAGCCACGGTCTTATTGTAGGTATGAATGCCTACTTTGATGATTGAAGAACAATACGAGATCCCCCCATTTGCGGTATAAACTCTCATGCAAGCATTTTATGTCACCCAGTTCCTCGCCCCTCACAAAATCAAATGAACAATATGATCTTCCATTTGGCTCAGAAGAGGGCAAAATACCAACGTGTTACCAACAGCTACATCCTCGTAAAATATTGTCATAACCTTGGAATGTTCAATTCGATCCAAGTAGGGCAGTCTACATGCAGCCATTTTACCAAAATTGCTAGGTTTGCCACTCTTTTGCTTTCAAGATTCGACTTTCAACGCAGTCATAAAAGAGACTGCACAAACAGGTGCGGAATCAGAACAGAAATATTGAACTGGCGTTTTACAACAAAAACATTCGTTTTGAGATTTTCAAGCTTTGGCACTGCAGGCTGCAGCGACGAAGTTTCAGTGAAGCTTTATCTTCTGCTTCTTGCACGAGAGCTGGGCATGACCAAAAGAGAACCAGATATGGTCAGTGTTGTACCCTCGTTAACTTTTCTCAGCATTTCATTTCCTCCAAGTTCACTTTAGCATCTATTCCCATGTTTAACAAGGATGCAGCCATCGCGGAAATGTCACTCCTCAAGGATTCAGCTAATTCCTGGTTAACACGTTTAAAAAGGAATATGAAGTATATTAGACTTCAAATAGCAAACACCAAGTTTCATATAGACGAGTTCATAGGTGACAAAAGTTTTCCAGATGCAACTTAACCTAATTAGAGAATATAGACACGAGTTCACAATTATAAATAGTGACAAAAGTAACGAAAATTGATGAAAATGGCCCAAGAACAAATACAATTGAATAGAAAATTACAAGATATTCTAGATATCCCACAATGATTTGTCGCAATCCTTTTCCTTTTCTACTATTATTTATTTTCTGAAAGTTGGTTCCTTTTGGTGGCTAGATAACTCCTCATAGTGATGATAACTTGGACTTTTTCTACATACCACGCACAGGACTGAACGGTTTATCCCAGTCTTTGTTTAAAAGCACGAAAATTTTAATAGTGTGGATGCCGAAGCTTGAACCTAAGCCATTGGGCACATTGATAAGAAAGTTTACAGTATCTGCTGATAACGTCCGATACAGCAAATACCACGGTTTGGCATGTCCGGATCCAATATCGACTGATACTGAATATTGGGGGCCTCTTTCCCACTCGACTTAGTCTCTAGGCAGCGGGATTAGTCTGCATGACCCTTAGTTGTGTCAGGTCAGACGACTAGGCTTGTCGGCCGACTAATCAGCCCCTAGTCGGCCGACTGGGCCTCCTTTAAAGAAAAAGTACGGGTAGAGAAGGAGAAAAAGGACGGGAGGAGAAAGAAGAGAAGGAGAAAGAAAAAAAGTATCGATTATATCAAATCCCCAGGAAGCGAATGAGAAGGAGAAGGACCTTCATCACTGGGGAGAGCCTTCATAATCCACTCGATGTCGATGTTCGACATCGACATTTTTGTTGTTGCTGCTGCTGCGAATGAGAAGGGTTTTTTTTTTTCCCTTTTTGGGTTAGGGTGGTTTTGGTTTGTGTTTTGTTGCAGGATTTTGTGCCCACTGGAATGAGATAGGAAACAGTAGCTAGCTAGAAATTGGGTTTGGCAGGTGTAAAGAGGTGAGATTTGGCAGTGAGTTGTCCATCACAACAATTGTACATGGAGAGGAACCGATATTTTATATTTATTTGAGGACCTTTTCAAATTTTGAATTACTCTCTCTACATTGTATTTTATTGATTGATAAAGGACATCTCACAAAATAATATGAGGTCCTTTTGTAAATTAGAAGGATTTTCTAAATTGCAACAGTGAGTACCGAACTGAATGGGGGGAACACGCGGAACATGGTGTTGGAATATGCCCAAAAAAGATCTTATATATATATATATATATATATATATATATATATATATAAACTCAAAACCGATTAATCCGACTAGCCCCCGACTAATCCCTAGTCCCCCCGAATCGACTAGCGGCGAACTACCGATTTTTACAACCTTGCTTAGTTGTGAAAGCTTAAAAGACGGATTAGGAAACCATGCCTCTTATTTGCAGTGGGAGTATAGATGAAAACTAAGTCATAGGAGAATTTTTCACACTTCCACCAGGAATCGTATACTTCAAATTTGGGCTTCTATAGCTAAGATCATTAAAGACGACAATAACCTTTTACTGTATTATCCTGGAAAAGAACATATTTTGTTGCAAAATGGTTTTAGTTGGCAAGGAAAATACTTTCCCTGCCAATAGCTTTATATTCCAACCAAATGGTGGTTTTTCTATATATGTAATGTATTGTTAAATAACTTAAATGCATGTGATAACTCACATATAACATAAGTTTCACTATATAGAGTAGTGTTTTAAAAAACGTTCACAAGTTTTTGGATGAGTTTCAGCGCGAGGCCGAAGCGTTCAAAAAAAAAAAATTCAGTACTTAAAAATCTGTACACAAGTCCTGTGAAGCTTAGGTTTTTTTAGTTGGGGCCTACGTTGTCAGAGGCAACAGCCGCAACACCTAGGCGACCTAGGCATACATGTAAAATGTATGTTGACTCGCCTTGGTTTAATTTTCCCTGGTTGCAGCGATGGTCGCCTAGGCGACTGCCTAGGTTAATTTCTCCTAGTTGTGGCGATGGTTGCCTAGGGTCCCCCAGGGTTAATTTTCCCTAGTTGTTGCTTGCTTAATATTTGATGCTTATTGCTTAATGATTATTTGAAACTTTTATGCTTTTG
The DNA here is from genome assembly GCA_029216955.1 of Iris pallida. NCBI lineage: Eukaryota > Viridiplantae > Streptophyta > Magnoliopsida > Asparagales > Iridaceae > Iris > Iris pallida. The sequence continues at coordinate 17,870,216 of JANAVB010020999.1, forward strand.
TGATCAAATATATATGCTTAGTTTATAAAATATAAGTATGGTACATTGTACACTTGTAGTACATATGCAAGAGCTGCAGGGAGGTACCAAAGTTCTTGGGCGGCGCCTAGGCGAGAGTCGGGAGGCCCGACGCTAGGCGCCTCGCCTAGCGTCCATAACAACATAGGTTGGGGCATAGGTTTTTTACGCCCTGTTGTGTGAGACGTGCACCCAACAGGTATGTTATAATATAGGCTTCTTCTTTTTGAATCTGGTTAATAAGTAGAAGGCCCACAACCCACTCCTCACTCAATCCTAATTACGGTCTTCAGAGAGTCTCCAGAGCCCCTGCCTCTCAACAACCCTCTTCCCTCTTGCCTCCAAAGCACCTCTGCCCCCTTTCTATGTTGTTGCCTTCGCCGAGTTCGATCACCCATTGCTTCCGCTAGATCCAGACCTTGAGCACCTTCCCTTCCGCGAGAAATAGGTACTTGTTCTATTATTATTTTTGTTTTGTGTTTTTCTATATTTATTCCTATGTTTTTTTTCCCTCTATTTTTGTTTTTTTTTATCATATGTTTCTTAATCGAGTCTCCAGAGCCCCTCCCTCTCAACAACTCTCTTCCCTCTCGCCTCCAAACACCTCTGCCCCTTTCAATGTTGTTGCCTTCGCCGAGTTCGATCACCCCTTCCTTCCTCTAGATCCAGACCTCGGGCACCCTCCCTTCCGCGAGAAACAGGTACTGGTTCTAATATATTTTTTTGTTTTTATTGCTGTGTTTTTCTATATTTGTTCCTATGCTTTTTTCCCTCTATTTTGTTTTCTGGTTTATCATATGTTTCTTAATTGAGTTCCTCCAGTAATTTCTTTTTACTTCTTTTTTCCTCTGTTTCTTCATTAAGTTTATTTCCTGTTTTCTTTTCTTTGGTTCCATAACAGAGATGAGTAGTGTTGTGTTATCTTTGGTGATTGGTCTTATGGATTTGGATAAATCACTTAACGTATGTTTTATTGCTTATGATTTCATTCTCTTTTTTTTTTTTACATTTTGTAATATATCATAATTTTTTAGATATAAAATTGTAATACCCGAAAAACTTAAGCCCACATCTTGGGACTTGTGCCCTGCCCCGAGGGGGCAAAATGCCTTGCCTTGCACCTTCGTCTTTTAAAACACTGATATAGAGAACGCATGATTAAAAATAAGCAGCAGTATGATTTAAAATAAGGAATAGTAGAATGTTCTTAAAATTTTGCTGGGGCCTTCCACTTGCAAATCACCCTTTATTTGGTAGATATTTATGTCAAGGTGGTTCATTTCAATGAATTCACATCCATTGTCATTATATATTCTTGTGAGAAAATAAGGGAGTCTCCAGCTGGTTGTCCAAGTTCTGAAACTAGGGTTTCCATTTTCAAGGGAGGTTCTCACACTGCCCTGGTGCACCCTACTGAGTAACTTACGTCTATACAGCCAAACTTCCTAAAGCATTGAGGGATAAATAAACATGCAAAAAGATAGGAATTCCATGGCTACTAATTTCTGTGTATCCTTTAAGTCATGAAACTACATTGGGATACAATGCTCGTGTATTATCTTCTAAAACTTACTTCCCTGTCTTCTTTCTTCTGTTTTTTTACCAGCTTCTGTGCCCATTCACCAACCAACAGCTTCTGGAGTTCATCGACAACAGATTGCTTCTTATGGTCAGCCAGTTCCTGCACATTTCGTGAAGCTAATTAGTCTCTGTTGTGTGATAAGAGGTGAGCTCAAGATCCCTTTGAACTGACACCTCTCTTAATCCCATCAAACTCAAAATGTTTCGACAAATGTGGCACACATTATTGGTACCAAACTCAATATACACGAACGGAAGAATTAAGAAGGTAGAAATAACAATAACGGTCCATAACATCGTATGAGTGCTACATCTAAAATCAATATCGCTGTATAGATGACTCCTTAAATTACCTGCAAGACTTTCAGTGTTTATGTGCATGTCTGAAGGAGTAGACTTGAAATTTTCCTCAAAATTGTGTCTTAAAAGCTACAAGATGCATCAATATCGCTAGAGGACCTAAAGCTTAAATCTTGATTATGTTGATCTATAACTATTAAACTTTAAACTTTAAACTGGGGCACTAAGGATATATCATACCTGGTAGAGAAGATTAATGATGGCAGCAGCACTCTCAGGGTTGCGTTCAAGCAGATATCCCTGCAAAAGGCAATAGTAATCAAATAATTATCATGGCTAGAGTGAGAGTTCCCCGATTACATAGTAGAAAGTACTAAAAATAATGATACCTAAGATAGCAACTATGTTTGTCATAATAGAATCAACCACCTGATTGGAACAGTCTAGCAGTTCCTGGTACAATCTTGAGCATTACATTAAAAAAATTAAACTGGTAGGGCTTGGTATGGATAACCATATGATTATGGTGGACCACTAACAAAACAGCATTTATCCCAAATTTCTGGGGTCTAATACATGAATACTTAACTTCTGCTATGTTAAGGGCCACCGCCTCTATAGCATTAGAAATGCCAAAAGTTCATTAAGGTCTACCTCTAGTTCCTTGTTCTAATACTCTCACGCTCCTAATAATTGATGCGCCAACTGATCTCCTTTGCTCATGTCCGTGACGATTGAATTCTTCCCAGAAGAAACAAAATGCTTGTACTGGCCCTACAGGGTAACTATAACCGAACAATATATTTCCTTAAAATGTACACTTTTCACAGAAGCAATAGTTTACCATACACATATTTAAAGAAGTCTTAGGTCCCAACTAAATTGGGGTAGATGGTCACTACATCAAGATAGCCATAATTCTAAGAAGGTAGATGTTGTATTTATTCACCTCTCCGGAAGAGGTACATGTAGACACCAGCAGATCAACCAAGAAGAGTATCAGCACAAGGAATTTGTTCATTATCAAGTAAAGGCTACAATTCTTCGCACTGTCTTAGGATCCCCAACTTCTAATAATTATGAATTAAACCTAAAGGGTTGCTCAACAGTCCACACCGTATGCAGTTTAACAGAAAATAGAAGTAAAGCTAACATGACCCTGCACCAGAAAAAAAAATTACAAACAACAGAAGCTATTAGTTCTTTCACTGGCCCATTACACCTCGGCCAATCTTCACTCAACAGTGTAGTCCTTAGACGATCGAGACCCCATCTCTTGATTGATCTGATCAAACACTTGTTTTCTCCAACCAATACAATACTAGCTCTTAGAGCATCATTAGTAGTTGGGACTCTCCAATGCAATTTGGAGCCCAAAATTTCAAAAAAAAGGTAAATGTAGAATGGGTTGGGTTTGTATGAGAATAGTAGGAAATGATAAAGTGAGCTCCGGTCCCAAAAATTGTGTGGTCAAAAATTAATGTAGGAAAAAAATAATATAAAGTTTAGAATCTAGAAAGTTGGGCTCCAAATTGGAACTTACTATTCTACAAAACGAGTTTCTACAATCTAGAATCTAGAAATTGGGAGGCTCAACCCTTAGCACCCATGGATGGGTTGGGACCGAAATTGTAGAAATTGGGACTAGGGATGAGACTTATTATTCTACAAAATGAGCTCCTACATTCTAAATCTAGAATCTAGAAAATGGGATGGGCCTTACTAATGATGCTCTTACAATAAGAAGCAATAGCTACCTTTACAGCTTGCTTCGTCAGTCCACTAGCACTTGTTGTCCACTAGAAAGACACCTTTTTAAGAAGATGAGAAGATTTTCCCCAAGGGAAACAACACAGCTGCATGGTGGAGGATTGGGAGGTCATGTCACTTGGGCAGGGATAAGACGATCCTGTTGGTTGACTAGAGGTCTTTCCGGCCTCTGTTCAACAGAGATGTTGGAAGGATATCCTCATCCAATCAATTCCCACATGTAATTAGTAGTACCGACTTGAACATCACCCAAATGGAGAACCAAATATGTACTTCCGCATCAAAATTTGAACCATGAAAAATAAAATGAAGAATGGCATGTCTGTAAAAAAAAGGTCCAAATTATGTAACAGGGCTACCTTAACAGAAAAAAAAAAAGACAGAATATAGTAAGATAGTATACGGCTTATTTGTCACAGCTTTAAAAGTCACAGATTGTATCAACAACAAGATAAATCGATCATGAGTTGTGATAGCTGGATGTTTACCTTAGCACAAGAAAAAACACTTGCAACCGTGTGCTTTTTAACTGTCGCTGATCTTAGTTTTTCAATCTTCCAGATAGACTTGGTGTCTCCTGTGAAAATAAAATCAACCTTTTCCATTTATAAAGATCACATCATACATTTTAAGAAAAAATATTTTGAGTCCCTGGTATCATACTTCTAGATAGTATTTAATGGTAAACTGTAAATTTTGAAATACTAATATTATTAATATGACTGCAAATGAGTAGCTCATTACACTCAAAGAATTGCGGTTTTGAGAAAAAGGTACATGTTTACATTTCTGACCACTCACATTAAAAAAAGAGAGTGTGAAACTGCACCAAAAACATAACTAGACAATTCAGAATGAAATTACTTCCAGATGCTTGAATTCAAAACAACAATAATTTTCTTATCAACAAGACTAGAACTAATTTAAATGTTCTGCAAATGACACAAATTGTAGGCTAAGGTTGAAGTACACAAGAAATACTGCAAATGAAATATGTGTATGTATATCATCAACATCCAAGACTCTTCAACAATAATGGGGTCAATATGGAGCATTAAAAAGCCTATTAAAAAACTGACCAAGTTTTTATTATCGTTTGCGGACTTGACGTCCCTCTATGTCAATGCCAAATCCCTATCCAAGGTAGTTGAGCCTACCATAAAACTTAGTCAGCCAGATGGCAGGTAGAGGTCAGTAGCTATGCAGTTTAAATTCATGCAACCATGCAGCACCCTGCACCTGTGTGCAGATTACTCAGCTGTTCCATTTTTTATGGCATCTATTCAATCTAGGGCACCCATCTATATAAAGATGTCCAAGGCTGCACATCATGCCTTTGAGAAGCTTGCACAATGACTTGCAATAGGAGTCAGAGTTTGTAGATTCAAAAGCATGGATACTGGGTCAGGAATTGTACTTATTCGTCAAAGAAAGGTCAAGGTATCTTAGGAACTTCAAAATTTCAACATAAATGCAACTGCTGTCAATTGCTTAAACTTTTGCAACTCATGTAAATATGAACGGAACTTCATCCAAGCAAAGGGGCTGTTTGGTTGCCTGTAAATGTAAATTCATGCAACATTTGTTGCAGCATCTACATTAACTCCGGCATTTGGTTTGATGTAAATTTTGTAATTGCTGCAATGGAAGTTGAAAGATATTCTCCAAATCCTGCTGCATTTGTTGCAGCCAATTTAGCTGCAACACTACTTACAGCAACATATGTTGCAAAGAGGACGATAAATGACGGTGCCACGTCATCTACAGCAACATAAGTTGTACCTTCCAAATTATGGTCACCTCTCTTTCATCTTCTCCTCTTATACTTCAATTTTGTCCCGAGTATGAACCTTGCATTCTCCTTCACCTGGACACCTTCTCCTTCACCTGGACAAAAACACTCTCCAACCAAATCGATAGATGGCGAGGTGTTGTCCATTTGAGCAACTTAAAGTGCTCTAATCAACTCTCTCATATTGCCACCAAATTAATATATGCCCACAAGAAACCTACTGGCGTCTGTAGCATTAGCCATGACTTATAGTCATTGGTGAGTTTCAAATTTGTGGGGAAGATATACAGATATGGGCATCAAAGCAATCTTTTGATAGGTCTCCATTAGAGTTCATGATAAAGCTTTCAGAACCAAAAAGATTATTTCCATTTGTTTCAAACTAGGTATGCAAGAGTAAACAAAGATTTCTTTGATAAATATATTCAAGTTCCCCAAAAGAAATTGTTGTTGCAATAATCGTAAGTGCACTAATGTGATGCTTCCAACACCAACAAAAAACCCCAATGCATGTAGAAAATAATTGTTATAATCTTTTCAAGGTGGTAACCTCACCAACAATGAAGGAGGTGATGGATACAATTAATTACTTGTCACAAAAGTACCATCCAAACTCTAAATTTATGAATGCTGCAACATCATTTACATCAATTACAAACAACCAAATGCTATATTTGTAAATACTGCAACATCATTTACCGACAACCAAATATTGTAATTGCAACACCAGTTATAGCAACAAATGCTACATGGCATTTACATTTACAAACAACCAAACAGCCGCTAAAATGAGCATGCTCAAAAATGGCAAACGCAAACTAGTGATGTCCTTGTGAATGTGGAGGGGAGAGGAGGGAGAGGAAAAGGTGGTTGGCCCCAGTGGTAGAGAGGACCGAGGAACGAGGAAGATGAGAGAAAAGTAGTACTTTCACACAATTAACCCAAGGGTTGACTAATTTTTGGCTGATGGAGACGAAGGGGGACTCTTCTCCAATTTTTTTCGATTAGAGGAACTTCTAAGCAAATATTAAATTCGGGGACTTAACTCTATAGATTTAAGGGATTAGTATAACAAAACCCAACTTAATAAAAGCAAAGTTGGAGAGCCTAGATTTAAGACAAATCTGAAAATTCAATTCTTATTTTATCAGAATCAGTACAAATCATTAAAAAAATGTTTGTCATAAGCAAGCAACTGCTGAAAGCTATGCCTCTGTTGGTGTGGTGTCCTAAACATATTTTCTTTGTTTGATGTCTCGAATTTATTGTGCCATGTACATCTGGGTGTGTTCCATCCAAGTAAGTGTCCAACTCATGCATTGCAATACAATATACATAAGACTAATAAATACCAGAATCGTTCTAGAAAAGTTACAGATTGACATGAAGTGAGTGTCAGTATATCTGAAATAGAATAGAGAAAGAACGAATGGAGAATCATACAATGCTTGCATAAGTGAAAACACAAAAAGTGGCGCCTCCTAAATACATATTTAATTTTAGCCATTATTATATTACCCATTAGATTTTCCATCTTTGTCAATGGAGGCAAGCTTCAAACGCGAAATTATAATAAGTAATCAATATTTCATATTCTTAGTGAAGAATCAGATATTTGCCTTACCAACTTTTGCAGCAAAGTCCATCCAGATGTCAAATGCAGTTCGATGCAGTTTAACTTTTGCCTTGAGAAATCTTTTTGTATATTTTGACATCAAAGCCCAATCATTTCTATTGTAACATATGCTGTAAAGTGAAATAACAATATCGAGGGTTACATATTAAGTATCTGATACAGTAGAAAGAATAGGACCATACTGAACTTCTGAGAGAATAGACCTAGTACTCTAGTAGTACGTATAACTAAGAGGATATCAAAAGAACAGAGCTTTAATATGCTTTCTTAGCCTCAAATATTTTAGCAAAGAAAGAAGAAACCAACTTGTGAAAGTATAGAATAATACAAGGCCAGAATAAAGTCAACTAGTATTTTTTTTATTCATAGGGATGAGAGTTATATCAACCACTCTTGTTTAACTATGTGGTTGTCTAATAAACTAGTAATGTCAAGATTCTAAACGAGTATTTTGCTTGTATTGCATGGCCCTCTCATGCTTGTTGCTACTCTGGCTAGGAATTTGGAACAAACATAGAGGATTAACATCAGGTCAACAGCTGGTCTTAAAAACTCAATTTTGGGATCTTCCTTATGCTCCATTGCCGACCCCATTGTAGAAGCATAGAAAATATTAAAGATTAAAAGCCACTCTTAAGTGCAAAAGAGTGCCACTCTCAAGAGAGTGCAATTTAGCCCCCATCCTTCATTTACGCACGTATATCTGAGAAGCTATCCATGCTTAAGAGTTTGGCAAAGGCAATGACGCTTAAAGGACTCATCCAAACTACATGCTTTACCAAGAAGACCGACGTGGAAGACATGCATTGAAGCAAGTGCCAACGTGTCACGCCTTGGATGCACATGATTGCTACGTTTAAGCGCAGCATCATTCTGTGCTAAAGAGCTTCTACGCTCAAGGATCATGGCACTGAGCAGTTTCCACGCTTTAGGACTTCATGCTGAAACGCAACTTCATATTCTTCATTAATGACAACACGCTACTGACGCTTCGAATTCCGAAGTATACGGATTCCTTACAGAAGTCGAGGAGACAGTATTGATTATGATGTAGTAATCATTAAAGTTAAAGTGCATTCCCCATAACTGAAGCCACGTGGCACGCAGAACAGTTGCCCCGTTTAAGGGTTGTGAAGGGTTTGATGCTAAAGAGCTTCTCCGCTTAGAGCTTTTGAAGGGTTCACGTAAGGGTAAGCATATAACGGTTGGAAACTAAAAACCGAACCGAAATATGATAATCAGTTTGGTTTTTTTTGTTATAGGTTCGGTTTTCGGTTTGAATATTTGAAATTTTGAACTCTCGGTTCGGTTTTCGGCTTTTGGTCCGAGTAACCGAAAACCGATTTAGATTTAACAATTTACCAAACTACCGTCAATTTATATATACTAATATTTTTGCTAACCCTATCTAAGCGCACCCTCTCCTTCCATTCTCTGTTGGCACTTGTCGTTGCTTCTTTGAACGCTCTCTACCTCAATCTATATATACTAATTTTTTCCAGTCTATGTAATTGTAATAATTCTTAAATGCAACAATATCAATTTTTTTTTGAAGATTTGTTATTTAAATTGGCTCATTTGCTAAAATGTGAATGCCCGACCCATTGGCCCATGAAATCGAACCGACCGAAAACCGAACTGATTTAATTCGGTTCGGTTTTGCTTGGTTTTTATGAAACAGTTCGGTTTTCAGTTTTGAGAAATATGAACATTTCGGTTTTTATATATTCAGTTCGGTTAGAACGAACCGAACCGTTGCTCACGCCTAGGTTTACGCAGAGAAGTGGCCACGCTTAAGGGTTTCTCTGATGGCGATGAGCAGCTTCCACGCAGACTCCATGCTTCGAATCCCTAGGAACGTGATGCTTTTAATGGAATACGTTTAAAATTCGAAACGACGATCATGATTACGTCGACGTAATCATGGGAATTAATGACATTCCTCGTAATTGATGACATGTGTCGCGTAGACAGTGATCTACGCGTACGTTCAAATTCAGCATTTATGCTCAGTGATAGCATTATAATTTTCGAACGGAGTACTCCTGCGTGAAAATGGACAAAACAGAAAAGTTTGCTTTTTGTTGTGAAACAGGAGATTCTGGGTTAGATCCAAGTAAGATTTGGGAAAAGTAGTACTTTCACACAATTAACCCAGGGGTTGATTAATTTTGTTTTTGGCTTGCCAACTTTACCTCATCTTACTTGCCTTAACAAAATTAATAGAAGAAGAAGAACATACATTTTTCTGCTGAACATAATTTTTCGCGAGGAAATTCTATGTAGCATGTTTTTTTCACATAGAAAGGAGCATTATCTTCTACGCGGAGATTGCTTACGTGATAAAGAGCACCGTCTTCAGCGCGCAAAAGAGTCATAGGTATCTTCTCTTCGTCGAAGAATCTTCTGACTTCTGACATTTCTTTAGTTATACGTAGAGGTTGTTGTTGCCTTTGCAATCTGTTGTTTTTTGTGCCCACGCATAAAATGGACGTTGTCACCGATGTGAGGGCGTTGAATTTGAGCTGCTAAAGCGACAACTCTTTTTTTCGCACGAAAAATTGCTTGATGTCATGTGTGTGGAGCAATTTGCATTTTCGCACGAAAATGGTTGTCTGAGCCAGAAGCTTCTTTGGTTTTAGAGTTTTTACACTGGAAGACTCCTTGGCCGAAGTTGTTGTTGGTATCTAGGTTTTTGCACGGAGGAGTTTGTGCGCAGAGAGGCAAGTCAGCGTTCTTCTGATATTCTCCTCGAATATGGCTTCGAGTAAACGAATTTTTTCCGAGCGTTCATCAACCGAGCGGCCGAGCCATCAGCATCATAGTGCTTTCTTTTGCTGCGGCCAGCATGATTTTTGCTCAAGTTTTGTTGCGAGTACGCCGCAACTTCTTAGCTTGAACGAACACACTTGCGTTGCTAAGAATTTTGTCCACCGACTCATGGACTTGAAGCACTTGAGTGGTGCTATCCACGAGTGATTCCCCGCTGCTACAGGCCAGCACGCCTTTCCCCTTGTCATCGGTGACGTTGGGATAAAAGAATCATGACTTAGGTAACCAAGCCTTATGACTCTTCCTCGGCTTCAGCATCGGTGAAGGACTAGAGTACCCCTCAAAAAGCATATCCTCGAAAGCTTGTTGGTTGAACTCGACAACCAACGTATCTTGAATAATTTCCATCAGTGCAACGTCGGATTGCGCCACAACCTTCTTGTCAGTGGTGAAGATAGTCCCAACAAAATCGTCATTTTGTTGTGAAAACACCCATTCTGATGGGAGAAGACTAGGATGATGATAATTTCCATAACCTTCGTAATTCAGATTTGTACCCATAGTGAACCCCAATTGATGAGAAATTCTATGACATATATTGTTAGTATCTTTTGATACATAATTTGTATCTTACGTACGATACCATATACTACCATTTAGTTACGTATTGGTTGATTCGATACGATACAACCAAGCTGATAGGTAGTATCAATTTTTTTACTCATGTCATGTAATGCATATTTAAGAATCTGGATTCTTGAAATAGATAGACTTGTAATAACAAACAAACAAAAAAATTAGGAGAAATTTATATTAAATTATGTTCCTATGGAATTAGAAATATAGACCTAAACTCATAAAGTTACTATATTATAAGATGATATGATACATGCTACACGATACGTTAAAAAATCGATACACGATACAATAAGTGAGTTGACAACCTAGCCTAGGACTATGATAATTAGGCAGCCTATCTTTCATGATTTTATCATATACTAATCAAGAATTGATGCTTTGAATAATTAAAATTAAGAAGTATTTCAAATAGTCATCCCAACCACCAAAGGATAACATCAATGAACTAGACACTATAGATGATACCAGGAGAAAATTCAAGGAGTTCATGAACTTTTTATAGATTCTGATATATACCAACATTTTGAAGGAGGGCCATACCAAGATTGATGGGACAATGATATTCAATCATTTCTCATATAGACCGAAAGCATTATCCAAATTCCAAAATCTAGCAAATTGTGCCATAATGGACAATAAAACAAGATTTGTAGCCCGTGTTATCTGGAGCAAGGATACCAAGCACCCAAAACATTATGGAATGAGGAATGAACACAGAAAGTACTACACCACTTTGTATGGAATGGGGAACTGCGTACGCAGGCTTCTTTTGGAACGCTTGGTGGAAAGTGTGTGGTGAGGAATATTTGTCTTGATTTATAGTGGGGAAGGCCTCTTGAGTGTTGTAAACATGTGCACTTTGCAATTTTTTCTACTAATAATGTTGAATCATGTCCCTTTTGTAATGAAAACAATTAAATGTGTATCACTAGAATTAACTTTGATTGGCTTGCATTTGGGATTTCAGAATCCTAAATTTAGCATTATGGGACGAAAATGTTCCACAGTTTGGAACACAGTTCACGAGGAACGTAACATATGCTGGGGGTCGAGTTATTTGTGGTTAACTGTCTAGAAATGACATGGTTCAATTGAAAAGAAAACTATTTGGTTGTTGAAACACATCAATTATTGGACCCCATTAAGTACAAAATGTTAGTTAAAATATTAAAGGAAGATAATGACTTCCAATAAGTACCACATGCTAGCAAGAATAATAAGAAAGAATCAAAGTACCTGAAAACTATGTTGGCCGTACCAGGTTGTAGTGGCAAGGAATTCTTTCCCATGACTTTCATAATCCTTACCATGAGTTTAGCATCATTTTTTTCTTTAGCATGCAACTGTAGCAAAAAAAAAGTACTGATTATGTGTCCAAAGCCCAAATAATCTAAGAGAATGAAACAAGCAAAAACCATTATTTACCAGGAAACAGTGAGCAGAACTAACGCTTGGAGTTAATCCGTAAACATTGTGGTTCCATAATGCCTTCAAACCTGCATGTATGTAACATAGGTCCATTGACTGACATTTCATTGTGTTAGCTTCTTAAATCAGAAATATAAAGGAGTGTAATGATTGCATGATGATGCCTATCCTTCCTCCCATGTCATTAGTAGTTTCCTCTCTCCCTTGTGATTACTAGTTTCTTCTCCCTTGTGATTATTAGTTTCCTCCTTTTTAGGTAAAGGAGGATCAACTTGTATGCATCATGTGGCTAGATGCAAATATCACAAAGGTGTCTATAATCTTCTTAAATAAGGCTTGTTAAGTTATCTACGATAATCAATGTGGTCACCAATTCAAAGAAATGAACATCTAGAAGCCAGCATATAACAAAGTCCAAGCAACAATACTCCTTAGTCCTTATACTAACTCAAACCTTTTAAAGTGTTGTAGTGTTGTAGGAGGCAGCCATGAGCCTTGTTAGCAATCACCCGAATAAAATGCGTATTATACGCGAATTTTTTCGTATCTTACATAAACGTATAATACTTACGTACATTTAAAAAATTCGGACTTGTACGCGAATTTTAAGCTTGTGTTTTAAACACGTACCGTACGAATTTTTTAAAAAATCGGCCAAAAAAACTTGACTGAGAAACCCAACAGCCTTCACTTTCTTGACTCTTGCTGCTATTAAATATTAAGACTGGCACAATTATCAAAAGAAAAGAAGAAAAAGCCTCACAGCTGTAACCAAAAAAAGAAACCTAAGAGTATTTGCACATGTTGCTTGCAACAATCTAACAAAAATATTTCGGTTTTCCATCCTACTTTCACTTTCTTTTCTTTATATAATGTTCCCCAACCTCTTCTTATTCTCATACTGAATCCTTGTTTATGAAGGAGTAGAGGTGGGTCCCAACCTCTTCTTATTCTCATACTGAACCCTTGTTTATAAAGGAGTAGAGGTGGGTGGGTCCTATATATATGTCGAATTTTTAGTGTCGAATTTTTAGTGCCGAATTTGTTCATATGAAACGTACTAAACACGAATTAAATCTAATCCGAATATTTTTTCGTTAGATGAATTTTTGACCGAATTTTGACCGAATTTTACTTATATTGTGCCGATTTATACTCGTACTATTGTCGTCCCGAATTTTTTCCGTTTGCCGAATTGCTAACAAGGGCCATGAGCATTGTCTAGGCACTATGTTGTACAAACATGGACCTGACACAACATGGTAAGGACACAGTGACACAGACACGACACCTGTTTAGGTGTCATAGTGTATTTTGAAGTGTCTAGGATGTGTCTAATACGTGCCTGACACAACACAGCCCTAATTTTTTAGTGTCTGGGCTTCCTAATCTAGGCGCCTTGGTATTGCGGCATTGCCTGGGGCATGGACTACCTGTTTTGATGGTTTCACCTGTTTCAGATACTAGGTCATCATATAGGTCCCCCTAAGCCCAGGTATGTCTGCCTAATATGCATTACCTTATGTCGTCTAAGCGAGTATAGGCCTTACGGTAATGACTAATGATTAAGTCATTTGTTAGCATGCTTATTCTTCAGCAAAGATTGGTTGGTGAACACTAATTGGTTTATTTGTTTACTTGGACAATTCACTAACTTTTAGTTTGTTATAAGTTGATTTAATTACTTCACCTGTACCTTTATTTGCTTGAATCATATTTTCTAAATGCTTACTATATAACTTTTTTTAGGTTTAACATGATTTAGATTTCGCTTTTGAATACACACACACAACAACAACAAAAGCCTTCATCCCAAATTTTTGGGGTTGGCTATATCACAAAAGGTTTAATGTTGCCTGGGCCAAGAAAAACGGGTAGGCTCCTTGGTATATACCAATGTTATAGATTTCGCTATGCGGAAGCGGTGCGTTGGGGACCCGACTAGCGCCGATTTGTTTTTTTTTTATTTCCTCATGAATATATGTATAAATAATCTAACATGTGACATTTAAACACATGAAGTTCTGAACTCTTGTGGCTAGCCCAGTTATGCTTTAGGTCATCAAATAGCTGCTATAAGGGTTCGAGTTCCTTGTTGGTAAACTTTAGTTTTTTTTTTTTTTTAATAACTTTGGGGAAAATATAAGAGGGAGGAGAGGAGAGAGAGCCTCCAGACTTCTCCTCCCCGGCTCCCCTCCCCTCCCCTCTGCATACTCCCTCTCCCCTCCTCCCCTCTCCTCTCCTCTCCTCTTCCACTCCGCTCCCCTCTCCCCTCCTCCTCCCCAACAGCAACAGCAGGCCAGTAGCAGCAACAGCAGCAGCAACAACTTCGACAACGGCGACGACGACGGCGGCGACGGCGGCGGCGACGACAGGTAAGTGTTTTTTTTTTGTCGAGTATGATTTTTTTTTTTTTTGAATTTTCAAAAAAATTTGGTCAAATAGGCCGCCTAGGGCCTTTTCGGTTGCGGCCGGCGGCCGCCTAGGGCGATTTTTAGAACACTGGTATATACCCCCTCCTAACCACCATTTCCATTTTTTACAATTTTTCAGATTTCTTGACAAAGTAAGGAGATTGACAACAAGCTTAAAGGAATAATAGGATAGGAATCTACAGGCACATTCCAAAGATATAGGAAATTCTTGATTACATTAGACGGCTAGATCTAGCATTGGGATCAGGAAATATACCGAGTCAGTTAACCGCTTGAGCATGAAGAAAAAAATGTATAACCATGGCGATCCAAAAAAGTGATTGTAAAAAATATTTTATCCTAAATTTTTGGTGGTCCTCTACAGAATGATGTTTTACAGACTCAATCCACTCCAATTTCCTTTTGGTTTACAAGCCTAATCCTAGCAGATTACTAAACTAACGATCTCCTAAAATTCTAATATGATTTTGATGGCCTTTGGAGTTTATTGTTTGCAACTATAATGGACAAAGACACTTTTTCTAAGGTATTGTGCTCCAATAGTTCAGAAAGAGATTAGAATGGGTATACATGAGCTCCCTCGTCTAGTTTAAGTCGTCAATTTCAGAATAATCTAATTGACCCAATTGTCCCAATGTACACCGAAACAAGCCAGATATGAAGGGAAAAGACTCACAATCATCAATAAGCTAAGGAGAAGACTCTTACGGTTTGACCATTTGACCATCAATGCTACAGTAGTTTCACCATTGTTCAAGCATATAACAGCTACAAGTATAGAGACACTCCGAAACTTAGAGCTGTGTCAGCATCACATGTGGCATGCCGCATGTATCAGACATACACACACAAAAACAGAATAGACTAGGAAACAGTCATCATATACGTAATCATCTTGTCTGTTTTGTGTTGTTTCGTATTTGTGCCAATCCAATGCAGGCAATGAAAATCGGTGCCGTGCTCGTGTTGCATCATGTCTGACACATATCAGACACGTAAATAGACTATAAAATACGCTATGACACGCAAAAAATCAATGTCGTCCACACTACGGTGTCCACATTGTGTCATGCCGTCCTCGTGTCCATGCAACAGTGTAGAATATAAGAACAACATTCAATCAATTCCATACCGTAGTCTATGGCATTTGCACGAACACAAGCCTCGGAAACCCTGCGGCAGAGATGGCAATTGAAGTTCGAGTGTATCCGAAGGTTGGACAGCCTCTGCATCAACCAACAACACCATTCCCTCGTCAAATCCCAAAAAAAATACCAACACGAAAAAGAAAAAAACGAGCTAGAAACTAACAAACACACGGAGCCGCTGCAATATCTGGAACAGAAGCTTCACATCCTCCTCGTTCGCGCAGCTCTCGACCAGCGACCACAGGTTCGCGTTCGGCGGCATCGTCCGGGCTTTCTCCACGCTCGTCAGCATCTTCTCGTACATCTCCGCCACTACCTCTGCAACAAATTTTCCAAAGAAAAGTGTAAACGAAAACTTTCGTTCACCGAAGTTGCAAAATCGTTGAAGAAACGGAAAAGGACCTGAAGGACTAGCAGCAGTGGAGGATTCTTCAGCCGGGGCCGCCGCCGCCGCTTCCGAGGAGAAGCAAGCAGAGACCATTGGAGAGGAGAAGGGATGAAACCCTAATATGGAGTGATGGTGGTGGAGGGGATGCTGGGAGGAGAGTGCTGGCCGGAGATGAAGCGGCGGAGGAGGTGACGGGACGGATCCGACGTCGGTGGCACGGATGACGGCGGCGAGCCGGCGGGAAGCCGGTGAGCGGAGGGAGCGGAGCATGGCGGCGGATGAAGCAGAGTGTAAGAGGTAGGGGCGGGGGAGAAGGGTTTACGAGACGGGGAATTAGAAATTGGGTAAAGTATAGATAATTTGGAACCCATTCAAACCGGACCCATCCATCGATGGTTTTTTCCTCTTTTATTTGGGTTATTTACATTTTACCCCTAAGTTTTATATTTATAACACGAAATATTTTTACTTTCTAAGACTTAATTTTACTTTGATATCATCAACTATTACAATTTTTGAACTTGATACCCTAAAGTTTTATATGCATCAACATGATACCTCAATTATAATTTTACAACTTAATACCCTACTAGCATTAACAGAAAATTGAAGATTACAAAAATACCCCACATTCGCTCCCCCCCCCCCCTCTTTCTCGATCCGAGAGCCCCTTTATCTCTCCGACGCCGGAGGGTGGTGCAGCAATGGGAGATGGTGTGCAGCGGCGGGGGCACGGGAGGCGTCGAAAGGTGAGGGGGAGGTTGGGGCGGCGGGATGCGGAGGGGGGGGGGGGGGGGAGGCGACGGGATGCGGGGGACCACGAGGTCTTGGAGATCTCGATGATGGGGAGGCGACAGAGAGTTTGACATCGGGTGGGCCCCAGTTAGGAGGAATCGGTGGAGGCAGTCCTGGATTCGGATCCGGCGGTGGTCAACAGCGAAGGGGTCGGGTCGAAATTGTTGGGAGATCATTTGGAAGAGAGTGGTGGGTTTGGGAGGAGGTAAGAGGAAGAGAGTGGTGGTGGTGGAGAGGAGGAGAAGGAGAGGAGATGTAGTAGTAGGATAGGGGCATGGGGTTTGGGAGAGGGAGGGATAGTTTAGGGTTTTCATTTATTTTTAAATTTTTTAACAAAGCACTAACAGCTGTCTAACTGAGGCTATCAATTTAAAAATTGTCAATCGTTGATGGTATTGAGTTGATGCATATAAAAGTTTAGGGTATCAAGTTAAAAGACTGTAATATTTGAGGGTATCAAAATGAAACCAATCCTTAAATTAATTACACTGACCACTCTCATATTTTCTATTTATTACACGAGATATCTCTACTTTAAGATAAAAATAAAAAGTTATAACACCAACTACTCTTATTTTTTATTTTTGGCTAATTAAAGTTTAGTTCCTGAATTTTATACCAGTTTAGGGTGTGTTTAGTAAGAGGAAAAAGCGGAAGGAAGAAAAATGGATAGGGGGAAGTGGAAGGAATAATACATTTTCTCCCATTTGATATGGAAAGAAAAATGGAGGAAATTTTTTCCCTTATAACCTAATAAAATCAATCACTCCAAAAGTGGAAGAAAAATTGGAAGAAAAAGTTGATACTCATCTTAATTTACAATTATACCCTATAGAAATTATATTATTTTAAAGTAGTTCCAAAATTCAAATGGTAAATAAATATTGTTAGTTGGGAATATAATTGGTAAAGCATATATTTTCATTTTCTTTCCTTCCAATTTGCTTTTCATACCAAAAAAAAAGTATCATTTTCATTTTTCTTCCATCATATCAAACACAAATAAAAGAAATAGTCTTTCCTTTCCATATTGATGAAAAATAAATCTCTTTGGTTTTCCTTCCTTCCACTTTCCATCCTTCATACCAAACAAAGTCTTAGAGTTTAAGCTCTAACATGTCCAATTAAAAATTTTAGGCCCTAGATTTTTATTTTTGTCTCATTTTTTTCAGTATACCCTCCCTATTATATATGGAAAGATTTCATTGTCAAGTACGTTGGGGTCTGTGGGTTGCCATTCGGAATACTGATCGGGTAATGAATGCTAGCGCTAGATGAATATAATGTTGCGAGTGGAGATACTTTATTAACTTACTAAATTTGAGATGTTTATGCATTGGCATGGTCACCGACATGGATAACATGTGCACATCTTTGATTGTTTTCTTTGAACAAGATGCACCGGAGCACCATGATCGTTCTACTTAGGAAAATAGTGGTGCTATTAAGCATGATATTACGGGACCTCCAGTTAGACTTGCTACCCAAGCTGATAGGGCGCGTTGTAATATGGATGTTGCGGGATCTTCTATGGGCTTACTACCCATGCGCTAGAACGGCATATTGTATCGAGATATAGTCTTTTATAGCTCGAGATGCCAGTGACCTTCAAGTAGATAAGGCCGCACACCAACGAATGTCTGATGCAAGGGTGGCAAGTGTTCCATCTTGTATCAGTACGATGGTGGGTGTATTTATATATATCATTGGCATGTTAACTTATGTATATTATGCAGATGTGGTAGGTATTCATCTTGTGTCAGCGCAATGGTGGATACACTAGTTATCTTAGGCTCAATTCGTATATTTGTTTTAGTATGCTATCTTTAACATGACATTGTAGGATGGTAAGCATTCATCCTGCATCAGTGCAAGGGCGAGTGACACGATGTTGGTAAGAAGTCGTTGCAATGCGACGCAGATGTGATATGTTTACTGGGGTTTTTGTTATCGAATATAACATGCTTACATGCTCACATCCTCTACTTCTTTAAGATGCCATGAAATCGATCCTAATACAAAATAGAAAGATCATCATTAATAATGTTGCTTCGCACAATTACTTAGGGTCCGTTTGGATATGCTTTCTGAAATTTTTTGCTGAAAACAGTTTTTTGAAAGTAAGTTATAAAGTTACTTTCTGAGTGTAAAAATTGTGGATTTGCGTTTGGTTACTTTTTTCTGAAAAATAGTTTTATGAAATAAAAGTTCCAAATTCTGTTTGGTAAAATATTTTATGAAAATAATTTTTATAAAATTTTTATAATAAAATTAATCTGTTCGTGTCCAATTTGTGTCCAATTCGTGTCCAATTTTATAAAATAATTATGTGTCCATAATTTAAAAAAATTCTGAATATGATGTGTACATAATAATTTTATAAAATAATTTGTGTCCAGCTAGACACATCTCGTCACCTCTCATTCTCTCTTCTATGAGCAACCGATCCAGTCTCCTACCGTCGGCTATGTATGAGTCACATGTTTGAGCAATTGATTTGTGTCCATAACAAAAAATATGTGTCCATAATCAACTGATCTTCTCTGAGCAGCTGATTTGGGTCCATAATAAAAAAAATTCTTTAGAAAGTCACATATCTGGGCCACCGAGTCACATGTCCGAGCCACCGTCGGCCATGAACGCGGCCGGAGGAGACCGGACTCTACTCCGGCTTCATCGAGTACTTCGTCCCGGCCGCAACCACCACTTGGAGAACCCGAGCTCCTCCTCGAGCTTCCCTTGTTCGGGTGGAGAAGGGTGGTGGAGACGACCATGCCGGACTCCTTCCTGCCGCCCACTCACTCTCTTCCTCGAGCTTTCTCTCCTTTTCGGAAAAAAAGTGGTGAGGCAGAGAAGGTGGTGAGAGATAGATGAGGCTGGGAGATCTCCAATGGTCGAGCTCTATGGAGGAGCTTGTTGGCGGTGGAGGTGGCGTTATGGTGGCGGAGGAAGAGGAGGTAGGGGTGTAAACGGGTCGGACGGACACGGACAGTCCACTGTCCGTGTTCGGTCCGAAAATAAAAATGAGTTCGGACGGACGGACACGGACAATCCACTGTTCGAATTCGGACCGGACGGACACGGACAACCACTGTTCGTTAATTCAATCGGACGGTCCACGGACAAATTAAATATATTATCAAAAGCTATTATTTTATCAAGATTACTTGATAGTTGCTAAAAAAATTCAAGTTGAAAGAAAATATAATGGAAGGTTATAGAATACAACAAACAATGGTAAAAGATTAATGAAAATCGAGACCGGACAACAACAAATTGATGCAAAACTAAAATGATATGACATAATTGATGCAAAACCAAAAGGAGTTTCAACTATCGGACGGTCCACGGACAAATTCGGACCGGACATGGATATGACCGTGTCCGTGTCCGATTTTTAAACGGACCAAAAAATATGTCCAAGTTTTGTTCGTTAATCAATCGGACGGCCCACGGTCGAACCATTTATCGAGCCGGACACGTACGGACAACGGACTACTTTGTCCATTTTATACCCCTAAGAGGAGGCGATGGCTTGGCTTCCTCCATTTTGTTTCAACAGTCTAAAGGAGAGAAAGAAGAGAGTGGAGAGAGAGAGAGATGGTGCTAAAAAATCTATGGGAGAGAGAGAAAGAGATTTGGCGCTGTAATGACCCGCTCCGCCCTAGCGGAACGTCGATTCAAACGACAAGTGCAACGACTCAAACGAGCCATCGACCCGAAGAGTTGGCATCGACCTGATGAAGAATCGATGCAAGGCTTACATTGGCCCTTTAAGATGAATCCAGACTTAGACTTTCAAAGACGCGCTCGGAGTATCGCTCTGCCGATGCGAACATCGCTAAGGTGGGTGGCTCCGATGAACCCGTCTTTGCTTAGCCTAGACACATAACAATACGGACACTATTGCTAGAATCGCTAGGCGATAACACCGTGCATGCTAATAAATGAATGACTCAACGCACCTAGCTAAGGGAATAATCCCATCTTGTATGCTTGTTTAGAACATGGAAAAGAACTCAGCAAATATAGAAATTCTCGTACCGCACTCTACGCTTGTGCTAAGGCACAAGCTTACATGCAAGTTTTCTATGCGATCAACAATGAAACAATAAACGGTTTACAACAAAGAAACGAAAGACTATCGACATAGTCGTTCCGAGTAGAGTATAGCAACATTGGAAGACTTCGGGACCGATGGGTCGCCAAGGCGACTCCCGCACGGGGAGTTGCATAATGAATGAATAAATGAACGAATAAGTGAATGAATGAATCCACGAAAGAATGACATGAATAAGTAAAAAATGAATGAATAAACGAACAAGTAAAAGAAAAAAATGAAAGAGTGAATACAAGATAAGACATGAAAGAATGGTTAGCGACAGGTATGACGGGCACGTGCAACAGGGCTCGCTACCCGCGCTGCACGGACGCCAACCTGGTCGATAACGCATTATGGCTCAAGACAGCCGTTATGTTAAATGACAAGTCAATACGAAATGGTCGTGGACAAACGGTATGGGCGATGGGGGGGAATACCGTGGCCGTCATGAGGAAGGATTCTGCGGCACGGGCGATGGAGGGAATACCGTGGCCGGCCTAGGCGAAATCAGACATGGGGCTTACGGGCTGCTTTGAGTGGGGGCTCGGCCACTCAAGGAGACGTAAGGCCAGACATTTCAAGAGACTATCAAGGTGTACCAGCCATCACGCTTCGATAGGTGAGAATGCCCACGAGAATGCCCAAAATGGCTTGTGATGCCAGCGATCCGTGCATGTAGATTAAGTGGGCAATGCTGGTGTCAATCCACGTGCAAGTCCTTGCATTGAAACAAGTAGTCTAAGTTAACTAAATGAAGTGCCTCTTGAACATGCTTGAAATGTAACACCCTGAACATGCTGGAAATGTAACACTCTGAACATGCTTGAAATGTAACATCCTGAACATGCTGGAAATGTAACACTCTGAACATGCTTGAAATGTAACACTCTGAACATGCTTGAAATGTAACACACCAAATGATAAGAGTATCTTATACAAGTGAGTTAGATAACGTGCCCACGACGTGCTAGAACCTGAGGCAGGGACATGCCCTTAACATTGAATGTTTACATGAATCACGTTAAGTTACTACATGTGAATTGTTGACTAACTTGGTTTAATTTGGAACAGGGAAGGCCGGACGGTAAGTATGGATAAGTCGTGCATGCATTTCCATGCAGACACTTACGAGATAGGTTACGAAATATGCCATGAAACTGATCCTAAGACAAGATTAGAAAAACAATGAATGATAGATGGTGCACAAAAGTAAATGGAACGTGTTTGGTAATGATGGCATTGTGGGCGAGCTAGCCTCCCCACCAGTGCATAACAATGTACTGATAACCCCACAGTCTGCTTGCAGGATGCAGGAGACGTCATCGGGTACGGAGCTTTCCTCGAACGTGCTAAGACGCGGAGCTATCTCTGGAGCCTTGGAGCGTTGCAAGGAGCTGGAGCACCATATACAGGACATAATGTATCGGAACATCGCCATGAATCATTCCATGTTGTAAGCCATTTGGCACGCCTTTTATGTTTCAGAGAGAGAGAGAGCTTGAGAGACTTGTAAACTCGACCTAGTGTTGCTTGTAAACTTCTTGAATATCAATAAAGAGTTTGAATTCGCTTCTACTTGTATTCATTTACTTTTCGCTGCAAATGGGGACACTCTGTGTGACTCTGTGGCCTAGCTCAAATCGGCCGTTTCTGGACTTGGCCTTGCACGGCGCAACCTAGTCCCGTGCGGCATCACGCCTTAGCGAGGACGATCGCTCCTACGGGAGCGGGGCGTGATAGATTGGTATCAGAGCACGGCTTTACGTCCTTGGACTTCATGTCGATTTCTCAGTTTTGAAAGCTCGTCGTTGGAAAAAGAAGTGTACGCTCTCTCTCATTGTGCCTTGGAATGTTCCACACAATAAGTCTAATATTTTTAAAAGCTCGTTCAGGCCTTCAATCGAACGCATTGGTAGGCTATCGCCGAATGCATCGGTAGGCCTTTGTGCCGAACGGTGTCAACTTGTCTTGAATGAAGACACGTGCTAAAGTTAACATGTCGCGTGCATGCCTAACTAGTCCTACGATGACCCTAGCAATTGAGCGTGCAAATTCGGAATATAGTCCGCACGAGATAGTTATGCGGCACAACTTAGTCCGCGTGTCGTGTACCTCGATTTTGGTGCAATCGAGTTGCGAGCGATATCAAGTACCGCTCGGTCAGGAACGAAGTTACACTTAGAGTGTATATCGATAGGAACGCTATCGAGTTCATGCTTAGGCGTGCACGGAAGATTGATTTAGATTTTGAGGAACGGGCGAACACACGATTGAACATATCGATTGGGAATCGAATGATCTCTTGAGGAGTTATAGAATGACTTGAACCCGAGTGGTGTATGTGATAGGTCCGGAGAAGAATAAGAATGGGTGTCGACGATTAGTCGAGTGGCTCGAACCCTGAGTGGTGTATGGACGTGATAGAAATTGTTCGAGCAAGACTAAAGGATTTACGGATAGAACGAGTATGTCGGCAAGCGATGGTATCGCGCAAAGCCTTAGAACGTGTCACGCTTAGTTGGTCGTGACTTCGAATGTCCCGAACGAGATGTCGTTCGGACAACTTGTCAATGGGCAACGCAAGAGAAAATGATTCGGAACAATGAATGGTCTTGATCGAGGAAACTTAGAGGATCGCACGTACGATTTCGGATTGATTCAAATAAAATATGACTTGAGTTTTGAACAACGATCTTGAAACGAGCTCGAGGAATAGCAATCGAACTTGATCTTGGATTGAATCAAAGGAAATTGTGGTATATCCAGTTCGGACAATAGCATCAGTCGCATGACTCAAAATTGGTTGCAAAGGAAGATCGTCAGGTTACGCATATCGTCGATGGTATTGAGACGTATCAAAGATCGATATGCGATAACTCAGGGGTACTCTGACTCGGCGAATGACGATCGTGCAAATGTCATTGTTCTGACGGATGCTATACTCGGGATATTGAAACGTGTCGAGAAAAATATAGACTTGGCTCGAGGATTTTCTGGTTGAACGAATGATGATCGGACTGTCGAACTTGGATTGGATGAAATGAAATGTTTGGATTTGCTTCGTTGACAACCACAACGTTGACGTCCTTGTCTTATGCGAGCGCAACTCCAGCCTCGTACATGCGTCACGCCGATTAGGGCGATTACTCTGCGTGAGCGCTGGTATGGTGATTCATACAGCGGGGGTAATTGAACTAGCATGGCGTGGCAACTTGTATGCATCGATCGTGGTTTGACACGAAGGTGAACTCCGGAACGACTCCGTGTATGTCACGCCCCGATCCCGCTAGGGTCGTCCGTCTTGTCTGGATCCCTGCAGGATCGATCGTTCTCGCTAAGGCGTGATGCCGTGCAAGCCTAAGTTACGTTTGCACAAGGCCATGTACCTGCACAAAACAACTAGTCAAGCAAAACACACGCACGCACCCATTAGTTAGACAAAACACACGCACGCACCCATTCATTGTAGAAAACCAAATATTCGACACAGAGATTTGAAACGGAAATACTTTCTTTTATTCATAAACTTGATAGGAATACAAGTACAAAGCTTTGTAAACTCAGAGTGCCTTATATTGGCTACATGATTCTCTTTGAAACTCTCTTTTGAAAATAGCCACAATGTCCATACATGATATCCCTTTATTACAAGCTGGAATTGAAAGACACCTTCAAAGGAAATGAAAACTTGAAACTTGACTGGAAAGAAAATGAAGCTTCGAGGCAGTCCACAGCTCTACTGGGCTAGACGAGCTTTAGTGCCTCTCCTGAAATCCCTCTGTCTCCTTTGCTTTCTGAAAAGGATGCCCACAACGTGGGTCAGCACACATCATGTACTGGCGAGCGGCTCTTCGCCGAAACTCACAAATATCTGCACTAATTCAATATGTGAAGCTACACATTTACTAGTGATATTTCTACTTGTCTAGGTTTTTTTTAACAATTCATAAGAAACATGACAGTAGAAATATTCATAACCAACTTATCCATCGCCGACAGTCATCCCTGCACAAAACAGGTTAGCACAATTTGTATATGAATATAAGAAGCATACTTAACCATCATCGTTCATTGTTAGGCTTTGCATTAAGGATTTGTTCACATGCATGTCCTAACTACATGGTGGTCCATGGGCTCGTCCCCCATGATTAGCCGCTGTGACTCAATGGTTCAGCTCGTCGCTAAGGACACAACATTTCCGAGGTGTAGCATTTACCCCGGGGTGCTATTACAATCTCTCCTAGGCCGATCGATCCCAGGTGCCCCCAGAATCGTCGAGAGACTATTACCTTGTTAACAAGTTGTCCGAGACTAATGCATGACTTGTTCTTTCTATCAGATAAAACCTAGCAGTGCGACAGATAGCGACCAGTTCATAACTAGCCTTAATCGTTCGGTCATTCATTTGCATTCAGTTCTCATTCGGTCATTCGATAGCATTCAATAACATTTCATTTCCTTTGCAGTCATTCGTTAGCATTCATTCATTTTCTTATCTTTTGTTATTGAGGTATCGTTGATCACAGGAACAAGGCAACAGAGTGGACTAGAGATCATTTTTATTAGGGCGTACAAATAAATGCAAGCCCGGTTAAAGCAACTCACCGAGATGAATCTTAGTTGCGAGAAGGAGAGAATTCACGCGCCGTTCACGAACAATTCATGCATCCTATATTGGCACCAACAGTTGATTAGCATACTTCGTCTCTTTCTCTCAAGATTCGGAATGAATGCGAAATGCGATGAAAGCGAACAATGAAAACCAATCATCGAAAACCAACACGAAAACGCATTCATCAAAACCAAGCAGCGAAAGAAAACATTCAGCAAAACTCTTGTATTCATTTCAATAGAAGCCAATCCATCAATTGGAAATGTTCATTGTATTTCATTCGTGATCAATCGATACCGGCAAAGGTTTTACCAAATACTCAGTTCAAGACTAAGTCAGCAAGCTGTAGGTATTATATAGTGGACCGCGAGGAGCGGGGCACTACATAATAATCCACTGAGAAAAAGTTTTGTCCTCAAAACTTAAGAAACAAACTCACCTCCACTATTGTTGCATTCTGGATCAAGCAACGTGGAGAGATTATAGACGCGCGCTGTCGCAGTGTTGGTATTCCGCAACTGCTGATTATGGGGATGATCTCGAAGCGACGGTGGGCCTGGCAGCTGCCCACGCTCTTCAGGGTCGTTTCGATTCTGAGTCGTTCTTTGCTTTATTGGGCAATTCCTGACGTTATGGTCCACACTTCCACAGCCAAAACAAGATCTGTTGGCGAAACGACAGACTTTTTTGGTGTACCCAGGACGACCGCAGTAGGTACACTCCGGTCTTTGATGCTGATTATTGTCTGTCTTATTTTCTCCTTCAATCTTTTTCTCTCCATCATGATATCTCTTGGCGGGCTGATTCCGACTGTACTGTACTTTATTGGACCCCTTCTTCAGGCAAAACTGTTCTACATGTAGCGCTGCCTCAAAGGCCTGAGAATATGACCCACATTCTCGATTCAACACACTTAACTGGATGTCATCATTCAGCCCTCCAACGAATCGATTTATGCGAGTCTGCTCAGTGGGAAGCATGACAGAGACAAAATTTGCCAGCTTAGCAAATTCAGACTCATAGTCCTCCACGGACATATCTTCCTGTTTCAGTGTGATGAAGTCATCCTCCATCTTCTTGCTCATGGCTGGAGGCAGATATTGATCCAGAAACGCCTTCTTGAATGAGTCCCATGAGATCTTTCCATTTCTAGCCGTTGCGAGCAGTACCGGCTTCTTCGCCTTCCACCAATCCTTTGCCCGCAGCCGTAGAAGCAGAATGGCACAAACCACCTTCTTGTTACTCGGAACTCCCATGAACGCGAACAGACTCTCCATTTTATCAATCCAGTCCATCACTTTGTCGGGTGATGTCCTGCCTTCAAACTCCGGAGGTTTCGCGTCTAGGAAGTCCTTTGGCCTAAAGGAAGTGTGCCTTTGCGCTGGCTGGGGCTCATCACCATCCACGGGCTCAATCTCGGGCGTTTCCGTTGGTTTAGTCGCTGCGGTAGTACCTCAATTTGCCGCAAGCACCGTAACAATTTGAGTCAAGAACTCCAACTGTTTCTGCTGGGCCTCTATTGGGGACTGTTGTATTTGATTGCGTTCCTCATTGTCTTGCCTTTGCAGTTCCAACAATGTCATGATCCGTTCTATAGGATCTGTCGAGAAAGCTGGTCGAGTAGGGGCCATTTCTCTACAAAAGAGTATAACTTCTGTCAGTCTCATAAAATATTATGGACTTATTGTATGGGCATTGGTTTTCATAACTCAAAATCAGGACACTTTTGAAAGCCATCAAAATACTTTATATACTTTTTTGAAAATGATATTTGCAAGAGGCCAAGGACGTAAAGCCGTGCTCTGATACCACTTTGTCACGCCCCGATCCCGCTAGGGTCGTCCATCTTGCCTGGATCCCTGCGGGATCGATCGTCCTCGCTAAGGCGTGATGCCGTGCAAGCCTAAGTTGCGCTTGCACAAGGCCATGTACCTGCACAAAACAACTAGTCAAGCAAAACACATGCACGCACCCATTAGTTAGACAAAACACACGCACGCACCCATTCATTGCAGAAAACCAAATATTCGACACAGAGATTTGAAACGAAAATACTTTCTTTTATTCATAAACTTGATAGGAATACAAGTACAAAGCTTTGCAAACTCAGAGTGCCTTATATTGGCTACATGATTCTCTTTGAAACTCTCTTTTGAAAATAGCCACAATGCCCATACATGATATCCCTTTATTACAAGCTGGAATTGAAAGACACCTTCAAAGGAAATGAAAACTTGAAACTTGACTGGAAAAAAAATGAAGCTTCGAGGCAGTCTACAGCTCTACTGGGCTAGACGAGCTTTAGTGCCTCTCCTAAAATCCCTCTGTCTCCTTTGCTTTCTGAAAAAGATGCCCACAATGTGGGTCAGCACACATCATGTACTGGCGAGCGGCTCTTCGTCGAAACTCACAAATATCTGCACTAATTCAATATGTGAAGCTACACATTTACTAGTGATCTTTCTACTTGTCTAGATTCTTTTTAACAATTCATAAGAAACATGACAGTAGAAATATTCATAACCAACTTACCCATCGCCGACAGTCATCCCTGCACAAAACAGGTTAGCACAATTTGCATATGAATATAAGAAGTATACTTAACCATCATCGTTCATTGTTAGGCTTTGCATTAAGGATTTGTTCACATGCATGTCCTAACTACATGGTGGTCGCTGTGACTCAATGGTTCAGCTTGTCGCTAAGGACACAACATTCCTGAGGTGTAGCATTTACCCCGGAGTGCTATTACAATCTCTCCTAGGGCTATCGATCCCAGGTGCCCCCAGAATCGTCGAGAGACTATTACCTTGTTAACAAGTTGTCCGAGACCAATGCATGACTTGTTCTTTCTATCAGATAAAATCTAGCAGTGCGATAGATAGCGACCATTTCATAACTAGCCTTAATCGTTCGGTCATTCATTTGCATTCAGTTCTCATTCGGTCATTCGATAGCATTCAATAACATTTCATTTCCTTTGCAGTCATTCGTTAGCATTCATTCATTTTCTTATCTTTTGTTATTGAGGTATCGTTGATCATAGGGACAAGGCAACAGAGTGGACTAGAGATCATTTTTATTAGGGCGTACAAACAAATGCAAGCCCGGTTAAAGCAACTCACCGAGATGAATCTTAGTTGAGAGAAGGAGGGAATTCACGCGCCGTTCACGTACAATTCACGCGGCCTACATTGGCACCAACAGTTGATTAGCATACTTCGTCTCTTTCTTTCAAGATTCGGAATGAATGCGAAATGCGATGAAAGCGAACAATGAAAACCAATCATCAAAAACTAACACGAAAACGCATTCATCAAAACCAAGCAGCGAACGAAAACATTCAGCAAAACTCTTGGATTCATTTCAATAGAAGCCAATCCATCAATTGGAAAGGTTCATTGTATTTCATCCGTGATCAATCGATACCGGCAAAGGTTTCACAAAATACTCAGTTCAAGACTAAGTCAGCAAGCTGTAGGTATTACATAGTGGACCGCGAGGAGCGGGGCACTACAGTGTGATTGATAAATCAAATTTGAGGATTGCGTAGGTCCAATCTGCGTATCGAGAATGAATTAGTCGGGACTCAAACAAGAGTTACTCCCCAATGAGAATGATTATCCCGCGGGTGCATTGCGTGGTGATTCATGAACCACTGTGGATAATCAGACTCGCGTGAGATTGGGGTGTAACGTATTGTCAAAGCTAGACGACTTCGTGATCGAATACATGAATTGGTTAGAATTGGTGATTCGAATGGATTCGAATTCGTTGTGCTGCGTAACGAATGTCTTGATACGAATTAGGTGATCATGCTCGATGTTTAGAAATCTGAGTGATGCAAGCTTGGGTAGAAAACTCCGTACTACCGACTTTGGATTGACCCTAGGATTGGGGTCAGTGTTGGCATTATTGTTGGAGAACTATGATTCCAATCCAGACATTGACTTAGCCTCGAAAAGAATTGGCCTAGCGGTTAGGCGAGACGCCCTGTTTCAAGTGTTAGCAATCAAAAGATTGATCTTGAGGATTAGCATGGATGGATAGCATGAATCACGAATAGGAAACCCTGCTCACGAGACTCGGCTGACATGTATATATTTTAGGGACGCCTGAGTATGTGCACGATGCGACTCGAGTGAGAATAACAAATTCTCTATCATGCGGCTTGGCTGAATGCATGTATTTTGGGGACGCCTGGAATGCGTGCACGATCTAGCCAAGTGATACGTTGAGTTCAAGCATGACTTGAGGAATGGAAGAGTGTCGAGAACTTGAAATCGTGTTAAAAGAAGGAAATGATACTAGTACGAGCGTGTCTCGGAATCAAAGAAACATGTGAGCGGAGTGTACGTGAACGACAACGAGATTGGCCCTAAACAAGTGAACGATATGGAATCGATATAGTACAAGTAAAAGTTGGTATAACGAATTGAACCATTGATAGGAAGATATACTCGATGATAGTGCAATACTTGGTCTTGAATCGGACGGAAATTACTTAGACTTGGTCGACCCCGCTAAGAAGAAATTATACTGATTTCGTGGACAAGAACGCTTGAGAAGCGAATCCGGTCATCTCGATGACCGAGATAAACGAAAGTGAGTTTCCCTCAGCCTACGACCCTCGTATTTGACGAATTACAACGTGCCTCGTACGACCATTTCAGTCCCATGATGTAGTGCCCCGTCCCGCAAAGTCAATCGGAGAAACCAAAACGTCGACGACGTTGGAACTTAGCCTTGCAACGGCTGCTCGAAGGCTCGCTCGGTCGAAGCGACTCCTCGCACAGATGGGGGAGTTTCGGTGAACTTGCTTCATCTTAGCCTTCACATAATAACTCGCAATGTTTTCTACTTGTACTGGTAGGCTAATCTAAAAGCTACGCACCAACATAGCTAAAGGGAATAATCCCGTCGGGTCGGAATGTCCTAGAACATGGAAAATGGTCCCACGGCATACATAGAAGTCGGCTCAGCGTGCTTTAAAATGACACTCGATCCTTCGATCCCGTGGCTTGGGAGAAGGAAGTTGGCCTAAGTTTCTAAATTGTCCCGACACTTGACATAGCCTAAGTCTTAGGCGTCGCCTACGTAATTGCTTGCTAAAGCAGGCACGGTCCCGTTGTGCAAGGCTTGGCGTAGCCTTCGCATGTCCCGTTGGTCCCGTCGATTCGTTCCGACACTCGAATTTGCCTAAGTCATAGGCGTCGCCCGCATGAATGCTTAACCAAGCATGCACTGTCCCGTCGACTTGTCACGATACTTGAAAAAGCCTAAGTCCTAGGCGTCGCCCGCACGAATGCTTAACAGCATGCACGGTCTTGTCCCGCAAGGCTTGGCATAGCCTTCGCACGTCACGTAAGTTAAGTCATCTTTGTACGGCTTGTTGGCTTAAGTCTAGGCACCCGAGAACTTGGTTGTTAAGTCGATCCCGTGCCTAGCACGTTCCCTCGATGCGTAGCTCGGCGTAGCCTTCGCTCGTCGAGTCATTGCCCGTACAAGTCAACAAGAGTTACTCTAGGCTAACGAAGCCATTCCTAGCGCTGTCCCGCTCTAGCTGCGGTTGTCAAGTCAAGTAGTCCCTTGAGAATAAGGCTCGTCGTATAAAGTATATGACTTGAGCGTTAGCGTCGCCTAGAGAATCATGTCTGTCTAAGGCACGAGCCACGGCCGAATACTTTTTAAGCATGCCGGTCCCGTCCGGTCATGTCCTGCTTGAATACTTGAATAAGCATGCCGGTCCTGCCCGGTCATGTCCTGCCTGAATACTTGAATAAGCATGCCGGTCCTGCCCGGTCATGTCCTGCCTGAATTCTTGATAAGTCCCGTACTTGGGAGTCTCCTAAGTCTTGATAGAAAGAAGGAAAAGCATGTTCATGTTAAGGAAAGACTGGTAGATCGAGTTTAGACTTGCATGGTCATGGACAACTTGTCGACAAGGTGTAGTCTTCTCGGATGATCTCCTCCGGGGTACCGGGATCATCCGCCCGGGAGAAGCGAGTGTGGCTCAACGTAGGATGCTGGATGACCGCATGGGAGAGTTCCACCCCACCGGGCTAGCTCCCCGTGTTGGTACAGGTGGATATCCCACGAGCCATGTCCAAGATAGCTTGAAATTGCTAGTGACCTCCTCATGTAGATGAGTCGGCAGATAGCGGCGACTCCGCGTGTATGCCTTTGGATTGAGTCTAGAACTTGAATGCTTATCTAGTCGGTAAACGAATGTCTGGGCCTAAGACTGGGCTGCAGCATAGGCACCGTGCTTAGCACGATAGATGGCATCGGGATATTCATGAAGTCGAGATTGTAATTGACAAGTCTTGTCTAAGTTAGCAAACGACTCTAACAGGATGGCCGCAAGACGGTAGCATGGATAAGTCTGGATAGCGAGGCACGGCCTCAGTCTTGAATGTGCAAACTAGTCTAAGTAAAGTCTAAGGCACGACCTGCACGAGTCGTCCCGTTGCCGTCCCTTGGCACTTGAATCGTTAGCACAAGAATTGGTCTAGTGGCGCTTGAGTTTAATCAAAGGTCCTGGCACGGCCGAGTTTACGTGAATTGCCCCTCGACAAAGCACAGTCTTGAATAAGTCTAAGTTTGGAATAGAATGTGGCACGACCCTGCCGTCCCGCCTTGAAGTCTGGTCAAGTACCTAGGCGATGAGGCACTGCCTCGATCGAAACATACGCTGGTATTGAAGCACGACCATGTCGTTGCACGTCGAGACGTCAAGTCTTAAAATGCATCCTAAGGCAAGACTAGAAAGACAATCGAAAGGGACTTAAGCTGCACAAAAGTAAATGAACGTGTCGGTTATGTATGGGTGGGCGAGAAGCTCACTCCACCAGTACAGTGGTACTGACACCCACACAGTGTTTCATGTGCAGGCACAGGTAGAAGCTCGTGGCGCGGAGCTCGCTTGGATGCGTCGAGGCACGGAGTTCCTTGGCAAGTCGAAGCGTGCGGTCGCGTGATCTGAAGACTTATACAGGGCATAATGTATGGACATCGCCTTCCGAAGCTTTCGCTGGATTCAAGCATTGTATCGAGAGATGAGAGAAAGCAGAGTGACTTGTAAATGAGAGAAAAGTGAGCCTGAGAGACTTGTAATTGGCCTTGCGCCCATAAATGTAATCCAGTATTCAATATCAATAAAGAGATTCTTTTGAGTTACTTGTGTTCATATATGTTCTTCTTTAAATTTCTGCTGCAATGATTCAATGTTTCTGCTTGGGACTTCTGTGCGACGACCCCGTCGCCGCCGATGTAATTGGCCGTTATGGAACTGCCTTGCACGAGCGCAATCTAGGCTCGTGCGGCATCACGCCTTAGCGAGGACGATCGCTCCTACGGGAGCGGGGCGTGACATAATGGTATCAGAGCACGGCTTTACGTCCTTGGACTTCAAATCGAATTATCAGTTTTGAAAGCTCGTCGTTGATAATGAAGTACGTGCTCTCTCTTGATTGTCCCTCGGCATGTCCATACAATAAGTCTAAATATTTTCGAAAGCTCGTACAAGCGTTCAACCAAACGCATCGATAGGCAATGGCCTTTGTGCCGAACGGTGTTAACTTGTCTTGAATGAAAACGTATGCTAAAGTTAACAAGTTGCACGTGTGCCCGAATAGTCCTGCGTCGACCTTAAAAAGTCGCGTTCATACCTAACTAGTCCAACGTTGACCTTAGCATGTGAGCATGCAAACTCGAATAAAAGTCCGTATGGGATAGCCATACGCACGGCCTTTGGCTAAGTTGCGTCGCGTATCGCGCACCTCGACTTTTGGTGCAAACGAGTGCGAGCGATACCAAGTACCGCTCGGTCGAGAACGAGCTACACTTAGAGTGTCTATCGATAGGAATGCTATCGAGTTAACGCTTAAGCGTACACGGAGGATTAACTTGGGTTTTGAGGAAATAGTGCGAACAACTTAGTACGTCGATGCGACGTAAGCGATTACACTAGGGATTCGTTGAACGAATCCGAAGGACGTCTTAGCGAATGACGCGAACATGATTGTAGGCTAGATCGTATGGCTCAAATCCGAGTGGTGTATGGATTTTCTTGGAAATCATTCGAGCAAATATTGAGGATTACGAGTATGTCGGCGAGGCGATGCGATCGCGCAAAGCCTTAGAACGCGTCACGCTTAGTCGGTCGTGACTTCGAATGTCCCAAACGAGCGTCTCGTTCGGACAACTTGCGAATAGGCAACGCGTATTGAAAAAAATGATTCGAATCGATGAATGAAAATGAATGGTCTTTGATCGAGGAAACTTAGAGGATCGCGCGAACGATATCGGATTGATGCAAATGAAATGTGACTTGAGTTTCGAACAATGATCTTGAAACGAGCTTGAGGAATAACGATCGTGCAAATGTCATTGTTCCGATAAATTCTATACTCGAGAAATTGAAACGTGTCGAGGAAATGATAAACTTGGCTCGAGGATTTTCTAGTTGAATGAATGACGATCGGACTATCGAAATTGATTGGATGAAAATGAAATGCTTGGATTTACTTCGTCGATAACCACAACTTCGACATTCTTGTCTTATGCGAGCGCAACTCCAGCCTCGCACATGCGTCACGCCGATTTGAGACGATCACTCCGCGTGAGCGCTGGTATGGTGATTCATACAGCGGGGGTGATTGACCTAGCTTGGCGTGATAATTTGTATGCTTCGACTTGTGGTTTGACGCGAAGGTGACTCGAAAATGAATTGTGTGTTTGAAGAACCGAATTTGAGGATTGCGTAGGTCCAATCCGCGTATCGAAAATGAGTTAGTCTAAACTCAAACAAGAGTTACGCCCCGATGAGAATGATTATTCTGCGAGTGCGTTGCGTGGTGATTCACGAACCACCGTGGATAATCGGACTCGCATGAGATTGGGGCGCAACGTATTATCGAGCTAGATGACCTCGTGATCGAATGCTCGAATTGGTTAGAGTTGGTAATTTGGATAAAATCGAATATGTGCAACGCATGCATTGATGCGAATAGGTGATCGTGCTCGATGTTTAGAAATCTGAGTGACGCGAGCTTGGGTAGAAAATCCCGTACTACCGACTATGGTTTGACCCTAGGATTGGGGTCAGTATTGGCATTATTGTTGGGGAACTATGATTCCAATCCTGACATTGACTTAGCCTCATAAAGATTGGCCTAGCGGTTAGGCGAAACGCCCCTGTTGCAAGTGTTAGCAATCGAAAGGATTGATCTTGAGGATTGGCATGGATGGATGGCGTGAATCACGAATATAGGAAACCCTGCTCACGAGACTCGGCTGACATGCATATATTCAGGGACGCCTGGGTATGTGTACGATGCGACTCGAGAGAGAATGACAAATTCTCTATCATGCGGCTTGGCTGAATGCATGTATTTTGGGGACGCTTGGAATGCGTGCATGATCCAGCCAAGTGATACAATGAGTTCAAGCAAGACTTGAAAAATGGGAGTGTGTCGAGATCTTGAAATCATGTTAACGAAAAGATTGATAGTTGTGAGAGCGTGGCTCGGAATTGAGGAAACGCGTAGGCGAAGTGCGTACGATTAAGTCTTGGCCATAGAAATGGTAGGATGGCTTGCCCTCAGGAAAGTCTCAAGGACGAGACTTGTTCTGAGTGGTGTATGTTGTAGTGCCCCGTCCCGCAAAGTCAATCGGAGAAACCAAAACGTCGACGACGTTGGAACTTAGCCTTGCAACGGCTGCTCGAAGGCTCGCTCGGTCGAAGTGACTCCTCGCACAGGTGGGGGAGTTTCGGTGAACTTGCTTCATCTTAGCCTTCACATAATAACTCGCAATGTTTTCTACTTGCACTGGTAGGCTAATCTAAAAGCTACGCACCAACATAGCTAAAGGGAATAATTCCGTCGGGTCGGAATGTCCTAGAACATGGAAAATGGTCCCACGGTATATATAGAAGTCGGCTCAGCGTGCTTTAAAATGACACTCGATCCTTCGATCCCGTGGCTTGGGAGAAGGAAGTTGGCCTAAGTTTCTAAATTGTCCCGACACTTGACATAGCCTAAGTCTTAGGCGTCGCCTACGTAATTGCTTGCTAAAGCAGGCACGGTCCCGTTGTGCAAGGCTTGGCGTAGCCTTCGCATGTCCCGTTGGTCCCGTCGATTCGTCCCGACACTCGAATTTGACTAAGTCATAGGCGTCGCCCGCATGAATGCTTAACCAAGCATGCACTGTCCCGTCGACTTGTCACGATACTTGAAAAAGCCTAAGTCCTAGGCGTCGCCCGCACGAATGCTTAACAGCATGCACGGTCTTGTCCCGCAAGGCTTGGCATAGCCTTCGCACGTCCCGCAAGTTAAGTCATCTTTGTACGGCTTGTTGGCTTAAGTCTAGGCACCCGAGAACTTGGTTGTTAAGTCGATCCCGTGCCTAGCACGTTCCCTCGATGCGTAGCTCGGCGTAGCCTTCGCTCGTCGAGTCATTGCCCGTATAAGTCAACAAGAGTTACTCTAGGCTAACGAAGCCATTCCTAGCGCTGTCCCGCTCTAGCTGCGGTTGTCAAGTCAAGTAGTCCCTTGAGAATAAGGCTCGTCGTATAAAGTATATGACTTGAGCGTTAGCATCGCCTAGAGAATCATGTCTGTCTAAGGCACGAGCCACGGCCGAATACTTTTTAAGCATGCCGGTCCCGTCCGGTCATGTCCTGCTTGAATACTTGAATAAGCATACCGGTCCTGCCCGGTCATGTCCTGCCTGAATACTTGAATAAGCATGCCGGTCCTGCCCGGTCATGTCCTGCCTGAATACTTGAATAAGCATGCCGGTCCTGCCCGGTCATGTCCTGCCTGAATTCTTGATAAGTCCCGCACTTGGGAGTCTCCTAAGTCTTGATAGAAAGAAGGAAAAGCATGTTCATGTTAAGGAAAGACTGGTAGATCGAGTTTAGACTTGCATGGTCATGGACAACTTGTCGACAAGGTGTAGTCTTCTCGGATGATCTCCTCCGGGGCACCGGGATCATCCGCCCGGGAGAAGCGAGTGTGGCTCAACGTAGGATGCTGGATGACCGCATGGAAGAGTTCTACCCCACCGGGCTAGCTCCCCGTGTTGGTACAGGTGGATATCCCACGAGCCATGTCCAAGATAGCTTGAAATTGCTAGTGACCTCCTCATGTAGATGAGTCGGCAGATAGCGGCGACTCCGCGTGTATGCCTTTGGATTGAGTCTAGAACTTGAATGCTTATCTAGTCGGTAAACGAATGTCTGGCCTAAGACTGGGCTGCAGCATAGGCACCGTGCTTAGCATGATAGATGGCATCGGGATATTCATGAAGTCGAGATTATAATTGACAAGTCTTGTCTAAGTTAGCAAACGACTCTAACAGGATGGCCGCAAGGCGGTAGCATGGATAAGTCTGGATAGCGAGGCACGGCCTCAGTCTTGAATGTGCAAACTAGTCTAAGTAAAGTCTAAGGCACGACCTGCACGAGTCGTCCCGTTGCCGTCCCTTGGCACTTGAATCGTTAGCACAAGAATTGGTCTAGTGGCGCTTGAGTTTAATCAAAGGTCCTGGCACGGCCGAGTTTACGTGAATTGCCCCTCGACAAAGCACAGTCTTGAATAAGTCTAAGTTTGGAATAGAATGTGGCACGACCCTGCCGTCCCACCTTGAAGTCTGGTCAAGTACCTAGGCGATGAGGCACTGCCTCGATCGAAACACACGCTGGTATTGAAGCACGACCATGTCGTTGCACGTCGAGACGTCAAGTCTTAAAATGCATCCTAAGGCAAGACTAGGAAGACAATCGAAAGGGACTTAAGCTGCACAAAAGTAAATGAACGTGTCGGTTATGTATGGGTGGGCGAGAAGCTCACTCCACCAGTACAGTGGTACTGACACCCACACAGTATTTCATGTGCAGGCACAGGTAGAAGCTCGTGGCGCAGAGCTCGCTTGGATGCGTCGAGGCACGGAGTTCCTTGGCAAGTCGAAGCGTGCGGTCGCGTAATCTGAAGACTTATACAGGGCATAATGTATGGACATCGCCTTCCGAAGCTTCCGCTGAATTCAAGCATTGTATCGAGAGATGAGAGAGAGCAGAGTGACTTGTAAATGAGAGAAAAGTGAGCCTGAGAGACTTGTAATTGGCCTTGCGCCCATAAATGTAATCCAGTTTTCAATATCAATAAAGAGATTCTTTTGAGTTACTTGTGTTCATATATGTTCTTCTTTAAATTTCTGCTGCAATGATTCAATGTTTCTGCTTGGGACTTCTGTGCGACGACCCCGTCGTCGCCGATGTAATCGGCCGTTATGGAACTGCCTTGCACGAGCGCAATCTAGGCTCGTGCGGCATCACGCCTTAGCGAGGACGATCGCTCCTACGGGAGCGGGGCGTGACACATGACACGAAGAAATAGCAACCAAGACGAAGAAACGCTTGAATTGAATAAGTACCATCAACTCTAAAATGAATGAAAAGTTATTCAATAAAATCGATCAAATGTATGCGACACGGGACTTGGAAAGGTATCGAGTATAGTTCGGTGCCGTCGAGCGGTAAAGCCATTCGATAGGGATTGTCTAAGAAACACGACGACATGAGTTAAGGAATGGTAGGATGACCTGCACTCAGGAAGTCTCGAGGACGAGACTTATTTTGAGTGGTGTATTATGTAATGATCCGCTCCGCCCTAGCAGAGAGGTCGATTCAAACGGCAAGTGCAACGACTCAAACGAGCCGTCGACCCGAAGAGTTGGCATCGACCTGATGAAGAATCGATGCAAGGCTTACATTGGTCCGTCAAGATGAATCCAGACTTAGACTTTCAAAGGCGCGCTCGGAGAATCACTCTGCCAATACGAACATCGCTAAGGTGGGTGGCTCCGATGAACCCGTCTTTGCTTAGCCTAGACGCATAACAATACGGATACTATTGCTAGAATCGCTAGGCGATAACACCGCGCATGCTAATAAATGAATGACTCAACACACCTAGCTAAGGGAATAATCCCATCTTGTATGTTTGTTTAGAACATGGAAAAGAACTCGGCAAATATAGAAACTCTCGTACCGCGCTCTACGCTCGTGCTAAGGCACAAGCTTACATGCAAGTTTCCTATGCGATCAACAATGAAACAATAAACGGTTTATAACAAAGAAACGGAAGACTATCGACATAGTCGTTCCGAGTAGAGTATAGCAACATTGGAAAACTTTGAGACCGATGGGTCGCCAAGACGACTCCCGCACGGGAGTTGCATAATGAATGAATAAATGAACGAATAAGTGAATGAATGAATCCACGAATGAATGACATGAATAAGTGAAAAATGAATGAATGAATGAACAAGTGAAAGAAAGAAATGAAAGAGTGAATACAAGATAAGACCTGAAAGAATGGTTAGCGACAGGTATGACGGGCACGTGCAACAGGGCTCGCTACCCGCGCTGCACGGACGCCAACCTGGTCGATAATGCATTATGGCTCAAGACAGCCGTTATGTTAAATGACAAGTCAATACGAAATGGTCGTGGACAAACGGTACGGGTGATGGGGGGGAATACCGTGGCCGTCATGAGGAAGGATTCTGCGACACGGGCGATGGAGGGGAATACCGGGGCCGACCTAGGCAGAATCAGACATGGGGCTTACAGGCTGTTTTGAGTGGGGGCTCGGCCACTCAAGGAGATGTAAGGCCAAGCATTTCAAGAGACTATCAAGGTGTACCAGCCATCACGCTTCGATATGTAAGAATGCCCACGAGAATGTCCAAAATGGCTTGTGATGCCAGCGACCCGTGCATGTAGATTAAGTGGGCTATGCTGGTGGCAATCCACGTGCAAGTCCTTGCATTGAAACAAGTAGTCTAAGTTAACTAAATGAAGTGCCTCTTGAACATGCTTGAAATGTAACACCCTGAACATGCTGGAAATGTAACACTCTGAACATGCTTGAAATGTAACATCCTGAACATGCTGGAAATGTAACACTCTGAACATGCTTGAAATGTAACACTCTGAACATGCTTGAAATGTAACACACCAAATGATAAGAGTGCCTTATGCAAGTGAGTTAGATAACGTGCCCACGACGTGCTAGAACCTGAGGCAGGGACATGCCCTTAACATTGAATGTTTACATGAATCACGTTAAGTTACTACATATGAATTGTTGACTAACTTGGTTTAATTTGGGACAGGAAAGGCCGGACGGTAAGTATGGATAAGTCGTACATGCATTTTCATGCAGACACTTGAATTCGACAACACGAGATAGGTTACGAAATATGCCATAAAACTGATCCTAAGGCAAGATTAGAAAGACAATGAATGATAGATGATGCACAAAAGTAAATGGAACGTGTTTGGTAATGATGGCATTGTGGGCGAACTAGCCTTCCCCCCAGTGCATAATAATGTACTGATAACCCCACAGTCTGCTTGCAGGATGCAGGAGACGTCATCGGGTGCGGAGCTTCCCTCGAACGTGCTAAGGCACGGAGCTATCTCTGGAGCCTTGGAGCGTTGCAAGGAGCTGGAGCACCATATACAGGACATAATGTATCGGAACATCGCCATGAATCATTCCATGTTGTAAGCCATTTGGCACGTCTTTTATGTTTCAGAGAGAGA
Source organism: Iris pallida (assembly GCA_029216955.1). Classification (NCBI taxonomy): domain Eukaryota; kingdom Viridiplantae; phylum Streptophyta; class Magnoliopsida; order Asparagales; family Iridaceae; genus Iris; species Iris pallida. The sequence continues at coordinate 17,910,252 of JANAVB010020999.1, forward strand.
GCTTGAGAGACTTGTAAACTCAGCCTAGCGCCGCTTGTAAACTTCTTGACTATCAATAAAGAGTTTGAATTCGCTTCTACTTGTGTTCATTTACATTCCGCTGCAAATGGGGACACTCTGTGCGACTCTGTGGCCTAGCTCAAATCGACCGTTTTTGGACTTGGCCTTGCACGGGCGCAACCTAGGCCCGTGCGGCATCACGCCTTAGCGAGGACGATCGCTCCTACGGGAGCGGGGCGTGACAGGCGCTGCTGCTGAAAAACTTTTAGGAAAACCACTTTTTACTCTTTTTTCAAACCAATATTTAAACATTGGTTTTGAGGAAAAAAAATTTGGGGAAATAAAACTGGTGGAAAAGAGCCAAACATGTTTTAGGCCAATTTTTGAGTTTAAACTCAAAACAATGGTCCAAAACAGACATCCAAACAGACCCTTAGTGTCTTTTAAAAGATGGATCTTCCCGTTCACTAGTACATGTTGTGTACTGACCCACGTTGCGAGCACCATTTCAGATACAAGGCACATGAAGATATTGAGATACTTGCTAGATGGTGCTGAGGCATTGGATGCTCGACGTGCAACATGAAGATGTTTGACCGAGAATTGCTTGATTGGTTATAAAAGACATGATGTATGGAATGATAAGATCCTTGCGAGCTAGAGAGATCATGAGTATTGTAAGCCAACATGGCATAGAGAATTCTATAACAAGTATAGGAATATTCGTAGCGATTTCTGCAAATTGAACCACTCGTTAGGAATAGAGAATTTTCAAACCTATCTCTCTAAGGGCAAAATCAAGCAAATCAGAATATAACTTTTCAATGATGATAGGACTAGACCAAACATGATGTATTTAGGATATAGTCTCAATATCATTCGGATACCTATGTATGCCTAAATTATTTCAACTTAGAACCATGCCTCGCCAATGCGCAGTTGGCTGCAGTGAACCCACATTTTTTATAATTCAGATAAATGATTACAGCGTGCAATTGCCTCGCCATAGTAGGTTATCAAATATAGTCTCGACTTTATCCATGAGAACTTCAAAGAAGCATATGAACACTTCAAGCAAGTTCTGAATTAATAAAGGAGATTTAATCACAATAGGAAGAGTTTAGTGTAAATATCAGTTCTTGAAGTGCAAATATATGTTTTGAGAATCGAACGATCAATTACCAGAAGGAAGAAAAGAAACTATAATGAATTAATTAAGCCAAGAGGAGTATCTGTTCTCCGACTTTTTCCTATTTCGGTAATATTCAATGAATGAGGATAGAAATTTAGACTTTGGATTGAACAAAAACTGACTCAGGATAATTGAGCTGGGTTCAATATTGAGTAGAGTAAATAAAAATTATATTCCTATATATATATATATATATATATGTATATATATATATATATATATATATATATATATATATATATATTGGTGATACTCTAGTTTGATAGAGGTTTAATAGATTTGTTAAAGGAGGAGTTTGAAACACTATTCTTAAACTCTAAATAGCAATTGGGACTTAGTATTCAACGCGTTAGACTTATGTTCCTTCCCTCCAACTCGTGCAACTGAGGCACGTCTCGATAGAGTATTCAATGTTCTATAGCTCGTGCACTGAGGCACTCGCGTCGATATGGTCTTTCAATGTTCTAGCATTCTAACTCGTGTACGGGTCACGAAATGACTTGTGCACTGAGGCACTCGCCCTTGCGATATTCAATTTTTCATAGCAACTCATACATTTGATGCATGATTCATTTCAATTTGTTCTATCTAGTGTTCGACACACACTATGTTTATCTCTCTATCGAGCCACGTCCGTGGTCTCGATAGGTCAACTCAGTATACAACGATATATTTACTTAGGCATGAAGGATAGAAAAGAGAAGTCAATGTCTCCCCACCTTGAGCCGATATGCCTTGTCGTTTCGCCGAGCCGATGCGGCTCGATTTCATAACTTCGTTGCACGGCCAACTCTCCTGACTTAGCCATTCGTGCACTCCATGCTTCGTTGAATTATACGACCGATTTGGTTTACCGTGCCAACGCCTCAGTCCGTCGCAAGGCGACAATTGGTTTTGCGAACCCTTTTCTGAATAAGGCAAAATGCCGACCTCTAATATTTTAGCGTAAACGTATAGCCTGCACACGAAACCAACTAAAATCAATACTTGTTCGAATGGGTCAAACGCCTTGCGTTGATTCGATTTCTTAGAATCTTCGAACCGACTTAATGCTTCTCTCGACCAACTTAAATGGGTATGGTTGTGAGTGTAGGTAGGTGAAAGAGAGAGAGAGAAAGATATATTTGTGAAAAAGAAAGAGAGAGAGATATTTGTGAAAGAGAGATACTTGTGAAAGAGAAAGTTGAGGGAGAGAGAGTTCGGCTAGGGGTGTACTGGTAATATGGGAGAGGGGGTGAGGTATTGTACAAAGGAAAAATGGGTATGGTTGTGAGTGTAGGTAGGTGGAAGAAAGAGAGTGAGAGTGAGAGAGAGTTTGAAGAGAGAGGGGAAGTATGGGTTCGGCTGTAGAAAAATAGGAGAGAGAGAGGGTATGAGGAAAGTGTAGGTATGGTGTGGGTGTGTGCATGGGTTGAGTCCAAATATGTCGAGTTGGATCACAAGTTGGTCTCATGGAATTAAATGACTCAAATTAGTCATTTATAAACAAGGATAAATGAATAGCATACGAGGACTCAATTGGATGGAACACATGTGGGATGTGTGTAGTAGGCTTAAAATGATCCGTGTCCATATCTTGGATCGACAAGTTTGGGTTGGAATTGTGTCTCAAAATCAAGTTGGAAGTAAATATGACTCCGTGGGATAAATCGAGATTTGATCAAATATCCGGAAAGTTGTGCGATAAAAATTAATGAAGCACAAGAAGGTGTATCTGAGTGGGACACGAAGGTCATGAGCGAAGAGTGTCTCGAGTAGATCATGCATGACAAGTTGGTTTGGAGAAAATGACTAGCCTTGTGCTCATAAATTAAAAGTTACGGCAACGTGCATATAATGATCAAAAATAAAAAGTAGGAATTTAATAATAACTAAAAATGATCAAATGGCCTATATTGACCCGAAAGTTCTGCGATGCAAATAGAGCACAAGAGAATAAGTTGAGTGGGACATGATATATCAACATGAATATAAACTTGTCTAGATCAAAACTCACGAAGGACGTTTTAAGAGAATGACATCTCTTGTGCTCCAAAAATCAAAGTCACGGAAAAGTATATTTAATGATCAAAATAATTATAATTAAAATATCTATTGGAAATAATTACTTTAATAAAATTTAAAATAATCCCTAAAATCCAGGGGGGGCTTACAGAGCCGATGCGGCTCGATTTCATAACTTCGTTGCACAGCCAACTCTCTTGACTTAGCCATTCGAGCACTCCATGCTTTGTTGAATTATATGACCGATTTGGTTTACCGTGCCAACGCCTCAGTCCGTCGTAAGACAACGATTGGTTTTACGTACCCTTTTCTGAATAAGGCAAAATGTCGACCTCTAATATTTCAGCGTAAACGTATAGCCTGCACACGCAACCATCGAATGGGTCACTATATTTTCAGCGTAAACGTAAACGTATAGCCTGCACACGCAACCATCTAATATTTCAGCGTAAACGTATAGCATGCACACGCAACCTTTTCTGAATAAGGCAAAATGTCGACCTCTAATATTTTATGAGATCTTTTATTTCCATCTATTTAAATTTTCTATTCCAAGTCACTATATTTTTATTGGTCCACATGGAAGCCACGTGGGATGGCTCATTTAAGAGTATGAGCCTATGGCTCATATTCCGTTTTTCCATATATATATATATATATATATATATATATATATATATATATATATATATATATATATATATATATATATATATTGTCATTGGTGATACTCGAGTTTGATAGAGGTTTAATAGATTTGTTAAAGGAGGAGTTTGAAACACTATTCTTAAACTCTAAATAGCAATTGGGCCTAGAATCTAATAGAGATAGGGAAGAAGTCAATCCCTCGAAAAATGTGGGTTCCTTTTAGTCATTCTTGGAACACTAAGAGATGCGACGAAGATATGCGAACACAATATCGACCTATGATTTGATTAGGCTGTTGGAGTCTAGTCTGCTTTTGGTAAGAATAAATTTTGGAGCCCAAATATTGTAAAGATTTGATTTGATATGATTTAAAAATCTACATTAAATATATGATTTGATTAGATTTACAAATTTATATCAAATATTTAATTTGACCATATTTGGACGTCCATAATTGGTGATGGGATATAATCTACATCGTTGGTTGTTGGTGGACAGTCAGATCTGATGGTGGGCTACTTTTATGATTTTCTAATCCGAAAATTTGGTTTCTCATCCTATTTATATGAGGTAAGGGTGAAGGCACAAAGATACAGTACAAAGTGGAGATTGGGGGTGGTCGTCCACAAGAAATCTAAGAGAAAGCTCGTGCTTTGCTCTTACGACTTCGTTATCCAAGACAGAAGAAAGAAGATATATAATCGAGGAGTAGTCAACTTTGGTTAGGGAGATTGATGTGGGTTGGTGAGTGATTTCAATTGTAATTTCTTTCTTTTCTTCTTGAGTGTGGTGATGGGGTTGAACCTATTAGGGCAAATAGTTTAATATTATTTTTGTCAATCTTGTAATTTTATCTGAGTTATATATATTAGAATTTGTGCAGGTAACGTACGTAGTCACCTCCGTATACTTGTCTTTATCTGTACTTGGTGTTCGTTAGAAGGGGATTGGTTATCTCGGGTGGGTTGGCCTAAGTTTTCGCTGCGACAACATTTTAGACACGATATCGGAGTGTAGAAGGTCGTGTCCGATTCCTAATATGAGCATCCTATCTTGCAGGCTCGTAGTAGTATGATTAATCCTAGGTCTCATAAAGAGAGGGTTGCTCTTTGTGGAGAAATTATTCTATGAGCCGGGCTCATCATGCATCCTTCAATGCCACCCCCATTGGATCCCATTGGATCCCATTCGGATGAATGCATGTACAAATTCCCATGCAATCCAATGGATGACATGGAAGGTGCATGGTGAGCTCGGCACATAGAATAATTTCTCCTCTTTGTGGTTGTAAATTTTTTGTAAGTTTTCTCACGATTGATTCAATAAAGTATTTCATGACCAAAAGGTGTTAATTTGGCTATAAAGGACAAGTGTGCCCTAGGGTAACATAACTCCAAAATCTATAGAAAGTAGGGTATAGTAATCCTCCATTCATTTCAAAAAGGAAAACGAAAGAATTTTCCTCCCAAAATTTAATTAGTAACCATAAAAGATTTGAAAGATTCCTTGTCTAATTCTACTAAAGTCTTCTCCCCTGTTTTGTTTTGTTTTGATTTGTTTTCCTTTCGATTCGTAAATTCAACTAGATTTGAAGATATATATATATATATATATATATATATATATATATATATATATATATATATATATATCACATTAGTGTTAAGTATGGGATTAGCATAGAAAAAAGAAGGGAGAGTATATAAAGGAGAGATCTCTCTTAAGTAAACAAAACACTCTTATAAACTTTATTGATACCATATAAACTTGTGTAGAAAAACACAGATGCATGCAAGGGAAGCAAGCAAGCAGTTTCTAGCTAATTCTTCGTGCATGCATTTGGATCCGATGACATTACATTAGATTAGGCCGACCTTTATTATAAGCTAGCAGGGCCCATTGATTGGATGGGGGTGGCCGACCATAAATATAAATATATATGTATGTGTATATATTGATGATTAGTTAGTTACTGGTTGGTTATATCAACATTGGAGTATTTCGCGCTGCATAGGCCGTCAGTGCTGGTTGTAGTCGCTGCCTTCATCTGGGTGCACTGCGCCCGCATTTCAGCTGTTGCGTCACTGATACATTGTACACACTTTGCTACTTCCAAGCCGTTTGCGCAGGTCGATTTGCCATACACGTCGGGGAATGTCAGATGTGCGGTGTACACACCTCCGTTCGCCGTCGCGATCCTCATTCCCTCAAGAATGGTATCCACATTGGCAGCAAAGCCGGCGTCTCCATTGTACGACTCGGTGTTGACGCAGGTGGTGGCGGCCTGAACGCCAACAAGCATCTCCCAGCTGCTCATACTCGCTAGAAGAGCCACCACCACGACGAGTGTGGTCTTGGTCATGGATGAAGAAACCATATCTAATCTATAATTAGCTGTTCTGTTCACTCCCTCTCTCTCTAGTCTCTCTCTACTTGTTCTTGATTCTCCTTTACTTGCAATGTATTAATACTGATGTTAATTGGTCTTTCTTATATATAGACATGGATTTTTGTGTGGTTATATCTGGACCTCTCCTTAATTACTACGGCAGGCGAACCACCACAATTAAATATCGTAATTGGCCTCTCTAATTTGGATCTTCTGGCCACGATCAACTTTAGTGCTTGTTGTCAATTGCATGATCGATGATATCAATGATGATTTTTATAAGCAATGTTTCTTTCTCTTTCACCTAAATATAAATTGGGTTCTTTTCCATAATTTCAAACACTTTTCAATTTTTAGCGTCTTGAATATGGAGAAGTTCCAGCATTTATCAGTATCTGATTTGAATTTTGCTAAATTTTGCCCCATAAAAGCTGTTCTTAGAAGATACAAAATATATTTTACCCAACAACGGGAGTGGATTAATTATATGTGATGGAACATTTAGCTAGCTCACAATGTTGCACCCAAGGCCGGCCCGAGGGTTGGGTTGTCCTATCTTGAAACTAATTTTGGTTGTCCCTTGATCCTTATTGTCAGCTGGTCTTGGTGGTCATCCATGACCCTGACATTTGGTGGGATCATGCTGAGCCAGAGAGGGGTTGCCCAAGTTCCAAGTCTTGTCCGGCTTACCCCAGGGCCGGCCCTGGTTTTACCCTGAACAATTCAAGTTATCCTTTCTTTGTGGCATCTCTTGTGTTACCATACAAACGACTTGATGTCAACAAAGTCTTCATGAACAGTTTCTTGGAGGACAAATTAAGTCTACATGTCTAAATTGTTGAGAAAGAGGTCGACAACCCAATAGAAGTTTTTTTCACACTGATGGTAGTGAAGAATGTATAACTCACATGAATATATGCAAATTTTTTGTGAGATCCACGGAATCGAGAGGCAACTTACATCAGCTTTACTCCTCAACAAAATTGTGTTTGCGAGAGGAAGAACCACACTATTCTGAATATGGTGCGAAACCTTTTTGACAAGGAGTGGTATTTCAAAGAATTTATGGCTCGAAGCTATTAACTCTGGATCATTCATATTCTGAATAGAAGTATCACACTTGTTTAAAACATGACACGGGAGGAAGCATGGAACCGACAACGACCAATGGTAGATAATTTCAGAATTTTTGGGTGTGTTGCTTATGCCCATATTCCAGACCAAAAGAGAAAAAAGCTAAGATGATAAGGGAGAGAAATGCATTTTTTTTCTTGGTGTACTGATCAATCAAAGAGATAATCTTCGAAAAGGGCAGAAAATAATTGGTGTGAAGTTGACTAGTACAAGGCGCGTTTGGTAGCGAAGGGGTATAAGCAAGAGTTCGATGTTGATTACAAAGAAGTCTTTGCGCCAGTTGCAAGGCTTGACAAATTCATATTGGTAATATTTACATTGGCAACACAAAACTCATGACCTATTTTTCAGTTGGATGTGACCTAGGTGACTATTGATAAACCTCTTGTTAATGTTAAATTTGGAAATGAGCATAAGGTGTACTAATAAACTAAAAAAGAAGAAGCTCTATATGGACTAAAACAAGCTCCACGACCTTGGCATAGAGGAAGCATTTCAAAAATGTCCTTACGAACATGCACTTGTCATAAATATTGAAGATGGAGGAAAATGTTCATTGTTTGCTTATGTGTAGATGATTTAATTTACGCTGGAAGTGATAGAGCCATGTTTGGAAAATTTAACAAAACCATGATGGTTGAATTTGAAATGTCTGATCTCGGTATGATGCGTTATTATTATTCGTATCCAAGTGGTGCAGTCATCTACTAGATTTTTTATTTCTCAAAAGAAGTATGTGTGAGGATTTTAGACAAGTTTCAATAGAAAGATTGTAATCATGTGAGCACACGTTGAGTTTGGCGTAAAGCTAAACAAAGATAATGGAGGAAAGGAGAAATTATTCTGTAGGACGGGCTCACCACGTGGCAGTGGTGAATGGTCAACTCGTCTAATGGTATAATGACACATCGTAATATCAAAAGCCATTTTTTGTAATCCTGTCTTAATGATATTTGGCAATTGTATTAGTTTCTTTTTTTACTTTTGATATTATCATGCCATTATATCGTTGGACGGACTCACCATTCAATACTGTCACATGATGAGCTCGTCCCACTGAATTATTTCAAGGAGGAAAGAAGGTTGACAATACCCTTTAGAAGGAGATGAGGAGCCTAATGCATTTGATTGCAATAAGGCCTGATATAATGCATACTGTTAGGGGTGGAACTACATAGGGGGCTGGGGTGGGTGGCCCACCCCAAAATTTGTATTTCCTTTTTCCTATATATATATATATATATATATATATATATATATATATATATATATATATATATATATATATATATAGTCCATACCTACTCCACCCTAGTCCACTCTAAACCATCCGAGATCGAATTTCTGATTCTGTGGAACTACATAGGGGGCTGAGGTGGGCTCCAGCCCACCCTAAAAATTTTATTTCCTTTTTGTTTCTATATATATTTTCTTGTTTTCTTGTTTTTGGAGCCCACCCCAAAAAAATTATTTCCTTTATTTTCTATATATATATTTTTTTCTTTTTTATCCGTCAGTCCATACCTAGCCCACCCTAGCTAGTGCACTCAAACCCACCCGATATCAAATTTCTGGCTCTGCCCTTGCATACTGTAAGTGTTCTTAGTAGATACATGAGTGCCCATCAGAAAGACGTCTTTTGGCTGCCAAAAGGATTTTTGGGTACTTGCAAGGTACTACTAAGGAGTTTGGGTTGTTCCAATTAAAAGAATTAGGGAGAGAAGTCAGATTTAAGGCTCTCCAAAAATCTTGTTCTGCCTAAGCAAACATATAGAAGTAAAAAATATCACTTCTTGAGGGATCTAATGAATAATGGAGTCATTGATCTAATTTACTGCAGAAGTGAAGACCAGATTTCGGATATTTTAACCAAGCCTCTCAAAATTTTAGCATTTCACAGGCTCAGAAAGTTGCTTGGTGTTTGTACTTCAGATGATTCAATTAGAGAGATGGTGCTTCGAAGTTTGGTTCTTACTAAACTCAATGTTATGTCTAGGACATGAGTTTAAAGGAGGGATTGTTGACTAAATTATTGATGTGAGCTAGTATTGAGATTTATCTTCTAATAACATTTCTGTTGAGAGTCAATAAGGGACTTTTAGTCCCACATCGGAATATGTAGTATGTAGAGGAGCTAGACTCCCTATAAGTAGTGAAGTAGTCCATCAATAAAATAACTCAACTATTATTTTCTACATGGTATCAGAGCCATAACTCTCTCTCTCTCTCTCTCTCTCTCTCTCTCTCTCCACAAAACAAAAATTTTCCTCCCCCCCAGCCGCCGACTCGCTCCAGCCCTCCGACCCTACGCTCCAGCCCCACCGCTGCCCCTCTCTTGCCGGCCGCTCCACCCGCTGCCCCTCCCTGGCCGCTCCAGCCCCACCGCTGCCCCTCTCTTGCCGCTCCCCCCTGCTCCAGCCCCCCTCTCTTGTCGCTGCCCCGCTCCAGCGACCTCAGCCCCCCCCCCCTACAGCCCCCTCTCGCGCCCCCCTCTCCAGCACCCTCCCGCCCCCCATCCAGCACCCTCCCGCCCCCCTACAGCACCTCCCCCCCCTCCAGCACCCCTCCAGCACCCTCCCGCCCCCCCTCCTAACCCTAGCCTCTCTTGCCATGGAAATCCTAACCCTAGCCCTAGCCCTAGCAGCCCCATCCAAACCCTAACCCTAACCCTAGCCGTCAAAAAAAAAACCCTGGCGTATTTCGAAGACAGTCGAGATGTCAAATACTTTATTTGCACCGACTCTGTTCCTAGATTGCGCCGTTTGGAACTAACAAATGTTTATTTTGTTATTCCTCCTTCACATCGGGATCTATACAGAGACTGATCATGTCTTCTCTGGTGTCCTGACGTGTTCATGCGCGCGCCGGTGCTGGCCAAGTTAGTAGCGCATTCGTAAAGTCTCTGACGTCGAAGAAGACGACGAAGTTGGGGAAGTTGTCGACTCCGACGTCGAAGAAGCCGACGAAGACGACGAATAGGGTTCACAGTTGAAGAAGCCATGGATTCGATCAGTGGCAAACTGACGGCCGAAGAGATGAAGGCCTTGGTTGATGATATCTTATCAAAAAGATTAACCGAGGTAACCCCACGTGTGATCCATACTGATGTGGATCCGTCCCCTTACAAAATAGGGAAATTGGAGCAGCTGGAGACAAAGTTGGAAGGAACGTCCAACTACTTAAAGTGGTCGCGGCAGGCGCTGTGGACACTGAAGGGACGTGGCTTGGTTGGCTATGTCACTGGCCAAGCCAAGGCGCCAGCCGATCACTCCGCCAAGGAGTTTGCTGTTTGGGAGATTGTTAACAACGTCATGGCTGGGTGGTTGACTGCCTCTTTAACCGACCAGGTGTCGGGCAATGTCGAGGCAATGGAGGCTGCTGCTGATATATGGCAAACTCTAAAAGATATGTACTCCGGCTCCGACAACCCTATGCGAGTCTTTCAACTGCAAGATGAACTCGATAGGGTGGCCCAAGACGAACGTACCATCTCTGAGTACGCGGCCCTGTTGAAGAAGTACTGGTCTGATCTGGATCATTATGATCCTCTTGGGATGGAAGATGCACAGGTCGAACCGGCATTCGCGAAGTACTTTCAGACGTTTCTGGCTTATATTTTCTGGCAGCGTATGATGAAATTCCTGAAGGGACTACACCCTGTATTTGAGCAGAGACGGAATATCCTCCTATCCCAACCCACGCTTCCGACCTTGGAAGAAGCTATAGCTGTTATGACACAGGAAGAAGCTCGACTGAAGTTGATGTCCAACAAGGGCTCCTACCAGGGGGAGCAAGCCGTGGTTGAAAAGTCTGCCCTTGCTGCCTTCAATCAACCTCCATCTATGGGTGGTGTTTGCCACAATTGTGGTGACTCCGGACATTACATCCGATTTTGTCCAAAACCCTTGCGTAATCAGTCTAATGATCGAGGACGGGGTCGTGGAGGCCGACGTGGTAGTAGAGGAGGATATGCTGGTAGAAGGGGCGGACACAAAGCAAATCTGGCGGAGGAAGGGGGAGAGAATCAACTGGCTGAAATAACCCTGCTTGAGCGGGAGTTCCTTGAAAAGTTGCGAGGCACAAAGCTGGGTTCGGCCGACAGTCCTGGGGCATCTTCGACCTCGGGAGATCACATCACTTGCTTTGCCCAAACCAGCACCGGTGATTCTGCACGTGCTCTTGCATCTATCCATCAGCCAGGATGGATTATGGACTCTGGGGCATCTCGCCATGTCACGGGGTCCCGTGGTGCGTTTCAGGAATATACTCACCTACCATTGTCGGAGAATATTCAGACCGCTGATGGTACATCCAGTCCTGTAATGGGTAAAGGCACTGTCGCATGCACCCCTTCCATCACTCTAACCAATGTCTTACATGCTCCGTCTTTTTCTATCAATCTTCTATCCATTAGTGCCATTATACTTGATCTTAACTGTACTGTTTCCTTTGACATTCCTACGGTGACTTTTCAGGAGAAAGGGACAGGACGACGACTTGGGACTGGCACATGGCATAAGGGGCTGTGGTATTTAGACAGGACTGGACTCGACAATGCATTGGCATCCTTGGTAGCAGACGCACCACCAGAAGCTTCCTGTCGCAGTGTTGAAGCCGACTTGCTACTCCACCACCAACGTGTCGGTCATTCTTCTTTTAGAGTTCTTAGTCGCATGTATCCGTCCTTATATCAAAGGGCTAATAAAGAGAAGTTATTTTGTATTGCTTGTGAGTTGGGAAAACATACCAGAAGCTCGTATGTGAGCACGGGGAATAGGAGTTCAGCTGCTTTTGACATGATACATTCGGACGTATGGGGCCCTTGTCCTACAACCGGAATTAACGGCTTTCGATGGTTCCACTACCAAAATTTATCGTTTTAGCGACGGCCCCATCCGTCGCTAAACCGACGGTAATTACTATTAGCGACCGATAACCGACGGATTTTGGCCAAAAAAATTCGTCGGCAATCAGCTCGTCGCTAATAACGGTCCGTCGCTAAGTTGTCGTCACATGACGGAATAGCGACGGATTGTCGACGTCACAATACGAAGTATTAGCGACGCATTTTCGACGGACTGTCGTCCATTTCAACTATTAAGTACTGAACTGTGTAGACAACAGCGACGTAAAATTTCGTCGGTAACCCGTCGTAACAGCGTATCAGAGCGTATCGTTCCGTCGCGCATCCGTCGGTATTCGTCGGTAACGAACGACGGATTAGCGACGGCGTGCTGACGGACTATCCGTCGATCAGGTTCTGGAAATGCTTGGCATTTCCAGCACCATGGCGACGGAAGAGTAGTCGCTAATCCGTCGCTACCACGTCGCCACAGCGACGGATTACTGACTGATTATCCGTCGCCATGATTCTGGAAATGTCATGCATTTCCAGAACCATGTCGACGGATTATCCGTCGCTAAGCAGTCGCTAGATCGAGCGACTGCTTAGCGGCTGATTATCAGTCGCCCTGGCGACGGATAGGCCGTCGCTATTCCGTCGAAGTTTATACCACCAGAACCTTGCCGACGGATAATCCATCGATCATCCGTCGCTACCTGGAACACTTTAAAAACTCCAGATAGCGACGGCTAATCCGTCGACAAACCGTCGGCAACTGGGATTATTCGTCGCTAAACGGTCACTAGTCCGTCGCTAACTGAGTTTTTTGGGAAAAAAATTGCAGCACTTTCCTTGTTCACAAATATATGCATAAACCAAACTAATATATAATGCACGCCAATTATCCAACAATCACACAGACCAAATATATAATGCACACCAATTATCCAAGAATCACATAGACCAAATATGCACATACGAATTTAATGCACACCAATTATCCAAGAATCACAGACCAAACCAAATTAATAGAAAATAAATATCAATTATCCTAAAGATTAACATAATATCCGGTGCTATAAGCCGATTATAGCACAATTAGTTCAAAGCTCTCACAAATAATCTAAATTTTCTTAATACAATATTTTAAGAAGGAGGAGGTCGATTTTCCGGTGGTGGTAATCCCATATGCGACCGACGAATATACTCCTCCACAAGGTACGGAGGCAAGCCGTCGTAGACACTGTTTGGAAGTCGGCGTAGCTGCTCTGCGGACATGAGATCCATGAGTGACGTCACAGTCGTAGGCGGTACCACAGGGGCATCAGGGTTGAAAGAAAGATGGCCCACGGAAGACGGACCGACACCTGCAATCGACGGACCAGTAGAAGACGGACGAGCACCATCAGCAGACGTACCGGCAGCAGCAGACGGACCGGCAGCAGCAGACGTAGGCGGAAAGTACGTGGCAAATTGCTCCCACAAGGACGACACCGCCTCGTGCAGCTGCGTAAGCTGCAACCTAACATCATCGTCTGCCCGGGCCACGGGAGGAGGCGGTGTCGGTGGAAATCTCTGCGTCGCCATATGCAATGGCCCTAGGGAGCCGACTCCGTATAGGAACCCTTTCTTAAAGCCGCCAACGGTATCTACGAACAAGTCGTTCCGAACGGCCAAAGAAGAGGGCGTCTGGAAGGGCGTCGTTTCACCGACATCCTCGGTGTCAGTTAACTGAGCCCGACTAAGGTCCTCACGATACGCAGCCTATCAAATGAATGTGTTTATATTATAAGATTTACCTAAGTTGTAATCTAAATCCTATGTTTCACTAAGTTAAGTGTGAATCCTAAGTTTACCTAAGTTATAGTTCGAATACTTTTAATTCTAACGTTAATCTCATAAACATAAGTACTTACATCAGTCTCCTTGGCCCTCTCGTCGACGAAGCTCCCATCCTTCCGTCTTTTGTGCGTATGCTGGAACACGTCGTGCATGGTGACCGATTCTGGCGCCCTTTCCTCCTTCACCGTCCGTTGGGCCTGCATACGAAATTTTCGTAGAAACTAATTAACTCCTTTAATTAATAATACCTAATTCGATAGTGAAATAAATTTACGGTTGCTCACCAGATCTGCAAGTGTCGCTGCGTGGGACCTTGATCCCCCCGTATGAAGGCCCGCGACAGATCGGTTCACCTTCGCCTTCGCCGATTTCTCCTTGTACGCAGGGGTATCCATCATGCCTAAGAGGTCCTCATAATACTCCTGCCGGATCCAATTCGGCCTCGTATGCCCCATTTTTAGGTCATGAATCATATCATGTATCTTCTTCGAGCAAGCGCTTCTGTAGGTCCTGCGGATCCCCTCCTCGCGATGGGGGGCCACCAGTACGTTGTCTAACACAGAAAATCAATTATCACGTAATTTAAAAAATGGTTGATTAAAGAATCACATAGACTTAACCAAAAGATATAGATATATACCCTCAACTCGTCGAGCCAGACGTACTGCACGTTTGGGGGCACCGACGAAAAGTTGAGGTAGGGACCGTGGAAGTTAGCCCTGATAATTTCTCCAAGGGCCCTGCCAACATTAAACGAAAAAAACCTACAAAGAAGAAACGACTGGATTATTAACTTGAATAAATGAAAGAAATTTAATAAATTAACTTAAATTTACTTACGAGGTCCCCGCGGGCCATAGCTCTCATCGGAACTCGCCTCTCGGCCTCTCTGGTGCCGTCGGAGGATCCGCGGGTCCGCGTATGTACTCCCCAGTAACCGGATGGAATCGAGTATGGGGGTACTCCGGGGCCCACTGTACAGTAACTGGGACATCCCCTGGTGGATCCGTTGCTGGTGGTTCCGATAGCGGATCGGATCCGCTAGCAGATCCGGACTCATGCCTCGATGAAGTGGTCGATCGAGGGCGGGATGCGTCTGTGCCCGGGGTACTCTCCGGGTCGAGCTCGCTCGATGGGGTCACATCCCGGAAACTTTGAATGCGACCACGACCACCAGCACCAGTACGACCACGACCACGACCCGCACCACCACCACCACCACCACCACCACCACCACCACCACCACCACGACCAGCACCACGACCACGGCCAGCCATCATGACCTGTAAATAGAACACATAAACATAATTAACAATATAAAAGTGTAAATGGATATAAAAAACTAAACTAAAATATACATACCACCAGTAGGGAGACGAGTGCCGCCGCGACGAAAAAGACTAGGAGTGCCATCTGCAATAAGTAAATAATCGAATGAAAAAAACATGAATTCACGTAATTGCTTTTATGAGGTCAAACTTAATTCACGTAATTGGAAGTGTTTTTAATATACAACAATATTTAACCTAATCATCGTCTTCGTTCTCATCCTCGGCCTCGTCTTCATCATCATCCTCCTCATCCTCATCCTTATCTTTATCGTCGATTTCATCTGTATCCTCATCCCCATCAAATTCTTCTTCTTCTTCTTCTTCTTCTTCTTCTTCTTCTTCTGCCTCAAAATTTGGGACAAGACGCCTCTTTCTCCCCTGGTTGACAGCTAAGTCTTGTGTATCAACCTCTTCCTCCCCTCTATTTTTCTCAACAATATCTTCAACATCCATTGTATCTGAGTGTTGTCCCAAGTATTGGGACTTTTCGATCTGGTCCTCTTGGTATGCTGGGTCTCCAACGTTGAATGTATTTCTAGATTTAATCTTGCATACTGCCCACCAGTCAAATCGATCTCTACGATACCTTGGGTAGCTTGTATAGTAGACTTGAACAGCCTGATTTGCTATCGCAAATGTATCGGACCCTCTATACCTCCTGCGATGATTTATATCGACGAATCCAAATTGTTTATCGATTCTCCAACCGATATTTGGTGTCATATCGAACCACTCACATTTGAACATCACAATATGCATATCATATGGGCCAGTATATTGTAAATCTACAATATCCCGAAGCACTCCATAATAGTCAAAGTCCGGCTCGTCGTCATAGACGGTGCCTCTTATGCAAACACCGGAATCCTTGGTATTGATGCCGTCATTGATAAATTCGACATTTATAGCATTCTGAGTTGACTTAAACCTGAAGCCATTAACGACATAGCCTGGCCAAGTCTTTATTTGCTTCTTCGGTCCCAGTGCCAGATAACGAACACTCTCATGAGTGAGTGTTGTTTCAGGCAATAAAATCTGTAAACAAATATTTATAATTTAAATGTTTCAGATTATATATTAATAATCTCAATTATAATCACAGTTACTTACGTATTTGCGAAACCATGACGGAAATGTACAATCAACCTCTCTTTGAAGTCCCTCATCGGTAATATCGGGTCTCCTCATTTTGACTTCATCTCTAAATACACTATTAGAGAAAATAAGAATATATAAGTGTAGTCACTTACTTCATCAAATTTGAGATTATAACGAGTGCAAGTGTACTGACTTACTTCTCCAAATCTCTCACTTCTTGTATGTCACAGTTTAACAAGACATATCGGTGAGCGGCATCATACTCGTCGTCTGTCAACCACCGTCTTTTACTAGCCCCAACAGGCTTGCCCCTTACATTGAATCTTCCTCCATCCTCAACGTCCTCGTCATTCCTTTGAGGTCTATTTCGATTTGTTTTAACATGAGTATCGAAATAAATGGAGCAGAAGTTTGACACCTCTTCGATAAGATATGCTTCGCATATCGAAGCCTCTATATGAGCTTTGTTGCCAACTTTCTTCTTTAGATGGTGTAGGTATTTAGAGAGAGAAATTATCTTGAGAATTAAGAAAGAATTTTAAAACCCACTGAAATTCAGCTTAAATTATATCGATATTTATGTACCTTTCAAATGGGTACATCCATCGATAATGAACAGATGCACCGACACGGGCTTCGTATGCTAGATGAATCGGTAGATGCTCCATGCTGTCGAAGAAGCCAGGAGGAAATATTTTCTCCAACTTGCAAATTGTTAAGATAATCTTCTCCTCAAGTTCAACCATGTGTTGCACAGTCAACTTAGTTGAACAAATATCCCTAAAAAATATTGATAGTTCGGCCAACGGAACCCATACAGCAGAAGGCAACAACTCTTTCAAAGCAATGGGCAGTAATCTTTCCATAAACACGTGGCAGTCATGACTCTTCATTCCCGTTAGCTTGCGTTCATTGAGGTCAACGCATCTAGACAAATTCGACACATAGCCGTCGGGAAATCTTAAAGTAGATGCCCACTTGCAGATTATTAATCTATCTTCCTTGCTCAATGTGTATTGTGCTATCGGCTTACTTAATTGTCCAGCAGCTCCCCTTTGTATCAAGTTCAGATAAGGACGCTTGCATATCTCGGCAATGTCTTGTCTTGCTTTTGGATTGTCCTTCGTCTTTCCTTTAATGTCCATAACGGTATTGAAGATATTATCGAACACATTCTTTTCGATATGCATAACATCAAGATTGTGCCTTATAAGATTATCTTTCCAATAAGACAAGTCCCAGAAGATACTCCGTTTGGTCCAGTTATGGGTTTGTCCGAACCCATCGACACGATTGTTCGATGGATCTTCCATTACAGTGGGGAAATCCTTTACATCTTCCCAAATATCGTATCCCGACAATCTGGCAGGCGGATGAGAAAATTCTTGTTTTCCAGCTCTGAATGCGTCCTTGTTCTTTCTCCAAGGATGACTCGCGGGCAGAAATTGACGATGACAATCAAAGAAAGAAGTTTTTTCTCCATGCTTAAGGCGGAACGCCTTACTATTTTGTATGCATATCGGACAAGACAGGGTGCCGTGAGTACTCCATCCCGACAGCATACCGTATGCGGGAAAATCATTGATTGTCCACATCAGTGAAGCTCTCATCTGAAAGTTCTATTTCCTGGAAATATCATACGTCGTGACGCCGATCTCCCACAGTTGTTTTAGCTCATCCACCAACGGCTGTAAATATATATCGATATTCTTCGTCGGATTTTTGGGACCCGGTATGATAGCTGTCAAGAACATATAAGGAGTCTTCATACACATCCATGGTGGCAGATTGTAAGGGGTCAGAATGACCGGCCAGCAGGAGTATTGAGATCCCGACTGCCCGAAAGGGGCGAATCCATCAGAACATAGCCCCATGCGTACATTTCTGGGCTCTGCAGCAAAATCTGGATGGCGAAAATTGAAATATTTCCACGCCTCTCCATCCGAAGGATGTGACAATTCTCCATCGTCCTTTGTGCGTTCTTCGTTGTGCCACGTCATGTGTTCTGCTGTATTCTGAGACATATACATCCTCTGCAAGCGCTTCGTGATCGACAAGTAATGCATATACTTGTAAGGACGTCGTTTTCTAGTTGACTTTCCTTTTCCCCTGACTTCCTTGTAACGATCCGCATTACAGAAGCGGCAACTTTCTACATCCTCGTTCTCCTTATAGTACAACATGCATCCGTTGCGACAACAATCTATCTTGTCGTACCCCAGTCCCAGTTGTCGGACCATCATCTTCGACTTGTAGAAGTTTTTTGGAAGCTCTTTTGATTCCTTCGGTAACACCTCCTTCATTAGTTGTGTAATCCGATCATAGCAAGTTTGTGGCAAGTTAAAATCGGATTTTATGTTCAACAACCGCATCGTCACTGACAGTACGGAATGTGGATCACAACCAGGATATAAAGAAGTTTCAGCATCCTGAAACATATCATAGAACTCCTTCGCCCCGGGATTAGGATCCTCCGGATCAAAATTAGGCCCTGCCGCATCGTACACCATATCTCGTGCAAGGTTATGTACGTCTCCATAATCAACGGAGCATTCGTCGTCATCGACGACAAAATCCGCTGCAGCATTATCATCAAAAGCATAAGTAGCAGCATTCGTAACCTGTCTTTCGGCATATAGTTCACCTTGCGATGACCACAGGCCGTAATCACGTACGAAACCCTTACGGGTCAAATGATCTCTTACACTTACCACTTCTTCGTAACGTCTATTGCGACAATTACGACATGGACACTTGATTTTGTTACCGTCCATAAACTGAGCTTTGCTCATGGCATACTTAAGAAACACTTCCACGTCTGCCTGAAAATCGTCACTCACACCTATTCTGCTCTCGTGTTGTCGTTTGTACATCCATGTACGATCAACGAAATAACGATCTATCACAGATTAGATGTAAAAATCTGTATAGTAAGACAAACTAAACAGAATTAGTATATAATCATGTAACTGGTGGATCCGCTAGTATTCTAGCTCGAGAAGAGAAAAATCTAAATACAGTTGTTACTAATAGTTCGATACCGATAGTGCGATACCGATACCGATACCGATAGTTCGATACCGATAGTGCGATACCGATACCGATATCGATACCGATAGTTCGATACCGATAGCATGGTTTAAAGTATCGGCCGATACCGATCCGATACGGTCGATACCGATACGGTTTGGCATGTTCCGATCCGATACCGACCGATACCAAATATTGACCGATACCGACTATGGGGGTCTTTGTTCCGGTCAATTCGGCAAAACCAATCGGTAAGGGTGACTACTATTTCATATAATTTCAAAACTACTAAGAAATAACGCTGAAATACTTAAAATTATGCCTAAATGTATAAAATATATGTTTTTAAATGTAAATAATTTATTAATAATTATTTGTTTTCCGATACCAAAGTCCGATACTCCGATACGATACCGCCGATACTACCGATATCGCCGATACCAATACTCATAGGAATAGTCCGAAACCGATTCCGATACCGATATTGTGAACCTTGACCGATAGTGCGATACCGATACCGATACCGATACCAAACTGAGTCAATCTATCTATTTCTAAATTGCAAGAGTCCACTTCTAGGATATGGGAGCTATATCCTAAATATCTAGTCTAAAATTAACTTGGTTAGGATACTAGAGTGTCCTTATTATCTAGCAAGCACTACCTTAGTCTAGTCACACTAGCATTAATTACCTATAATTTCTACCATGTCTACAATCACACATTACACCCCAAGCCGTCCTGCATGCTAATAGGCATGGTAGGCCTGCCTTTCATTCCTCACTCTCTAAAGCACACATACACATATATATGTATATCACAGTTAGATGTATAGACCATGAACCCAAACACTGACTTATGCAGATGAAGAACTCGCACTGTCCTTGACACAGTGAACATATACACCATGAACCCAAACTCCATATTCACATTTACTAATCCAAACACCACCAAACTAATAGATAACACCCAATATGGATAACACATTATTTAGCCAATATATAAACTCAGATGAATTTGATAAGCAAAGCCCCCCGCCGCCCCCGACCAAAGCCCGTCGCCCCAAGCCCGCCGCCCAGCCCCCGACGTCCCCACTCCAAACCCGCCGCACAGCCCCCGACGCCCCCGTCCCAAGCCCGCCGCCCAGCCCCCGACGCCCCTGCCCCAAGCCCGCCGCCCAGCCCCCGCCCCAAGCCAGCCGCCCAGCCCCCGACGCCCCCGCCCCAAGCCCGCCGCCCAGCCCCCGACGCCCCCGTCCCAAGCCCGAATGTCCCCAAGCCCGTCGTCCCCGCTGCCCCTACGTCGGCACCGCGACACACAGAGAGAGAGAGAGAGAGAGAGAGAGAGGATTACCTTCGGAAGAGAGAGAGGAGAGGACGTCGACGCCGTTCACCGAAGCCGCGCACGAGAGAGAGAGAGAGAGAGAGGAGAGAGATTGAATTTGGGGGGAATGCTAAAAGTTTCCCCCGCCTTTTCATTTAAGTCTGGAACGTAAATTTAGCGACGGAATAGCGACTGCTCATAATCCGTCGCCAAGTAGTAGCTATTATTGATTATCCGACTGAATATCCGTCGCTACGTAGTCGAAGATATGTCCCGCCAATTCTCTACACAATTTCTGCCAAATAATCGACTACGTAGCGACGACTGGGGATCCGTCGCTATAACACCGACAGTCTAGCGACGGATGTGCGACCTTTTCTTCCTCTAAAATTAAAATAAAAATGGCAAAGGCGTGTAGTCGGTAATCAGTCGCTGAGCGGCCACGAAACCGTCGCTAACACCGACGAAAAAATTTTGTCGCTAATTGAGTGTATTTTGGTAGTGTTCGTCACCTTTATTGACTGTTATACCCGCGTGACATGGGTCTACCTTATGAAGAATAAAAGTGACGTCCTTGAGGCCTTTCAGGACTTTCATCGACGGATGGAAACACAATATGGCGCTAAAATTAAGTGTTTCCGGTCAGACAATGGGACGGAGTATACTAATAAGCGGGTTACTGAGTATTTTTTCACTCATGGAATACTTTATCAAACTTCATGTGCTTATACTCCGGCCCAAAATGGTGTGGCAGAACGAAAGAACAGACACCTGCTGGAAGTCGCACGGACGATGATGCTGGCTATGAATGTCCCGAAACACTTATGGGGGCAGGCTATATTGACGGCCTCTTATCTCATCAACAGAATGCCATCTCAAGTATTGGACTGGAAGACACCGTTGGAAATGCTTACTGGGGCGACTACATACACTGTTCCACCAAAAGTCTTTGGATGTGTGTGCTTTCTCCAAGATAATAGGCCAAGCATTGGCAAATTGGATCCTAGGGCAGTTAAATGTGTCTTCGTCGGTTACACGGCGACTCAGAAGGGTTATGCATGTTGGAGTCCAATCGAGCGGAAGATGTTTGTAAGCATGGACGTTACTTTCAGAGAACTCGAACCATACTATGGTTCGGATGAAGGTTCAACATTTGGTGACACACCTACCACAGATGGTGTTAGATGTGAGGGGGAGATAATAAGCCCAAATGTGGTCGTCGGATCGGTTTCGTGTCCGGTTGTAGAAAACTGGACGAAAGGGGGAGAGCACAGTGACTCAGATACAGAAAATGAAGAAGAAGATCCATATGTTACGCAGGGGGAGCAGCAGACAAGGGAAAATGAGCTCCAAGTCTACAGAAGGAGACAACAGAAGTCCAGTACTGTGCCTATGTCGTGCCATGTGCCTACTGTACCAAGTCCCTCGTCTACTCCTGCTCCAACTCCTGAAGATGTTGCTCCCGCACTGAATCACTCGAATTCTGATGCGGATCTCTCCGACTCGGATGGTATGATCTCTCCACCACCTATTGCTCCTTTAAGGAGATCTTCTCGCATCAATGCGGGTAAGGCTCATGCTCGTTTTGATGATTACGAACATGACATTACCAACTTCTTGTCTTATTCTAACATTTCTTCGAATTATCGAGCCTTCATTGCATCGTTAGACTCTACTTCGTTGCCCAAGTATTGGCAGGAAGCAAAGAAAGATCCAAGGTGGAAAGCTGCAATGATGGAAGAACTTGGGGCACTGGAGAAAAATAAGACATGGGAGCGGGTTCCATTACCCAAAGGAAAGAAAGCTGTGGGATGCAAATGGGTGTACACAGTGAAAGAGACGCCAGAAGGAAAAGTAGAGTGGTACAAGGCGAGGTTGGTTGCAAAAGGATTCACACAGTCATATGGAATAGACTATGATGAGACATTTGCCCCAGTAGCAAAAATGAGCACCGTGAGAACTCTGGTCTCCATTGCAGCGAACTATGGGTGGAAGCTGTACCAGCTAGATGTGAAGAATGCCTTTCTTCATGGGGACCTGCAAGAAGAAGTATACATGGAACTCCCGCCTGCGTGCTACGCGACGGAATCAAACGGAGGGACGTCGCAAGGAAAGGTGTGTAAACTGAAGAAGTCACTATACGGGCTCAAGCAATCTCCTCGAGCCTGGTTTGACAGATTCAGAAAGGCTGTTTGTCACGACCCGCACCCGGATATACGGATACGAATACGTGGGTCACGCCCAGCCTACGCCGCGGTATCGACGGTAGAACGCTGTCAAGTATACTATACTAACTACAACATCTAAGAATCCATAACTAGAAATGTACTCATGTCACATCACGAAAACTAAGGAAGATAAGACAAGAAATAATATCAATATCACTAGAACAACTAAAATCTACAATGATCATAAGACAGGAACTAAAGAAGGAACAACAAGACTAACTAAGGATAACTACCAGACAACTCACATAGAAGAATAGTGAGATCCACCTCAGCTAGCAACATCATGAAGTCCAATACTGAGGGCACAACTACTCCTAAAATTTTGTCAACATATCCACTCAGGATGGAACGAGCACAAATCTCAAATAACAGTTCCAATTAGATGATATTGAAAATATAGCAGTAAATAGAGAGAATATACAAGAAAATCATGAAATGTACATGTGAGTATCATGGCAAGGTAAGCTGTAAATCTAGAGCTAGAACAAGGCAAGTAAAACTGATCATGGCAAGTACAAGAATCAAGAATCATCTATCCAAGTGTGTGAGTACTAGCTACAACATGTGGCCGGCTTGGGTCTGCACAAGGTTATGATCTAGCCAACCATACGTGTGGTGTATGATTGGCATTCACAAGGTTCACAAGATATACAAGGCGGGTATTGACCACACATCTACACTAATACTCCCCGTCCCCGACCAGTATAGTGGATCCAACCATGACACATCACGACACGCGATTCTCTGAGAGGGTAGCTAGCCTTCGCAGCAATCGTGTCTATACAATGCACAAGGAACAAGAAAGACTTGCACAAGATATACCAAGGAAAGCGAGGAATAACATCTCATGACGGGATCCAGGGAAATACCAATCCGTGTGAACAATGTGTCAATAGAACAAGGGTATCTACACTAAATACAAGAAACATAGACGATATCATAAAACAGAAATATTATCAGAGAATGTACTCGCCTGGGGTCTGGTGGGATATGTCAACTGGTCCAAGAACAGTGCCTCGAGGACCTATAGGTGGAATATTGTGTCAATATAAGAGTTTGGAAGTAAAATCAACTCATACTAAGTCAACTAGGTCACAAGAAGTCAAACCAAGTCAAACTAGGTCAAGGCAAGTCAAACTAGGTTAATCTAAGTCAAGGGTTGACTTACAGTTGACTTTTGGTCAACTGGTCAACTCTAGGTCAAATTTAGGCTAAACTTGACTAACGTTGACTAACAGTTGACTTTGGGTCAACTGGTCAACTCTGGTCCAGTTCTAGTAAATTTTAGGCTACGGTTGACTTTGGTCAAAATAGTCAATTGTGGTCAACCAAGGTCAAAACTAGTCTAACCTAGGTCAAATGTTGACTCTACTTCGACATCTAGTCAAAGTAGTCAACCATGGTCAATAAATGTCAAGCTAGTCTCTATAAACATCTACAGGGTCAACTTATGAATTTCAGTGATTTAGAAATCACTGAAATCGACGGGTCTCTAAAACAACCAAATGGAGAAAATATTATAATAATAGGATGACACAAAAAGGAAAGAATTCTACAGATGTTGTCGGATGATGAAACTAACATCACCAACGTGTCCAGAATGGTCAAAATAGCTAGAATAGCCTGCCCAAAAGTCCAATTTGGACACAGGAGCAGAACGGTAATTTCGGGCCAAAATGATGTCCGCCGTTGGACACACTTCGCACCGAAAAACGTGTCAAAATAAAAGTGCACAAGACTTAACAAATTATATGTCCACGAATCCAGAATGACGATACGAACCCAACGGTATATCCAGAATTGGATTCCGTTGACCCGATCTCAAATTGGTCCGTTGACCAGGACATTGAAATTCCGATTTGCACGAAAAAGCGTGTCGGAGCTAATGTCATCAAAACTCAGCAAATTATATGTCAACGAGTCCAGAATGACAATACGAACTCAACGGTATATCCAGAATTGGATTCCGATGAGCCGATCTCAAAGTGACCTGTTGACGCAGAAAGTGGGACCCGTTTTGCACCGAAATGTGTGCCAGGGCCCACGTTCTCCAAATCTAACAAACTTTATATGAAAACATGCCAGAACGACGCCACGAGTCTACTGGTGGTGTCAGAAATTGAATCCGGAGTCCCGGGTTCAAAATCGGAATTTAACAAGTGCAACACTAAGAATTCGAATGGCCAACTTTGGCGTCGAATTCGACCGACCTAACAAGCTCAAACTGAAATGAAATCTAAAGGGGGCAGGAAGAGGGTTATACCAGCTGTGCACCGGAAATGACGGCGCACAAAACGGAGCTGCGACGGCGGAGTTACGAGTCGACGAAGTTGGCATCGTAAAACTGTACACAATTAAACGGTCAACTTTGCGGCCAGATTTGATGTATCAAACGACAGAATTAACAGGCAAAATTTGACAGAGGCGAAGAGGGATATACCGAGATTGCGACGGAGGAGACAGATCGCCGATCCAACGGTCGGATCTCCCAAAAAATGCACGTGAAGTTGCTGCGACGAGGCGCCAATTCTGGACTTTGCGCGCGCGCGCGTCGACGGAATTTCGTGAAAAATGCACGAATCGCCTCGACGGCGCGTCCCGGAGGACTGTGGCCGCCACAGGAAGGTGCCTAGGGGTCACCCGGCCAGGGGGGCTCGCTGACGTGGGGGCGGCCGGCTATGCGGCGGCGGTGGCCGGGGCGGCGCACGGCTGCTGCCGCCGCGCGGCTACTGCTGCAGCTGCGGCTGCATGCTGCTGTGCGGGCTGCTGGCGCAGGCACACGAGCGCGTCGGGGCGGCCAGGCCGGAGCACGACGGCGGCGGCGGCGGCTTGGTCGTGCGGGGGTTGAGGCGGTGGTGGTGGCGTGTGGTGATGTGGATGATGGAGGTGGTGGCAGTTTTGGCGATGGTGGAGACGATGGTGGTGGTGCTCCACTGCTGCTCGGCCATGGGCGGCCGAGCTCCGGCCAGGGGAGGAGGCCGAGGAGGCGAAGAGTGGTGGTAGAGAATGGGTGGCTTGTGGTGGTGGGATGGAGGACAAGGAGAAAAATGGTGGTGATGGTGTTGTAGTATTAGAAGAAGAAGAAGAAGAAGAAGAAGAAGAAGAAGAAGAGAAGTGGAAAAGAATGAAATGGAGAAGGAGAAGGAGTGTGAAGAAGAAGAATAGGGGGAGTGCTGCTCTTGTGTACTCGAAAGGGGGGGGGTGCTATGGAGTGATGGCTGATGGTGAGAGGAAGAGAGAGAGTATATATGTGTGTATATAATATATAAGGAGAGAGAGATTTTTAGAGAGAGAAAAAGAAAGATATTTAGAGAGAGAGAGAAAGAAAGAGAGAGTGGGGGTGTGTAGGTCGGCCACAATGGGGGAGGGGTGTGCTGGTGGATGGGGATGGGTGTGTGTGTTTGAATATTTTTTTTAAGGAGAGAGAGAAAGAGATATCATATATATATATATATATATATATATATATATATATATATATATATATATATATATATATATATATATATATAATGAGATATTTGTATATGTATAGAGATATTTAGAGTAGAGGAAAATATCAGTGGGGTGTGGGCAGTCATGATGGAGGTTACACCAAATTGGGTTGGGTGTTGGGTCAAGTTGGTCAGGCTTGGGACCAAGATTTAATTAAAATAATAATTTAAACTAATTTAAAATTACGGATAAAATAGGAGCACAAGGGAGATCAATTCGGTGGCACGCAAGTGGCACGTGCACAGTAGGCTCAAAATAGGCCAGGGCCATATATTGGGTCGACCGGATTGGACTGATGTCGGGCCCGAAAATTAAGTTGGAAATTAAATCACGAATTACGGCAGACGATAAATTGGTCTAAATTAATCCGAAAGTTGCGCGAAGCAAATGCAGCACAAGGAGACAAGTTCGAGTGGGACACGATATATCAATATGAAGATAATCTCGTCTACTACAAACTTTAAGAAGGAAGTTTCCAGAGACTGGCATCCTGATGCTCTAGAATTTCAAGTCACGGTAAAGAGCATTTAATGATCGAAATTAATTATATAGAAATGAATTATTGAAAATAATTCATTAGAAAATTCAAAAAATAATTCAGGAAATTCAGGGGGCTTACATCCTACCCACCTTATAAAAATTTTGTCCTCGAAATTAAAGGTTGGTAGTGGGGTTAACACATGATAGAAGATTTAGGCAGTAATTTAGGCACGATCCAAGAATGACGAGTTTGCACGATCAAGAAAATCAATTTACAATTGTTCAGACACGATGAGGGATTTGGCACGATAGAATCATGATATGAACAAAATCATATGTGCATGATTTCAGAAATAAGTCAAGTCATTGGGGCACGATTTAGATATGACAACGAAATCAAAACTTGAGCTTCGTCCGGTTATAATCGAGTCAAACATTGATTAACAGGATTTCAGCTCGATGAAATTAGATTTAGGGTTAAGATTATCAAGATCATGAAAATCAAAGTCGGATAGTCATAATCTAAAACAAGGCTAAGAGAAGCAAATGGAGAGAAAATTTTTTTTGAGTATAGCACGATTGAGAGATAGAATTGATAGAAATCAGATTATAGGTTACGTAAGCACGATCAAGATCCGAGTTCAGTTGTGAATGACGGATAAATCATGAATTCAAAATCAAGGATGTAGAATTGAATTGCTTCTGTTATCATATAAACCAGAATATGGGATCGTAGGAGGAAGCCGGGGTAATCATCTCGCTCTGCTTCGACTACTACCAACAATGTCTACTCCGAGACGGATGACTACGATACTTCCTCGATTCTCCCAAGATAAAAATATGAAAATTCTAAAATTTTCATGGTTTTCAAAGTATGGCTGACAGAAGTAGATACGAGATAGAAAAAAGAAATGAATGATAAGTCGAGAAATATGGGTATGAATTGTCCTCATTATTTGGTCAAAAGAAGTGAATCAATCTAAGATACGACCTGATAACCATACACGTCTATCCAAAATCATGTTGCCAGAATTTACGCCACGTCAGTAAACATAGCTGCAATAAATGATAGAGTCCATAACTAAGGTATACACCCTATAATCATGTCATCTAGATTTCTTACCACGCCAACCGGTATGGCTGCAAGAGAATCTAAATGCCATAACTTAGGATAGTATATCCAAAATCAGACTCCATGTCCTTGTCAGGCTAGCAAATATGACTGCGATAAATTCTAAACTCCATAAATAAAGTAGACACTTACCGTTCTCGTCGTCCTCATCCAAAATATGTTTATCAGGATATCTTAACTCAATTCTTAAAAGAATTGTCCAAAACAAAATCAAAGGTCAACAACGAATATTAAGATTTAAAATTCAACAAGTCAAGGGTAAGTTAATAGAAACAACGGAAACAACTTTCGAGATAGGGTTCAGAGGAAAATCTCAGGGAAAGTCCCGAGGGTACTACCTAGGTCAAGATAGAAAATGGTGGAATATAATCTAAAACAAACCTCGACCATGATACGAGGTTGGTAAATCATATTCTCTCCCCAACCTAGATGATATACAAGTCCAACTTATACCTTCCCCCTAGGGTCCACAAACTCATCCCAAGAAGGAATAAAGTTTGATACGGACAGATATTTCAGAAATCAGGACGAATGGAAACAAATGGGAAAAGATTTGAAAGCCTTCGAAATATGATCCCCAGGGGTCATCCCTGGAATCTACCAAGAGTTCCTAATATGTGACTGAGTACCAAATCCTAAATATGCCATGACTCAATCCTAATCCTAGGGCAGGCTCGCAGTAGTATAGATAAGCTCAAGTACTACCACGACTTCGCATTAATTGTAAAGACTGACCTGCATGGACCACCACTAAAAACGTGTCACGACCCGTACCCGAATATACGGGTACGAATACGTGGGCCACGCCCAGCCTACGCCGCGGTATCGGCGGTAGAACGCTGTCAAGTATACTATACTAACTACAACATCTAAGAATCCATAACTAGAAATGTACTCATGTCACATCACGAAAACTAAGGAAGATAAGACAAGAAATAATAACAATATCACTAGAACAACTAAAATCTACAATGATCATAAGACAGGAACTAAAGAAGGAACAACAAGACTAACTAAGGATAACTACCAGGCAACTCACATAGAAGAATAGTGAGATCCACCTCAGCTAGCAACATCATGAAGTCCAATACTGAGGGCACAACTACTCCTAAAATTTTGTCAACATATCCACTCAGGATGGAACGAGCACAAATCTCAAATAACAGTTCTAATTAGACGATATTGAAAATGTAGCAGTAAATAGAAAGAATATACAAGAAGATCATGAAATGTACATGTGAGTATCATGGCAAGGTAAGCTGTAAATCTAGAGCTAGAACAAGGCAAGTAAAACTGATCATGGCATGTACAAGAATCAAGAATCATCTATCCAAGTGTGTGAGTACTAGCTACAACATGTGGCCGGCTTGGGTCTGTACAAGGTTATGATCTAGCCAACCATACGTGTGGTGTATGATTGGCATTCACAAGGTTCACAAGATATACAAGGCGGGTATTGACCACACATCTACACTAATACTCCCCGTCCCCGACCAGTATAGTGGATCCTACCATGACACATTATGACACGCGATTCTCTGAGAGGGTAGCTAGTCTTCGCAGGAATCGTGTCTATATAATGCACAAGGAACAAGAAAGACTTGCACAAGATATACCAAGGAAAGCGAGGAATAACATCTCATGACGGGATCCAGGGAAATACCAATCCGTGTGAACAATGTGTCAAGAGAACAAGGGTATCTACACTAAATACAAGAAACATAGACGATATCATAAAACAGAAATATTATCAGAGAATGTACTCGCCTGGGGTCTGGTGGGATATGTCAACTGGTCCAAGAACAGTGCCTCGAGGACCTATAGGTGGAATACTGTGTCAATATAAGGGTTTGGAAGTAAAATCAACTCATACTAAGTCAACTAGGTCACAAGAAGTCAAACCAAGTCAAACTAGGTCAAGGCAAGTCAAACTAGGTTAATCTAAGTCAAGGGTTGACTTACAGTTGACTTTTGGTCAACTGGTCAACTCTAGGTCAAATTTAGGCTAAACTTGACTAACGTTGACTAACAGTTGACTTTGGGTCAACTGGTCAACTCTGGTCCAGTTCTAATAAATTTTAGGCTACGGTTGACTTCCGGTTGACTTTGGTCAAAATAGTCAACTGTGGTCAACCAAGGTCAAAACTAGTCTAACCTAAGTCAAATGTTGACTCTACTTCGACATCTAGTCAAAGTAGTCAACCATGGTCAATAAATGTCAAGCTAGTCTCTATAAACATCTACAGGGTCAACTTATGAATTTCAGTGATTTAGAAATCACTGAAATCGACGGGTCTCTAAAACAACCAAAAGGAGAAAATATTATAATAATAGGATGACACAAAAAGGGAAGAATTCTACAAATGTTGTCGGATGATGAAACTAACATCACCAACGTGTCCAGAATGGTCAAAATAGCTAGAATAGCCTGCCCAAAAGTCCAATTTGGATACAGGAGCAGAACGGTAATTTCGGACCAAAATGATGTCCGCCGTTGGACACACTTCGCACCGAAAAACGTGTCAAAATAAAAGTGTACAAAACCTAACAAATTATATGTCCACGAATCCAGAATGACGATACGAATCCAACGGTATATCCAGAATTGGATTCCGTTGACCCGATCTCAAATTGGTCCGTTGACCAGGACATTGAAATTCCGATTTGCACGGAAAAGCGTGTCGGAGCTAATGTCCTCAAAACTCAGCAAATTATATGTCAACGAGTCCAGATTGACGATACAAACTCAACGGTATATCCAGAATTGAATTCCGATGAGCCGATCTCAAAGTGACCCGTTGATTCAGAAAGTGGGACCCGCTTTGCACCGAAATGCGTGCCAGGGCCCACGTTCTCCAAATCTAACAAACTTTATATGAAAATATGCCAGAACGACGCCACGAGTCTCCTCGTGGTGTCAGAAATTGAATCCGGAGTCCCGGGTTCAAAATCGGAATTTAACAAGTGCAACACTAAGAATTCGAACGGCCAACTTTAGCGTCGAATTCGACCGACCTAACAAGCTCAAACTGAAATGAAATCTAAAGGGGGCAGGAAGAGGGTTATACCAGCTGTGCACCGGAACTGACGATGCGCAAAATGGAGCTGCGACGGCAGAGTAACGAGTCGACGAAGTTGGCATCGTAAAACTGTACACAATTAAACGGTCAACTTTGCGGCCAGATTTGATGTATCAAACGACATAATTAACATGTGAAATTTGACAGAGGCGAAGAGGGATATACCGAGATTGCGATGGAGGAGACATATCACCGATCCAACGGTCGAATCTCCAGAAAAACATACGTGAAGTTGCTGCAACGAGGCGCCAATTCTGGACTTTGCGCGCGCGCGCGTCGACGGAATTTCGTGAAAAATGCACGAATCGCCTCGACGGCGCGTCCCGGAGGACGGTGGCCGCCACAGGGAGGTGCCTAGGGGTCGCCCGGCCAGGGGGGGCTCGCTGACGTGGGGGCGGCCGGCCATGCGGCGACGGTGGCCGGGGTGGAGCGCGGCTGCTGCCGCCCTGCGGCTGCATGCTGCTGTGCGGGCTGCTGGCACAGGCACACGCGCGCGTCGGGGCGGCCTGGCCGGAGCACGACGGCGGCGGCGGCGGCTTGGTCGTGCGGGGGTTGAGGCGGTGGTGGTGGCGTGTGGTGATGTGGATGATGGAGGTGGTGGCGGTTTTGGCGATGGTGGAGACGATGGTGGTGGTGCTCCGCTGCTGCTCGGCCATGGGCGGTCGAGCTCCGGCCAGGGAAGGAGGCCGAGGAGGCAAAGAGTGGTGGTGGAGAATGGGTGGCTTGTGGTGGTGGGATGGAGGACAAGGAGAAAAATAGTGGTGATGGTGTTGTAGTATTAGAAGAAGAAGAAGAAGAGAAGTGGAAAAGAATAAAATAGAGAAGGAGAAGGAGTGTGAAGAAGAAGAATGGGGGGAGTGCTGCTCTTGTGTACTCGAAAGGGGGGGGGTGCTGTGGAGTGATGGCTGATGGTGAGAGGAAGAGAGAGAGTATATATGTGTGTATATAATATATAAGGAGAGAGATTTTTAGAGAGAGAAAAAGAAAGATATTTAGAGAGAGAGAGAAAGAAAGAGAGAGTGGGGGTGTGTAGGTCGGCCACAATGGGGAGGGGTGTGCTGGTGGATGGGGATGGGTGTGTGTGTTTGAATATTTTTTTAAGGAGAGAGAGAAAGAGATATCATATATATATATATGTATATATATATATATATATATATATATATATATATATATATAATGAGATATTTGTATATGTATAGAGATATTTAGAGTAGAGAAAAATATCAGTGGGGTGTGGGCAGTCATGATGGAGGTTACACCAAATTGGGTTGGGTGTTGGGTCAAGTTGGTCAGGCTTGGAACCAAGATTTAATTAAAATAATAATTTAAACCAATTTAAAATTACGGATGAAATAGGAGCACAAGGGAGATCAATTCGGTGGCACGCAAGTGGCACGTGCACAGTAGGCTCAAAACAGGCCAGGGCCATATATTGGGTCGACCGGATTGGACCGATGTCGGGCCCGGAAATTAAGTTGGAAATTAAATCACGAATTACGGCAGACGATAAATTGGTCTAAATTAATCCGAAAGTTGCGCGAAGCAAATGGAGCACAAGGAGACAAGTTCGAGTGGGACACGATATATCAATATGAAGATAATCTCGTCTACTACAAACTTCAAGAAGGAAGTTTCCAGAGACTGGCATCCTGATGCTCTAGAATTTCAAGTCACGGTAAAGAGCATTTAATGATCGAAATTAATTATATAGAAATGAATTATTGAAAATAATTCATTAGAAAATTCGAAAAATAATTCAGAAAATTCAGGGGACTTACACTGTTACAGGCATGGGATACCGTCAAACAAATACAGATCATACGGTCTTCCTCCAGCATGCAAGAGGCCACATCACTATACTTGCTGTATATGTGGATGATATAGTGATCACAGGTGATGATGAAGTCGAGATCACTAAGCTGAAGTCAAAACTTGCGAAGGAGTTTGAAGTGAAGGATTTAGGAGCGATGAGGTACTTTCTAGGTATCGAGGTGTGTGAAGGCGAACAAGGAATTGTTCTCTCACAGAGAAAATACACACTAGATCTGCTGAAGGAGACAGGGATGCTGGGATGCAAAGCAGTGGTCACTCCAATTGACCAGAAGTGCAAGTTGGGAGCAGAAGCAGGAGAGCCCGTTGATCGTGAAAGATATCAAAGACTTGTAGGGAGATTGATTTATCTGGGACACACTCGCCCTGATATCTCATTCGTGGTGAATGTAGTGAGTCGCTACATGCATGATCCAAGAAAGGGTCATATGGAAGCAGTATTTCAGATCTTGAGGTATCTGAAAGGAACGCCGGGAAAGGGGCTATGGTTCAAGAAGAATGGACGCATAGAAGTTGAGGGATACTGTGATGCAGACTGGACGAGCTGCATAGACGACAGAAGGTCTACCACGGGATACTGTATTTTTGTAGGAGGAAATATGGTCTCATGGAGAAGCAAGAAACAGTCTGTGGTAGCACGGTCGACAGCCGAAGCAGAATACAGAGCAATGGCTCTGGGCGTGTCAGAGTTGCTGTGGGTGAAAGCATTGCTGACAGAGTTGAAGCTAGACAAGGGAGCACCATTACGTCTTCTGAGCGATAGTCAAGCTGCAATAAGTATAGCTAACAATCCCGTTCAGCACCACAGAACGAAGCACATCGAGATTGATCGATTCTTCATCAAGGAGAAGCTGGAACAAGGGATACTGAAGATTGACCATGTCCGCTCAGAAGAACAAGTTGCAGACTGTCTGACTAAGGGTCTTAGTTCATTAAGTCTGTCGAAGCTATGTAACAAGATGGGGATGATCAATATCTATCGCCCATCTTGAGGGGGAGTGTTGAGAGTCAATAAGGGACTTTTAGTCCCACATCGGAATATGTAGTATGTAGAGGAGCTAGACTCCCTATAAGTAGTGAAGTAGTCCATCAATAAAATAACTCAACTATTATTTTCTACAAATTCTTATATGACAACTTTGGTCCTTTTACTGGAAAACTACTAGGTCTTAACTTTTTCGCAAACGGACCCCATTGACTTCGGCTTTACTAATGAATGAATCAGCTTCCGAGATTTAGTTAAGAATGATAGTCAGTTCCAAGTGCTTAATATGGAATGACCATACAAGGATGGATATATAAAGGCTGATTCGTTTGATGAATAAACAGAATGTAGACGATTCAGTGTTCTGTTTTGTTATATTGTAACACTGCCAAACTTGCCAGGTTTTCTTACAGGACCCTCCCTTGATCGTAGCTAGGAATTTGACTCTAGTACAGAGCGTTGACATCAGGTTAACAGCCGAATCATAACAAACTGTCAATTTTTTTATG
Organism: Iris pallida; assembly: GCA_029216955.1. NCBI lineage: Eukaryota > Viridiplantae > Streptophyta > Magnoliopsida > Asparagales > Iridaceae > Iris > Iris pallida. Next base: position 17,944,828 of record JANAVB010020999.1, read on the forward strand.
GAGCTTTCTCGTCTCCATATATAGCTGATGTGAGGCTTGGGTGTTGATTATGATCGTGCACGAGGGAGGTACCAAATATTTTGGGGATTCCTCTGATCTAGAAGAATGTTGGAGGGTTACCCCAACCATACTACTGCCATCTCAACTGTCCTAGCTAGAAGCCTAGAACCCGTCTCAACCTGATCTTTCAAGATGCGAAAGCATGTTTAACAATGGAGTCCTCCAACTAACTATACAGTAGTCCTAGATAGAAGACTAGCTAGAGATAATGACCAACTACCAAGAATCATATTGTTGTATCAAATACTTGAGGGGTTTGAACTATTTTTAGGAGGTACTGATCATAATAGTTAGCTGCATAAAGAGGAAAGTTGTATAATTATTTTCACTGGGCTAATTGGATTAGGCAGCTTATTAATGGGTCGGCGATTTAATCCTTCTTTTAGAACATTGACAGAAAGTAGCATAAGGTGCTAGAACTTACATTCTCTGAAGGTGTGCTATACCAAATATACTCTTAAAAGACCAACCATCTCTATTAAGTAGAATGTTAAGAAAACGATTCATTCTTAATTATGCAGATGTTTTGTTTTTCTACCGAGTCCCTTTCCACAGTATGCTAACTATAGTCACATATACCTCCTAAATTTCACCATTGTTCCCATATCTTGCATTTGTGAGGAACTTCTGGAGAGTTGAGAGGAGGAGGTGTAAAGTGTATAGAGATTAACATGTTCAGAAATGGAGTCTCCAATTTCTACTTTTACAAGATGGAACATGGTATCAGTACAACTGTATGAGCATTGACAAGGATTAATGAAACAGTTGCATCTACAATATTACATAAAACAGATTTATGCCAGATACCAAAACCTGCAGGCTGCAACTATTATTGAATTTGAACTTATAATAAATGATACAAACAGTAAATTACAACAGTAAATATAGAAGAAAAACCCTAACTTACCTGGTGATCCAAGGTCTTCACAAGCACCAAAAAGAAGTCATTATCAACCTCTTTCACATCCTTCACTCCAATAACAACATCGATCGACGATCCTTCTCCATCCTTGACACCTTCGGATCATCGATCACCATCAGTGAAACTGATATTGTCGCATGATTTAACTGCAGCTTTGGCTTTTACCCCAAATTTAACACTGATTGCAATCTCAGTTCCAACATGCTTTCAAAATTACCGGCACCAGCAACATCAAAGCCTTTAATCACAAATTTAGATGGATAAAAGTTATTTTTATTTCTTATACACTGACAAGTTATGTTATGCAATAAATACTATATTATTATGCAATAAATACTATATTATAGATATAAATTATTTATCAGGCAGATTTTTTTTAAAATTAAAATTAAAAAAATAATAAAAAAATAAAAAAATCAAAGGGGCATTCCGAGAATTGAACTCGGGACCTCTCGCACCCTAAGCGAGAATCATACCACTAGACCAAATGCCCACTTTGTCTAATGGACTAAATTCTATGACTTTGATAGGAATAATATATTTATAAGTTATTCATCATGCAGATTTATTTTCTAAATATAAAAATAAAACAAAATCTTTAGGGGCATTCCGAGAATTGAACTCGGGACCTCTCGCACCCAAAGCGAGAATCATGCCACTAGACCAAATGCCCATTTCGTGTTATGAAAAATATATAATATTATTGATAGAAATACTATATTGTTTAAAAATAAAATAAATTTTTTTAGGTGCATTCCGAGAATTGAACTCGGGACCTCTCGCACCCTAAGCGAGAATCATGCCACTAGACCAAATGCCCATTTTGTATACTTAAATAATATTCATTTATTCAAAGGATCTGCATGAAGAACCCAATTTTAAAGTTAATTACAAGGCTAAATTATAACTTGATACCCTCAAGTATTTCAGTTTTTCAACTTGATACCCTCAACTTTGAAGGACGTCAACTTGATACCCTAAAAATTAAAAATAATCATATTACCCTCGTCCCTCTCTCCACCCTCTCCCTCCCGGTGGTTGCACCCCTATGGCCTCCCTCACAGCGTCGCGCTTCCACCGACAGCTGCAAACCCCCTTCTCGGCGTATGCAACCCAGCGCCGCCAACCCCCCCCCCCCCCCCCCCGGCGGTGGTGGAGGCAGTAGCCCGCGCGTGGCGGAGAAAGGGGGGGCCTTGTGGGGGGCGGCGCGGGGGTGGTGCAGCCGTCGGAAGGGGGTGGGATGCAGCCGCCAGGGGAGAGGGAGAGAGAGGAGGGGGTAGGGATAATTTAGTCAGTTTTAAATTTTAGGGTACCAAGTTCACCTATCAAAATTGAGGGTATCAAGTTGAACTTTTGTAATATTTGAGGGCATCAAATTGTAATTTAACCTATATACAATGGCAATTTAGTTCTGATCTAGTCTTTGAAATTTGAATAGCATTGTTGCAACTTGCAAGTTGTTCGTACAGAGACTGCGCACTTAAGTCCAGCCGTGATCAGGTTGGGGGAGAAAATCGGAATGTTCCAAATTGAAACGCATTATTGGAACACATAGGGGCTGTTTGGTAGCTGGAGAGTGGATGGAAACTGAGTAAAATTTTGTAACTCAGCTGAACTCCAAGGAGTTCCGCCGTTTGGTTAGCACATGAAACTGAGTAAATTTTTCTTTGAATTGACCCGACTCAGTTCCTGTCCCCCCAACTTTTCTTACTTTTGACATCCAAAAAATTTGGATGAAACTCATCTGAACTCACATGATCGCAGAGACATAAACTCACCACATGAATTTTCTGAATAAAATGTGTCAAAGAAACAATAAATATGGAACAATATTCCTAAAACTCAAAATTTTCACCAAAAATCATGAAAATTTTAGGAAAAAAATTGCCCAACGCTCCTCCTTGTCCGGCCAAGAACGGTCCTCCTTGTTGTCGATGCCGGCTGAGAGATGCGGTGGAGGTGGGTGAAGCCGAGGCCGACGGTGGTGGAGGCCAAAGACCATGGAGCGGAGGCCGGAGACCGCCGGAGAGGTGGTGGGGAGTGGAGGTGTCGTGGAGAGAAGAGGAGAAGGCTGTGGAGGGAGAGAGAGAAAGGAGGCGTTGGAGAGAGGAGGAGGCGGCGTTAGGGAGAAATGAAGGAAAGGGGTTGGAGAGAGAGAGAGAGAGGAGGAGAGCTCGGAGAGAAGTTGTTTGTCCAGAGAGAGAATGAGTGTATGTGAGAGCATATATAATAACTAATAATAATAATAATAATAGTAATAGTATTAGTATTAGTGATTGTTAATGAGAAAATCTCTCCTTAATTAATTTAATGTCTTCCAATTATAATAATTAATTTAGTTTTTAAATTACTTATGATAATTAACTTTCAAAAAATATTACAATTTTATTTGTTTAATTATGATAATTAATTTAAATATGTGTTACCATATTTTTCAACCTCCAACATTCACTTTTGATAATTAATTTTATTTGTTTAATTATGATAATTAATTAATTTAATTATTGTTATTTTAGCAGTAATTATTGTTATTTTAGCAGTAATTATTGTAATGTTTTTAATTATAATAATTAATTTAATTTGTCATCAATAAAACTTTTACAAATATTTTTCTAACAATTTTGATAATTAATGTATTTTTTTAATTTAATTATGGTAATTAATTTAATTATGGATTACTATATCTCCAACTCCAACATTCACTTTCAACCACCATCCAAACAACCGAACTCCTTTTTTCCACTTTCAACCACCAACCAAACACCAAACCCATTTTTCTTCCACTTACAGCAGACAAAAAGTACTCTATCCAAACACATTTTGGAAAGTGCCACTTTCACACTTTCAACTGCAACTCATCATGACGTAAGTGCACTTTTACACTTTCAAAGAGTTACATCTATCCAAACAGCCCCATACAGCAAATCAGTGGACATTTACAAAATCTCAATGGCCAACGACATAATATGAGACGAAAAATCATGATAGAGGACCATTCTTGGTCTTGACTCTTGATATGAAAAATCATGAGAAAGGACCAGCCACGGTCTTATTGTAGGTATGAATGCCTACTTTGATGATTGAAGAACAATACGAGATCCCCCCATTTGCAGTATAAACTCTCATTACATGCAAGCATTTTATGTCGCACCCAGTTCCTCGCCTCTCACAAAATCAAATGAACAATATGATCTTCCATTTGGCTCAGAAGAGGGCAAAATACCAACGTGTTACCAACAGCTACATCCTCGTAAAATATTGTCATAACCTTGGAATGTTCAATTCGATCCAAGTAGGGCAGTCTACATGCAGCCATTTTACCAAAATTGCTTGGTTTGCCACTCTTTTGCTTTCAAGATTCGACTTTCAACGCAGTCATAAAAGAGACTGCACAAACAGGTGCGGAATCAGAACAGCAATATTGAACTGGCGTTATACAACAAAAACAATCGTTTTGAGATTCAAGCTTTGGCACTGCAGGCTGCAGCGACGAAGTTTCAGTGAAGCTTTATCTTCTGCTTCTTGCACGAGAGCTGGGCATGACCAAAAGAGAACCAGATATGGTCAGTGTTGTACCCTCGTTAACTTTTCTCAGCATTTCATTTCCTCCAAGTTCACTTTAGCATCTATTCCCATGTTTAACAAGGATGCAGCCATTGCAGAAATGTCACTCCTTAAGGATTCAGCTAATTCCTGGTTAACACGTTTAAAAAGGAATATGAAGTATATTAGACTTCAAATAGCAAACACCAAATTTCATATAGACGAGTTCATAGTGACAAAAGTTTTCCAGATGCAACTTAACCTAATTAGAGAATATAGACACGAGTTCACAATTATAAATAGTGAAAAAAGTAACGAAAATTGATGAAAATGGCCCAAGAACAAATACAATTGAATAGAAAATTACAAGATATTCTAGATATCCCACAATGATTTGTCGCAATCCTTTTCCTTTTCTACTATTATTTATTTTCTGAAAGTTGGTTCCTTTTGGTGGCTAGATAACTCCTCATAGTGATGATAACTTGGACTTTTTCTACAAACCACGCACAGGACGGTTTATCCCAGTCTTTGTTTAAAAGCACGAAAATTTTAATAGTGTGGATGCCGAAACTTGAACCTAAGCCATTGGGCACATTGATAAGAAAGTTTACAGTATCTGCTGATAACGTCCAATACAGCAAGGTTTGGCATGTCCGGATCCAATATCGACTGATACTGAATATGGGGGCCTCTTTCCCACTCGACTTAGTCTCTAGGCGGCGGGATTAGTCTGCATGACCCTTAGTTGTGTCAGGTCAAACGACTAGGCTTGTCGGCCGACTAATCAGCCCCTAGTCGGCCGACTAGGCCTCCTTTAAAGAAAAAGTACGGGTAGAGAAGGAGAAAAAGGACGGGAGGAGAAAGAAGAGAAGGAGAAAGAAAAAAAAAGTATCGATCATATCAAATCCCCAGGGAGCGAATGAGAAGTAGAAGAAGGACCTTCATCACTGGGGAGAGCCTTCATAATCCACTCAATGTCAATGTTCGACATCGACATTTTGTTGCTGCTGCTGCTGCGAATGAGAAGTTTTTTTTTTTTCCTTTTTTGGGTTAGGGTGGTTTTGGTTTGTGTTTTGTTGCAGGATTTTGTGCCCAATGGAATGAGATAGGAAACAGTAGCTAACTAGAAATTGGGTTGGCAGGTGTAAAGAGGTGAGATTTGGCAGTGAGTTGTCCATCACAACAATTGTACATGGAGAGGAACCGGTATTTTATATTTATTTGAGGACCTTTTCAAATTTTGAATTACTCTCTCTACATTGTATTTTATTGATTGATAAAGGACAAAGTCACAAAATAATATGAGGTCCTTTTGTAAATTAGAAGGATTTTCTAAATTGCAACAGTGAGTACCGAACTGAATGTGGGGGGTGGGGGCAGGGGGTGGGGGGGAGACACGCGGAACATGGTGTTGGAATATGCCCAAAAAAGATCATTTTTTTTTTAAAACCAAGAGCCCGTGGATAACGCCACCCAGCCAGCCTTAGCCTGGAGGCCATGGACAACGCCACCCAGCCGCCCCCGTGGGAGTGGGGGCTCGAACCCGCACCCTCACCCCCGAGTGCCAGCGGTCTTACTGGTGCGCCACCGCGCCACTGACCCCAAAATATATATATATATAAACTCAAATAATAAATTCATGTTTGCAAATGACCTCTAGCCTAGTGGTTAAGAGAGATGCATGCGGCCCGAGTGGTCAGGAGATCGATTCCCGATGGGAGCGTTTGCCACATTTACCTTATTTCAATATATATATATATATATATATATATATATATAAACTCAAAACCGATTAATCCGACTAGCCCACGACTAATCCATAGTCCTCCCGAATCGACTAGCGGCGAACTACCGATTTTTACAACCTTGCTTAGTTGTGAAAGCTTAAAAGACGGATTAGGAAACCATACCTCTTATTTGCAGTGGGAGTATAGATGAAAACTAAGTCATAGGAGAATTTTTCACACTTCCACCAGGAATCGTCTATTCAAATTTGGGCTTCTATAGCTAAAGATCATTAAAGACGACAATAACCTTTTACTGTATTATCCTGGAAAAGAACATATTTTTCTTGCAAAATGGTTTTAGTTGGCAAGGAAAATACCTCTTTCCCTGCCAATAGCTTTATATTCCAACCAAATGGTGGTTTTTCTATATATGTAATGTTATTGTTAAATAACTTAAATGCATGTGATAACTCACAATAACATAAGTTTCACTATATAGAGTAGTGTTTTAAAAAACATTCACGAGTTTTTGGATGAGTTTCAACGCGAGGCTGAGGCGTTCAAAAAAAATTTCAGTACTTAAAAATCTGTACACAAGTCCTGTGAAGCTTAGGTTTTTTTAGTTGGGGCCTATGTTGATAGAGGCAACAGCCACAACAGCTAGGCGACCTAGGCATACATGTAAAATGTATGTTGACTCGCCTTGGTTTAATTTTCCCTGGTTGCAGCGATGGTCGCCTAGGCGACTGCCTAGGTTAATTTCTCCTAGATGTGGCGATGGTTGCCTAGGGTCCCCCAGGGTTAATTTTCCCTAGTTGTTGCTTGCTTAATATTTGATGCTTATTGCTTAATGATTATTTGAAACTTTTATGCTTTTGTGATCAAATATATATGCTTAGTTTATAAAATATAAGTATGGTACATTGTACACTTGTAGTACATATGCAAGAGCTGCAGGGAGGTACCAAAGTTCTTGGGCGGCGCCTAGGCAAGAGTCGGGAGGCCTGTCGCTAGGCGCCTCGCCTAGCATCCATAACAACATAGGTTGGGGCATAGGTTTTTTACGCCCTGTTGTGTGAGACGTGCACCCAACAGGTATGTTATAATATAGGCTTCTTCTTTTTGGATCTGGTTAATAAGTAGAAGGCCCACAACCCACTCCTCACTCAATCCTAATTACGGTCTTCAGAGTGTCTCCAGAGCCCCTGCCTCTCAACAACCCTCTTCCCTCTTGCCTCCAAAGCACCTCTGCCCCCTTTCTATGTTGTTGCCTTCGCCGAGTTCGATCACCCATTGCTTCCGCTAGATCCAGACCTTGAGCACCTTCCCTTCCTCGAGAAATAGGTACTTGTTCTATTTTTATTTTTGTTTTGTGTTTTTCTATATTTATTCCTATGCTTTCTTTTTTCCTCTATTTTTGTTTTTGTTTTATCATATGTTTCTTAATCGAGTCTCCAGAGCCCCTTCCTCTCAACAACCCTCTTCCCTCTCGCCTCCAAACACCTCTGCCCCTTTCAATGTTGTTGCCTTCGCCGAGTTCGATCACCCCTTCCTTCCTCTAGATCCAGACCTCGGGCACCCTCCCTTCCGCGAGAAACAGGTACTGGTTCTAATATATATTTTTTTTGTTTTTATTGCTGTGTTTTTCTATATTTGTTCCTATGCTCTTTTCCCTCTATTTTGTTTTCTTGTTTATCATATGTTTCTTAATTGAGTTCCTCCGGTAATTTCTTTTTACTTCTTTTTTCCTCTGTTTCTTCATTAAGTTTATTTCCTGTTCTCTTTTCTTTGGTTCCATAACAGAGATGAGTAGTGTTGTGTTATCTTTGGTGATTGGTCTTATGGATTTGGATAAATCACTTAACGTATGTTTTATTGCTTATGATTTTCATTCTTTATTTTTTTTAACATTTTGTAATATATTATAATTTTTTAGATATAAAATTGTAATACCCGAAAAACTTAAGCCCATGTCTTGGGACTTATGCCCTGCCCCGAGGGGGCCAAAATGCCTTTCCTTGCACCTTTGTCTTTTAAAACACTGATACAGAGAACGCATGATTAAAAATAAGCAGCAGTATGATTTAAAATAAGGAACAGTAGAATGTTCTTAAAATTTTGCTGGGGCCTTCCACTTGCAAATTACCCTTTATTTGGTAGATATTTATTTCAAGGTGGTTCATTTCAATGAATTCACATCCATTGTCATTATATATTCATGTGAGAAAATAAGGGAGTCTCCAGCTGGTTGTCCAATTTCTGAAACTAGTGTTTCCATTTCCAAGGGAGGTTCTCACACTGCCCTGGTGCACCCTACTGAGTAACTTATGTCTATACATCCAAACTTCCTAAAGCATTGAGGGATAAATAAACATGCAAAAAGATAGGAATTCCATGGCTACTAATTTCCGTGTATCCTTTAAGCATGAAACTACATTGGGATACAATGCTCGTGTATTAACTTCTAAAACTTACTTCCCTGTCTGCTTTCTTCTGTTTTTTTACCAGCTTCTGTGCCCATTCACCAACCAACAGCTTCTGGAGTTCATCGACAACAGATTGCTTCTTATGGTCAGCCAGTTCCTGCACATTTCGTGAAGCTAATTAGTCTCTGTTGTGTGATAAGAGGTGAGCTCAAGATCCCTTTGAACTGACACCTCTCTTAATCCCATCAAACTCAAAATGTTTCGACAAATGTGGCACACATTATTGTTACCAAACTCAATATGCACGAACGGAAGAATTAAGAAGGTAGAAATAACAATAATGGTCCATAACATCGTATGAGTGCTACAGCTAAAATCAATATCGCTCTATAGATGACTCCTTAAATTACCTGCAAGACTTTCAGTGTTTATGTGCATGTCTGAAGGAGTGGACTTGAAATTTTCCTCAAAATTGCGTCTTAAAAGCTACAAGATGCATCATTATAGCTAGAGGACCTAAAGCTTAAATCTTGATATCAAACGTTGATCTATAACTATTAAACTTTAAACTGGGGCACTAAGGATATATCATAACCTGGTAGAGAAGATTAATGATGGCAGCAGCACTCTCAGGGTTGCGTTCAAGCAGATATCCCTGCAAAAGGCAATAGTAATCAAATAATTATCATGGCTAGAGTGAGAGTTCCCCGATTACAAAGTAGAAAGTACTAAAAATAATGATACCTAAGATAGCAACTATGTTTGTCATAATAGAATCAACCACCTGATTGGAACAGTCTAGCAGTTCCTGGTACAATCTTGAGCATTACATTAAAAAAAATAACCTTGGTATGGATAACCATATGATTATGGTGGACCACTAACAAAACAGCATTTATCCCAAATTTCTGGGGTCTAATACATGAATACTTAACTTCTGCTATGTTAAGGGACACCGCCTCTATAGCATTAGAAATGCCAAAAGTTCATTAAGGTCTACCTCTAGTTCCTTGAGCTAATACTCTCACGCTCCTAATAACTGATGCGTCAACTGATCTCCTTTGCTCATGTCCGTGACGATTGAATTCTTCCCAGAAGAAACAAAATGCTTGTACTGGCCCTACAGGGTAACTATAACCGAACAATATATTTCCTAAAAATGTACACTTTTCACAGAAGCAATAGTTTACCATACACATATTTAAAGAAGTCTTAGGTCCTAACTAAATATTGGGGTAGATGGTCACTACGTCAAGATAGCCATAATTCTAAGAAGGTAGATGTTGTATTTATTCACCTCTCCGAAAGAGGTACATGTAGACACCAGCAGATCAATCAAGAAGAGTATCAGCACAAGGAATTTGTTCATTATCAAGTAAAGGCTACAATTCTTCGCACTGTCTTAGGATCCCCAACTTCTAAAAATTATGAATTCAACCTAAAGGGTTGCTCAACAGTCCACACCGTATGCAGTTTAACAGAAAATAGAAGTAAAGCTAACATGACCCTGCACCAGAAAAAAATTACAAACAACAGAAGCTATTAGTTCTTTCACTGGCCCATTACACCTCGGCCAATCTTCACTCAACAGTGTAGTCCTTAGACGATCGAGACCCCATCTCTTGATTGATCTGATCAAACACATGTTTTCTCCAACCAATACAATACTAGCTCTTACAATAAGAAGCAATAGCTACCTTTACAGCTTGCTTCGTCAGTCCACTAGCACTTGTTGTCCACTAGAAAGACACCATTTTAAGAAGATGAGAAGATTTTTCCCCAAGGGAAACAACACAGCTGCATGGTGGAGGATTGGGAGGTCATGTCACTTGGGCAGGGACAAGACAATCCTGTTGGTTGACTAGAGGTCTTTCCGGCCTCTGTTCAACAGAGATGTTGGAAGGATATCCTCATCCAATCAATTCCCACATGTAATTAGTAGTACCGACTTGAGCATCACCCAAATGGAGAACCAAATATGTACTTCCGCATCAAAATTTGAACCATGAAAAATAAAATGAAGAATGGCATGTCTGTAAAAAAAGGTCCAAATTATGTAACAGGGCTACCTTAACAAGAAAAAAAAGACAGAATATAGTAAGATAGTATACGGCTTATTTCTCACAGCTTTAAAAGTCACGGATTGTATCAACAACAAGATAAATCGATCATGAGTTGTGATAGCTGGATGTTTACCTTAGCACAAGAAAAAACACTTGCAACCGTGTGCTTTTTAACTGTCGCTGATCTTAGTTTTTCAATCTTCCAGATAGACTTGGTGTCTCCTGTGAAAATAAAATCAACCTTTTCCATTTATAAAGATCACATCATACATTTTAAGAAAAAATATTCTGAGTCCCTGGTAACATACTTCTAGATAGTATTTAATGGTAAACTGTAAATTTTGAAATACTAATATTATTAATATGACTGCAAATGAGTAGCTCATTACACTCAAAGAATTGCGGTTTTGAGAAAAAGGTACATGTTTACATTTCTGACCACTCACATTAAAAAAAAAAGAGTGTGAAACTGCACCAAAAACATAACTAGACGATTCAGAATGAAATTACTTCCAGATGCTTGAAGTCAAAACAACAATAATTTTCTTATCAACAAGACTAGAACTAATTTAAATGTTCTGCAAATGACACAAATTGTAGGCTAAGGTTGAAGTACAAAAGAAATTCTGCAAATGAAATATGTGTATGTATATCATCAACATCCAAGACTCTTCAACAATAATGGGGTCAATATGGAGCACTAAAAAGCCTATTAAAAAACTGACAAAGTTTTTATTATCAGTTGCGGACTTGACGTCCCTCTATGTTGATACCAAATCCCAATCCAAGGTAGTTGAGCCTACCATAAAACTTAGTCAGCCAGATGGCAGGTAGAGGTCAGTAGCTATGCAGTTTAAATTCACGCAACCATGGAGCACCCTGCACCCTCCAAGTTTCGGTAGACTATAAAGAGTTGTGTGTGCGTGTGTGTGTGTGTGCGCGTGCGTGCAGATTGCTCAGCTGTTCAATTTTTTAAGGCATCTATTCAATCTAGGGCACCCATCTATATAAAGATGTCCAAGGCTGCACATCATGCCTTTGAGAAGCTTGCGCAATGACTTGCAATAGGAGTCAGAGTTTGTAGATTCAAAAGCATGGATACTGAGTCAGGAATTGTACTTATTCGTCAAAGAAAGGTCAAGGTATAACTTCAAATTTTCTACATAAATGCAACTGCTGTCAATTGCTTAAACTTTTGCAACTCATGTAAATATGAACGGAACTTCATCCAAGCAAAGGGGCTGTTTGGTTGCCTGTAAATGTAAATTCATGCAACATTTGTTGCAGCATTTACATTAACTCCGGCATTTGGTTTGATGTAAATTTTGTAATTGCTGCAATGGAAGTTGAAAGATATTCTCCAAATCCTGCTGCATTTGTTGCAGCCAATTTAGCTGCAACACTACTTACAGCAACATATGTTGCAAAGAGGACAATAAATGACGGTGCCACGTCATCTACAGCAACATAAGTTGTACCTTCCAAATTATGGCCACCTCTCTCTTTCATCTTCTCCTCTTATACTTCAATTTTGTCCCGAGTATGAACCTTGCATTCTCCTTCACCTGGACACCTTCTCCTTCACCTGGACAAAAACACTCTTCAACCAAATCGATAGATGACGAGGTGTTGTCCATTTGAGCAACTTAAAGTGCTCTAATCAACTCTCTCATATTGCCACCAAATTAATATATGCCCACAAGAAACCTACTGGCGTCTGTAGCATTAGCCATGACTTATAGTCATTGGTGAGTTTCAAATTTGTGGGGAAGATATACAGATATGGGCATCAAAGCAATCTTTTGATAGGTCTCCATTAGAGTTCATGATAAAGCTTCAGAACCAAAAAGATTATTTCCATTTGTTTCAAACTAGGTATGCAAAAGTAAACAAAGATTTCTTTGATAAATATATTCATGTTCCCCAAAAGAAACTGTTGTTGCAATAATCGTAAGTGCACTAATGTGATGCTTCTAACAACAACAAAAAAACCCAATGCATGTAGAAAATAATTGTTATAATCTTATCAAGGTGGTAACCTCACCAACAATGAAGGAGGTGATGGGATACAATTAATTACTTGTCACAAAAGTACCATCCAAACTCTAAATTTATGAATGCTGCAACATCATTTACACCAATTACAAACAACCAAACGCTATATTTGTAAATACTGCAACATCATTTACCGACAACCAAATATTGTAATTGCAACACCAGTTATAGCAACAAATGCTGCATGGCATTTACATTTACAAACAACCAAACAGCCCCTAAAATGAGCATGCTCAAAAATGGCAAACGCAAACTAGTGATGTCCTTGTGAACGTGGAGGGGAGAGGAAAAGGAGGTTGGCTCCAGTGGTAGAGAGGACCGGGGAACGAGGAAGATGAGAGAAAAGTAGTACTTTCACACAATTAACCCAGGGGTTGACTAATTTTTGGCTGATGGAGACGAAGGGGGACTCTTCTCCAATTTTTTTAGATTAAAGGAACTTCTAAGCAAATATTAAATTCGGAGACTTAACTCTATAGATTTAAGGGATTAGTATAACAAAACCCAACTTAATAAAAGCAAAGTTGGAGAGCCTAGATTTAAGACAAATCTGAAAATTCAATTCTTATTTTATCAGAATCAGTACAAATCATTAAAAAAATGTTTGTCATAAGCAAGCAACTGCTGAAAGCTATGCCTCTGTTGGTGTGGTGTCCTAAACATATTTTCTTTGTTTGATGTCTCGAATTTATTGTGCCTTGTACATCTGGGTGTGTTCCATCCAAGTAAGTGTCCAACTCACGCATTGCAATACAATATACATAAGACTAATAAATACCAGAATCGTTCTAGAAAAGTTACAGCTTGACATGAAGTGAGTGTCAGTATATCTGAAATAGAATAGAGAAAGAACGAATGAAGAATCATACAATGCTTGCATAAGTGAAAACACAAAAAGTGGCGCCTCCTAAATACATATTTAATTTTAGCCATTATTATATTACCCATTAGATTTTCCATCATTGTCAATGGAGGCAAGCTTCAAACGCGAAATTATAATAAGTAATCAATATTTCATATTCTTAGTGAAGAATCAGATATTTGCCTTACCAACTTTTGCAGCAAAGTCCATCCAGATGTCAAATGCAATTCGATGCAGTTTAACTTTTGCCTTGAGAAATCTTTTTGCATATTTTGACATCAAAGCCCAGTCATTTGTATTGTAACATATGCTGTAAAGTGAAATAACAATATCGAGGGTTACATATTAAGTATCTGATACAGTAGAAAGAATAGGACCATACTGAACTTCTGAGAGAATAGACCTAGTACTCTAGTAGTACGTATAACTAAAAAATATCAAAAGAACAGAGCTTCAATATGCTTTCTTAGCCTCAAATATTTTAGCAAAGAAAGAAGAAGCCAACTTGTGAAAGCATAGAATAATACAAGGCCAGAATAAAGTCAACTAGTATTTTTTTTTTTTATTCATAGGGATGAGAGTTATATCAACCACACTCGTGTTTAATTATGTGGTTGTCTAATAAACTAGTAATGTCAAGATTCTAAACGAGTATTTTGCTTGTATTGCATGGCCCTCTCATGCTTGTTGCTACTTTGGCTAGGAATTTGGAACAAACATAGAGGATTAACATCAGGTCAACAGCTGGTCTTAAAAAGTGTCATTTTTTGGGAGCTTCCTTATGCTCCATTGCCGACCCCATTGTAGAAGCATAGAAAATATTAAAGATTAAAAGCCACTCTTAAGTGCAAAAGAGTGCCTCTCAAGAGAGTGCAACTTAGCCCCCATCCTTCATTTACGCACGTATATCTGAGAAGCTATCCATGCTTAAGAGTTTGGCAAAGGCAATGACGCTTAAAGGACTCATCCACACTACATGTTTTACCAAGAAGACCGACGTGGAAGACATGCATTGAAGCAAGTGCCAACGTGTCACGCCTTGGATGCACATGATTGCTACGTTTAAGCACAGCATCGTTCTGTGCTAAAGAGCTTCTACGCTCAAGGATCATGGCACTGAGCAGTTTCCACGCTTTTGGACTTCATGCTGAAACGCAACTTCATATTCTTCATTAATGACGACACGCTATTGACGCTTCGAATTCCGAAGTATACAGATTCGTTACAGAAGTCGAGGAGACAGTATTGATTATGATGTAGTAATCATTAAAGTTAAAGTGCATTCCCCATAACTGAAGCCATGTGGCACGCAGAACAGTTGCCCCGTTTAAGGGTTGTGAAGGGTTTGATGCTAAAGAGCTTCTCCGCTTAGAGCTTTTGAAGGGTTCACGTAAGGGTGAGCATATAACGGTTGGAAACTGAAAACCGAACCGAAATATGATAATCAATTCGGTTTTTTTGTTATAGGTTCGGTTTTCGGTTTGAAGATTTGAAATTTTGAAACCTCGGTTCGTCGGCTTTTGGTCCGAGTAACCGAAAACCGTTTAGATTTAATAATTTACCAAACTGCTATCAATTTATATATACTAATATTTTTGCTAACCCTATCTAAGCGCACTCTCTCCTTCCATTCTCTGTTGGCACTTGTCGCTTTTTTGAACGCTCTCTCTACCTCAATCTATATATACTAATATTTTTTCAGTTTATGTAATTGTAATAATGCTTAAATGCAACAATATCAGATTTTTTTTTTGAAGATTTGTTATTTAAATTGGCTCATTTGCTAAAATGTAAATGTCCGACCTATTGGCCCATGAAATCGAACCGATCGAAAACCGAACCGAATTAATTCGGTTCGGTTTTGCTTGGTTTTTATGAAATAGTTCGGTTTTCAGTTTTGAGAAATATGGACATTTCAGTTTTTATATAGAACGAACCGAACCGTTGCTCACGCCTAGGTTTACGCAGAGAAGTGGCCACGCTTAAGGGTTTCTCTGATGGCGATGAGCATCTTCCACGCAGACTCCATGCTTCGAATCCCTAGGAACGTGTTGTTTTTAATGGAATATGTTTAAAATTCGAAACGACAGTCATGATTACGTCGACGTAATCATGGGGATTAATGACATTCCTCGTAATTGATGGCATGTGTCGCGTAGACAGTGATCTACGCGTACGTTCAGATTCAGCATTTATGCTCAGTGATAGCATTATAATTTTCGAACGGAGTACTCCTGCGTGAAAATGGACAAAACAGTACAATTTGCTTTTGGTTGTGAAACAGGAGATTATGGGTTAGATCCAAGTAAGAAGTAGGAAAAGTAGTACTTTCACACAATTAATCCAGGGGTTGAATAATTTTGTTTTTGCCTTGCTAACTTTATATCATCTTACTTGCATTAACCAACAAAATTAATAGAAGAAGAAGAAAATACAATTTTTTTTTGAACATAATTTTTCGCGTGGAAATTCTATGTAGCATGTTTTTTTCACGTAGAAAGGAGCATTATCTTCTGCGCGGAGATTGCTTATGTGATAAAGAGCACCGTCTTCAGCGCGCAAAAGAGTCATAGGTATTTTCTCTTCGTCGGAGAATCTTCTGACTTCTGACATTTCTTTAGTTGTATGCAAAGGTTGTTGTTGCCTTTGCAATCTCTTGTTTTTTTGTGCCCACGCATAAAATGGACGTTGTCATCGATGTGAGGGCGTTGAATTTGAGCTGCTAAATCGACAACTCTTTTTTTCGCACGAAAAATTGCTTGATGTCATGTGTGTGGAGCAGTTTGCATTTTCGCACGAAAATGGTTGTTAGAGCCAGAAGCTTCTTTGACTTTAGAGTTTTTATAATGGAAGACTCCTTGGCCGAAGTTGTTGTTGGTCTCTAGGTTTTTGCACGGAGGAGTTTGTGCGCAGAGAGGCAAGTCAGCGTCCTTCTGATATTCTCCTCGAATATGGCTTCGAGTAAACAAATTTTTGCTGAGCGTTCATCAACCGAGCGGCCGAGCCATCAGCATCATAGTGCCGAGCCATCAGCATCATAGTGCTTTCTTTTGCTGCGACCAGCATGATTTTTGCTCAAGTTTTGTTCCGAGTACGCCGCAACTTCTTAGCTTGAACGAACACACTTGCGTTGCTAAGAATTCTGTCCACCGACTCATGGACTTGAAGCACTTGAGTGGTGCTATCCACGAGCAATTCCCCGTTGCTACAGGCCAGCACGCCTTTCCCCTTGTCATCGGTGACGTTGGGATAAAAGAATCGTGACTTAGGTAACCAAGCCTTATGACACTTCCTCGGCTTCAGCATCGGTGAAGGACTAGAGTACCCCTCAGAAAGCATATCTTCGAAAGCTTGTTGGTTGAACTCGACAACCAACGTATCTTGAATAATTTCCATCAGTGCAATGTTGGATTGCACCACAGCCTTCTCGTCAGTGGTGAAGATAGTCCCAACAAAATCATCATTTTGTTGTGAAAACACCTATTCTGATGGGAGAAGACTAGGATGATGATAATTTTCATAACCTTCATAATTCAGATTTGTACCCATAGTGAACCCCAATTGATGAGAAATTCTACGACACATATTGTTAGTATCTTTTGATACATAATATGTATCTTACGTACGATACCATATACTACCATTTAGTTACGTATTGGTTGATTCGATACGACACAACCAAGCTGATAGGTAGTATCAATTTTTTTACTCATGTCATGTAATGCATATTTAAGAATCTGGATTCTTGAAATAGATAGACTTGTAATAACAAACAAACAAAAAATTTAGGAGAAATTTATATTAAATTATGTTCCTATGGAATTAGAAATATAGACCTAAACTCATAAAGTTACTATATTATAAGATGATATGATACATGCTACACGATACGTTAAAAAATCGATACACGATACAATAAGTGAGTTGGCAACCTAGCCTAGGACTATGATAATTAGGCAGCCTATCTTTCATGATTTTATCATATACTAATCAAGAATTGATGCTTTGAATAATTAAAATTAAGAAGTATCTCAAATAGTCATCCCAACCACCAAAGGATAACATCAATGAACTAGACACTATAGATGATACCAGGAGAAAATTCAAGGAGTTCATGAACTTTTTATAGATTTTGATATATACCAACATTTTGAAGGAGGGCCATACCAAGATTGATGGGACAATGATATTCAATCATTTCTCATATAGACCGAAAGCATTATCCAAATTCCAAAATCTAGCAAATTGTGCCATAATGGACAATAAAACAAGATCTGTAGCCCGTGTTATCTGGAGCAAGGATACCAAGCACCCAAAACATTATGGAATGAGGAATGAACACAGAGCGTAGTACACCACTTTGTATGGAATGGGGAACGGCGTACGCAGGCTTCTTTTGGAACGCTTGGAGGAAAGTGTGTGGTGAGGAATGTTTTTCTTGATTTATAGTCGGGGAAGGCCTCTTGAGTGTTGTAAACGTGCACTTTGCAATTTTTTCTACTAATAATGTTGAATCATGTCCCTTTTGTAATGAAAACAATTAAATGTGTATCACTAGAATTAACTTTGATTGGCTTGCATTTGGGATTTTAGAATCCTAAATTTAGCATTATGGGACGAAAATGTTCCACAGTTTGGAACACAGTTCGCGAGGAACGTAACATATGCTGGGGGTCGAGTTATTTGTGGTTAACTGTCTAGAAATGACATGGTTCAATTGAAAAGAAAACTATTTGGTTGTTGAAACACATCAATTATTGGACCCCATTAAGTACAAAATGTTAGTTAAAATACTAAAGGAAGTTAATGACTTCCAATAAGTACCACATGCTAGCAAGAATAATAAAAAGGAACCAAAGTACCTGAAAACTATGTTGGCCGTACCAGGTTGTAGTGGCAAGGAATTCTTTCCCATGACTTTCATAATCCTTACCATGAGTTTAGCATCTTTTTTTTCTTTAGCATGCAACTGTAGCAAAAAAAAAGTACTGATTATGTGCCCAAAGCCCAAATAATCTAAGAGAATGAAACAAGCAAAAACCACTATTTACCAGGAAACAGTGAGCAGAACTAACGCTTGGAGTTAATCCGTAAACATTGTGGTTCCATAATGCCTTCAAACCTGCATGTATGTAACATAGGTCCATTGACGGACATTTCATTGTATTAGCTTCTTAAATCAGAAATATAAAGGAGTGTAATGATTGCATGATGATGCCTATCCTTCCTCCCATGTCATTAGTAGTTTCCTCTCTCCCTTGTGATTACTAGTTTCTTCTCCCTTGTGATTATTAGTTTCCTCCTTTTTAGTAAAGGAGGAGCAACTTGTATGCATCATGTGGCTAGATGCAAATATCACAAAGGTGTCTATAATCTTCTTAAAAAAGGCTTGTTAAGTTATCTAGGATAATCAATGTGGTCACCAATTCAAAGAAATGAACATCTAGAAGCCAGAATATTAAGCATACAACAAAGTCCAAGCAACAATACTCCTTAGTCCTTATACTAACTCAAACCTTTTAAAGTGTTGTAGTGTTGTAGGAGGCAGCCATGAGCATTGTCTAGGCTCTATGTTGTACAAACATGGACCTGACACAACATGGTAAGGACACAGTGACACGGACACGACACCTGTTTAGGTGTCATAGTGTATTTTGAAGTGTCTAGGATGTGTCTAATATGTGCCTGACACAACACGGCCCTACTTTTTTAGTGTCTGGGCTTCCTAATCTAGGCACCTTGGTATTGCGGCATTGCCTGGGACCTGGACTACCTGTTTTGATGGTTTCACCTGTTTCAGATACTAGGTCATCATATAGGTCCCCCTAAGCCCAGGCATGTCTGCCTAATATGCATTACCTTATGTCGTCTAAGCGAGTATAGGCCTTACGGTAATGACTAATGATTAAGTAATTTGTTGATTAAGTCATTTGTTAGCATGCTTATTCTTCAGCAAAGATTGGTTGGTGAACACTAATTGGTTTATTTGTTTACTTGGACAATTCACTAACTTTTAGTTTGTTATAAGTTGATTTAATTACTTCACCTGTACCTTTATTTGCTTGAATCATATTTTCTAAATGCTTACTATATAACTTTTTTTTAGGTTTAACATGATTTAGATTTCGCTTTTGAATACACACACAACAAAAGCCTTTCATCCCAAATTTTTGGGGTTGGCTATATCTCAAAAGGTTTAATGTTGCCTGGGCCAAGAAAAACGGGTAGGCTCCTTGGTATATACCCCTCCTAACCACCATTTCCATCTTTTACAATTTTTCAGAATTCGTGACAAAGTAAGGAGATTGACAAGAAGCTTAAAGGAATAACAGGATAGGAATCTACAGGCACATTCCAAAGATATAGGAAATTCTTGATTACATTAGGTGGCTAGATCTAGCATTGGGATCAGGAAATATACCGAGTCAGTTAACCGCTTGAGCATGAAGGAAAAAAATGTATAACCATGGCGATCCAAAAAAGTGATTGTAAAAAATATTTTATCCTAAATTTTTGGTGGTCCTCTACAGAATGATTTTTACAAACTCAATCCACTCCAATTTCCTTTTGGTTTACAAGCCTAATCCTAGCAGATTACTAAACTAACGATCTCCTAAAATTCTAATATGATTTTGATGGCCTTTGGAGTTTACTGTTTGCAACTATAATGGACAAAGACACTTTTTCTAAGGTATTGTGCTCCAATAGTTCAGAAAGAGATTAGAATGGGTATACATGAGCTCCCTTGTCTAGTTTAAGTCGTCAATTTCAGAATAATCTAATTGACCCAACTGTCCCAATGTACACCGAAACAAGCCAGATATGAAGGGAAAAGACTCACAATCATCAATAAGCTAAGGAGAAGACTCTTACGGTTTGACCATTTGACCATCAATGCTACAGTAGTTTCACCATTGTTCAAGCATATAACAGCTACAAGTATAGAAACACTCCGAAACTTAGAGCTGTGTCAGCGTCACATGTGGCATGCCGCATGTATCAGACATGCACACACACAAAAACAGAATACACTAGGAAACAGTCATCATATAAGTAATCATCTTGTCTGTTTTGTGTTGTTTCGTATTTGTTCCCATCCAATGCAGACAATGAAAATCGGTGCCGTGTCCGTGTCCGTGTTGCATCATGTCTGACACCTATCAGACATGTAAATAGACTTCAAAATACACTATGGCACGCAAAAAATCAATGTCGTCCACACTACAGTGTCCACATTGTGTCATGCCGTCCTCGTGTCCATGCAACAGTGTAGAATATAAGAACAACATTCAATCAATTCCATACCGTAGTCTATGGCATTTGCACGAACACAAGCCTCAGAAACCCTGCGGCAGAGATGGCAATTGAAGTTCGAGTGTATCCGAAGATTGGACAGCCTCTGCATCAACCAACAACACCAGTCCCTCGTCAAATCCCAAAAAAACTACCAACACGAAAAGAAAAAAAAAAATCGAGCTAGAAACTAACAAACACGCGGAGCCGCTGCAATATCTGGAACAGAAGCTTCACATCCTCCTCGTTCGCGCAGCTCTCGACCAGCGACCACAGGTTCGCGTTCGGCGGCATCGTCCGGGCTTTCTCCACGCTCGTCAGCATCTTCTCGTACAACTCCGCCACGACCTCTGCAACAAATTTTCCAAAAAAAAAAAAAGTGTAAACGAAAACTTTCGTTCACCGGAAGTTGCAAAATCGTTGAAGAAACGGAAAAGGACCTGAAGCAGTAGCAGCAGTGGAGGATTCTTCAGCCGGGGCCGCCGACGCCGCTTCCGAGGAGAAGCAAGCAGAGACCATTGGAGAGGAGAAGGGATGAAACCCTAATATGGAGTGATGGTGGTGGAGGGGATGCTGGGAGGAGAGTGCTGGCCGGAGATGAAGCGGCGGAGGAGGTGACGGGACGGATCCGACGTCGGTGGCACGGATGACGGCGGCGAGCCGGCGGGAAGCCGGCGAGCGGAGGGAGCGGAGCATGGCGGCGGATGAAGCAGAGTGTAAGAGGTAGGGGCGGGGGAGAAGGGTTTACGAGACGGGGAATTAGAAATTGGGTAAAGTATAGATCATTTGGAAGCTCAAGTTGCTTTGATACATCGGAAGCTCTCTTGGTAACTACATTTGAACTTGAGCTCGGATCTAAACTTGTGCTGTGACACAGAGGACTGCCAACACTCAGGCAGTCCCGATCATAGAATAGGACTGCCAGAGTGGAGGCAGTCCTTCACAAAATAAGGACCTCTTACAATTAGGTAGGACTGTCAGGGTCCTGGCAGTCCTTCTTTTGTGAAGGACTGCCTCCACTCTGGCAGTCCTATTCTATGATAAGAATACAGAGTTCTATTGCAGTCCTTCACAGAAGACGGTCTTGCTATTAACACAATTTGCTATTTATGGACACCAATCTTATGCATGGGCCTAATCTATGAAACCTATTTACTTTAGAATTTTGTCTAATTGTACTAACCAAAGAACATTTATTGTAGGACTTGAGATCTTCCGATTTGGCGGTACCGGCTCCAATTGCAGTCAATGTAGCCCATTTATTTTGGACCGATCTATGTTTTGAATCAAGCGAGGGTGCGGTACATTGGTGTCGAGAAGTCGGACGGGAAAACAACATTGTTCTAGTGATATCCAGATCGGCCCGAAATCGACCGGGACGACAAACTGTGGTGGTGGGCTGTGAAAGAGGTGGTGTGTTCAGGACGCACAAGAAAAACACAGTAGAAGTTAGCCAAAGTAAAGTTCCAAGAAGAAATATTGGAACGAGGAAATGTGGTTGTCCATTCACGATACATATCAGAAACTTAGAAGAGGGAAAATGGACAGTAGAAGTGAAGAATGGAACCCACAACCATGAGTTTGCCGAGACACTATTGGGTCATCCGTATGTCGGACGGTTGAACAATACGGAGAAGAAGATAGTCGAAGACTTGACCACCTCCGGAGTTGCACCGAGACAAATATATTTCGTCATACGACATGAAGATGAGAAGAACATGTCTACAATGAAGACAATATACAACGCCCTAGCTTCCTCAAACGCTGTCCGGACGAAATCAAGAATGGCGATGCAAGAAGTGCTCAAGTTGCTTGCCGATAATCATTATGTTGAGTTCCATAGAAGACACCCCCAGAGTAATGAAGTATTATCACTCTTTTGGGCTCATCCTGATTGCACAAATTTGGCCAGGTCCTTTGCCGACGTGTTAGTCCTTGATTGCACGTACAAGACAAATAAGTTTAAGATGCCTCTGTTTCATGTTGTCGGGTTCACCTCTACTTGGAAAACATTTCCAGTGGCATTTTGCTTCATGAAGAGTGAGAAGCTTGAAGACTACACATGGGCGTTGGAGAAACTGAAAACACTTTACACTGGTCATACACAGCCGTCAGTATTGGTTACCGACAGAGAGTACGCCCTTATTAATGCTATTCGCATTGTTTTTCCTCAAGCGGATACATTGCTATGCACTTGGCATGTCAATCGTAATATTCAAGCCCAATGTAAGTTGAAGTTTCGGAAGCAGGATGGTAAAATCGACATACAGATTTTTGACGAATTCTACAATGATTGGAATTGTGTGTGGCGAGCATCTACGATTGCCAGTTACGACGCCGCATGGTACTTGTTCAAGCAAAAGTGGGAGGCGAGGGAGCCGGCATGCATTTCTTACATCAAAGATACATGGCTTGAACCGCACAAAGAACAATTCGTCTTAGCATGGTCGAATGTGGTGAAGCATTACGGCACGACAACTACCAACCGTGTCGAAGGAGCACACTCATTATTGAAGAGGCACCTAAAATCATCTCTCGGCAACTTCGTCTCTGTTTGGCAAGCTATACATTTATCAGTAGACCGGACGGTGAATGAAATTAAGGCATCATTTGAGATGAGTTTGAATATAGTCAAGCATGAGCATAGAAAGGAAGTACTCTTAAATGCTTTAATGCGCGTGGTATCTCAACAAAACACATATCAATTATGAAATACATATTTGAAATACATATTTCCTTGCCGTGACTCACAGCCCTAAGGATACGATATGTCCTCTGTATACAACAAAACACATATCAATTATGAAATACATATTTGAAAAGTATACTACCGTTTACAAACGTCATGTACATACCGGGTTCTTCCATATTTCGTACGCAATATGATTCTCAAAAGAAACCAACATCGAGCAACCGGGCGGACGGACAGGCGGCTCAGAAGGACCGGCCTCGTCAGAAGGACCGGCCTCCTCAGAAGGACCGACCTCCTCAAATGGCGCAGAACCCTCTTGACGTGATAGGAGTTGGGCAATTGGCAGGTCGTCGTCGTCGTCGGAAGGAGGCGTAGGAGTAAGAGCTCGTTGCTTCGACCGAGCTTGACGTGCCGGTGGCGATGTCCGAGACCGAGCTTCGGGCGCCGGTTCGGTAATTGTTATCGGACGCTCGCGAGGACGCTCCGCACGTTCCTTCCGTTTTGACGCGGTGGGCCGTATTCTTTTGTTCGGTGGACTGCATGACAACATACACTTGTAAGTAATAGAAACAACTTTTGTCATCAAACTACTCGAGTTCTAAAAGTACATCAAACATGGAATCTATCCTATATATTTGACTTCCGCAAAGTTTTGATGATATCAAAGATATGAGTAAAGGAAATCAACTGTATCAATATCAATATGCAGCAGCAGATTATGTTGGACAATATTCAACTCATGCTAAAATCATGATAACAATCACACGATAACTTCAAGGTTGGGATTACTTGAAGACAATTTGCAAGAGAATCCAGGCCCTGCTACGATCATGATAACATTAAGTGGGCCATTTTATTCTCAAAACAAGTAGGACTGCCAGGAATGGGGCAGTCCTAATGAAAATTAGGACTGCCACAGTTCTGGCAGTCCTCTTTCAGAATAGGACTGCCAGGACTGCCCCATTCCTGGCAGTCCTACTGTCGAGCAAGCCGAAGTCCACTAACGAAATCCTATTTTGTCGTGTTCTAGGGTTAGGGTTTCAACATAAATTTCGGGTTTCATGTGTTCGAAAATAAGAAAAGAGAACGTGCAAGAGATTATAAACCTATTTTACAAAAAAAAATTCAAGAATTAAACCAATTCTAGGGTTTCGAATATAATTTAAAGAAATTTCGAAAAAATTAGGGAAGAACGTACCTGGATTCGGGTTGCTTTGACTTGCGTGTCATCTCTTCGAGAATCTTCGTGGAGGATTTGAGAATGGAGTGATGGAGAAGAAGAAATTAGGGTTTAGGAGATGGAGAGGGAGAGGGAGAGAGCTTTCTTTGTTTTCTTCTTGAGGAGAGAGAGGGAATAATGAAAATGAAATGAAATTTTTGGGTTTGGGGGGGTTGGGCTGCCCCTAGCAATTTTTGGGTGTCCCCTAGCAATTTCTCCACATTGATGGGCTGCCCCCTAGCAATTGATGCCCCCTAACAATTTTGGTAGTGCCCATAGAAATACCCCATTCAAACCGGACCCATCCATCGATGGTTTTTTCCTCTTTTATTTGGGTTATTTACATTTTACTCCTAAGTTTTAGATTTATAACACATAATATTTTTACTTTCTAAGACTTAATTGTACTTTGATATCATCAACTATTACAATTTTTGAACTTGATACCCTAAAGTTTTATATGCACCAACTTGATACCTCAATTATAATTTTACAACTTAATACCCTACTAGCATTAACATAAAATTGAAGATGACAAAAATACCCCACGTTTGCTCCCCCCCCCTTTTTCTTGATCCAAGAGCCCCTTTATCTCTCCGACGCCGGAGGATGGTGCAGCAATGGGAGATGGTGTGCAGCAGCGAGGGCACGGGAGGCGTCGAAAGGCGAGGGGGAGGTTGGGGCGACGGGATGCCGGGGGGGAGGCGACGGGATGCGGGGGACCACGAGGTCTTGGAGATCTCGATGATGGGGAGGCGACAGAGAGTTTGACATCGGGTGGGCCCCAGTCAGAGGAATCGGTGGAGGCAATCCTGGATTCGGATCCGGCGGTGGTCAACAGCGAAGGGGTCGGGTCGAAATTGTTGGGAGATCATTTGGAAGAGAGTGGTGGGTTTGGGAGGAGGTGAGAGGAAGAGAGTGGTGGTGGTGGAGATGAGGAGAAGGAGAGGAGATGTAGTAGTAGGATAGGGGCATGGGGTTTGGGAGAGGGAGGGATAGTTTAGGGTTTTCATTTATTTTTAATTTTTTTAACAAAGCACCAACAACTGTCTAACTGAGGCTATCAATTTAAAAATTGTCAATCGTTGATGGTATTGAGTTGATGCATATAAAAGTTTAGGGTATCAAGTTAAAAGACTGTAATAGTTGAGGGTATCAAAATGAAACCAATCCTTAAATTAATTACACTGACCACTCTCATATTTTCTATTTATTACATGAGATATCTCTACTTTAAGATAAAAATAAAAAGTTATAACACCAACTACCCTTATTTTTTATTTTTGGCTAATTAAAGTTTAGTTCCTGAATTTTATACCAGTTTAGGGTGTGTTTAGTAAGAGGGGAGGAAGAAAAATGGATAGGGGGAAGTGGAAGGAATAATACATTTTCTTCCATTTGATATGGAAAGAAAAATGGAGGAAAATTTTTCCCTTATAACCAAATAAAATCAATCACTCCAAAAGTGGAAGAAAGATTGGAAGAAAAAGTTGATACTCATCTTAATTTACAATATACCCTATAAAAATTATATTATTTTAAAGTAGTTCCAAAATTCAAATGGTAAATAAATATTGTTAGTTGGGGATATAATTGGTAAAGCATATATTTTTATTTTCTTTCCTTCTAATTTGCTTTTCATACCAAAAAAAAAATGTATCATTTTCATTTTTCTTCCATCATACCAAACACAAATAAAAGAAATAGTCTTTCCTTTCCATATTGATGAAAAATAAATTTCTTTGGTTTTCCTTCCTTCCACTTTCCATCCTTCATACCAAACAAAGTCTTAGAGTTTAAGCTCTAACATGTCCAATTGAAAATTTTATGCCCTAGATTTTTATTTTTGTTTCATTTTTTTCAGTATACCCTCCCTATTATGTATGGAAAGATTCCATTGTCAAGTACGTTGGGGTCTGTGGGTTGCCATTCGGAATACTGATCGGGTAATGAATGCTAGCGCTAGATGAATATAATGTTGGGAGTGGAGATACTTTATTAACTTACTAAATTTGAGATGTTTATGCATTGGCATGGTCACCGACATGGATAACATGTGCACATGTTTGATTGTTTTCTTTGAACGAGATGCACCGGAGCACCATGATCGTTCTACCTAGAAAAATAGTGGTGCTATTAAGCATGATATTACGGGACCTCCAGTTGGACTTGCTACCCAAGCTGATAGGGCGCCTCCTAATACGGATGTTGCAGGATCTTCTATGGGCTTACTACCCATGCGCTAGAACGGCATATTGTATCGAGATATAGTCTTTTATAGCTCGAGATGCCAGTGACCTTCAAGTAGATAAGGCCGCACACCAATGAATGTCTGATGCAAGGGTGGCAAGTGTTCCGTCTTGTATCAGTGCGATGGTGGAAGTATTTATATATATCATGGGCATGTTAACTTATGTATATTATGCAAATGTGGTAGGTATTCATCTTGTGTCAGCGTAATGGTGGTTATCTTAGGCTCAATTCGTATATTTGTTTTAGTATGCTAACTTTAATATGACATTGTAGG
Organism: Iris pallida; assembly: GCA_029216955.1. Classification (NCBI taxonomy): domain Eukaryota; kingdom Viridiplantae; phylum Streptophyta; class Magnoliopsida; order Asparagales; family Iridaceae; genus Iris; species Iris pallida. The sequence goes on from JANAVB010020999.1 coordinate 17,972,220, forward strand.
ATGGTAAGCATTCATCCTGCATCAGTGCAAGGGCGAGTGACACGATGTTGATAAGAAGTCGTTGCAATGCGACGCAGATGTGATATGTTTACTGGGGTTTTTGTTATCGAATATAACATGCTTACATGCTCACATCCTCTACTTCTTTAAGATGCCATGAAATCGATCCTAATACAAAATAGAAAGATCATCATTAATAATGTTGCTTCGCACAATTACTTAGGGTCCGTTTGGATATGCTTTCTGAAATTTTTTGTTGAAAACAGTTTTTTGAAAGTAAGTTATAAAGTTACTTTCTGAGTGTAAAAATTATGGATTTGTGTTTGGTTACTTTTTTCTGAAAAATAGTTTTATGAAATAAAAGTTCCAAATTCTGTTTGGTAAAATATTTTGTGAAAACAATTTTTATAAAAAATTTATAATAAAATTAATCTGTTCGTGTCCAATTTGTGTCCAATTCGTGTCCAATTTTATAAAATAATTATGTGTCCATAATTTAAAAAAATTCTGAATATGATGTGTACATAATAATTTTATAAAATAATTTGTGTCCAGCTAGACACATCTCGTCACCTCTTATTCTCTCTTCTATGAGCAACCGATCTAGTCTCCTACCGTCGGCTATGTATGAGTCACATGTTTGAGCAATTGATTTGTGTCCATAACAAAAAATATGTGTCCATAATCAACCGATCTTCTCTGAGCAGCTGATTTGGGTCCATAATAAAAAAAATTCTTTAGAAAGTCACATATCTGGGCCACCGAGTCACATGTCCGAGCCACCGTCGGCCATGAACGCGGCCGGAGGAGACCGGACTCTACTCCGTCTTCATCAAGTACTTCGCTCCGGCCGCAACCACCACTCGGAGAACCCGAGCTCCTCCTCGAGCTTCCCTTGTTCGGGTGGAGAAGGGTGGTGGAGACGACCATGCCGAACTCCTTCGTGCCGCCCACTCACTCTCTTCCTCGAGCTTTCTCTCCTTTTCGGAAAAAAAGTGGTGAGGCAGAGAAGGTGGTGAGAGATAGATGAGGCTGGGAGAGCTCCAATGGTCGAGCTCTATGGAGGAGCTTGTTGGCGGTGGAGGTGGGGTTATGGTGGCGGAGGGAGAGGAGGCGACGGCTTGGCTTCCTCTATTTTGTTTCAACAGTCTAAAGGAGAGAAAGGAGAGTGTGGAGAGAGAGAGAGAGAGAGAGAGTTGGTGCTAAAAAAATCTATGGGAGAGAGAGAGAGAGTGAGTTGGCGTTGTTGCTGAAAAACTTTTAGAAAAACCACTTTTTACTCTTTTTTCAAACCAATGTTTAAACATTGGTTTTGAGAAAAAATTTGGGAAAATAAAACTGGTGGGAGAGAGCCAAACATGTTTTAGGCCGATTTTTGAGTTTAAACTCAAAACAATGGTCCAAAACAAACATCCAAACAGACCCTTAGTGTCTTTTAAAAGATGGATCTCTCCGTTCACTAGTACATGTTGTGTACTGACCAACGTTGCGAGCACCATTTCAAATACAAGGCACATGAAGATATTGAGATACTTGCTAGATGGTGCTGAGGCGTCGGATGCTAGGCGTGCAACATGAAGATGTTCGGCCGAGGATTGCTTGATTGGTTATAAAAGACATGATGTATGGAATGATAAGATCCTTGCGAGCTAGAGAGATCATGAGTATTGTAAGCCAACATGGCATAGAGAATTCTATAACAAGTATAGGAATATTTGCAGCGATTTCTGCAAATTGAACCACTCGTTAGGAATAGAGAATTTTCAAACCTATCCCTCTAAGGGCAAAATCAAGCAAATCAGAATATAACTTTTCAATGATGATAGGACTAGACCAAACATGATGTATTTAGGACATAGTCTCAATATCATTCGGATACCTATGTATGCCTAAATTATTTCAACTTAGAACCATGCCTCGCCAATGCGGAGTTGGCTGCAGTGAACCCACATTTTTTATGATTCAGATAAATGATTGCAGCGTGCAATTGCCTCGCCATAGTAGGTTATCAAATATAGTCTCGACTTTATCCATGAGAACTTCAAAGAAGCATATGAACACTTCAAGCAAGTTCTGAATTAATAAAGGAGATTTAATCACAATAGGAAGAGTTTAGTGTAAATATCAGTTCTTGAAGTGCAAATATATGTTCTTGAGAATCGAACGATCAATTACCAGAACGAAGAAAAGAAACTATAATGAATTAATTAAGCTAAGAGGAGTATCTTTTCTCCGACTTTTTCCTATTTCGGTAATATTCAATGAATGAGGATAGAAATTTAGACTTTGGATTGATCAAAAACTGACTCAGGATAATTGAGTTGGGTTCAATATTGAGTAGAGTAAATGAAAATTATATTCCTGACATATATATATATATATATATATATATATATATATTGGTGATACTCGAGTTTGATGGAGGTTTAATAGATTTGTTAAAGGAGGAGTTTGAAACACTATTCTTAAACTCTAAATAGCAATTGGGACTTAGTATTCAACGCGTTAGACTTATGTTCCTTCCCTCCAACTCGTGTAACTGAGGCACGTCTCGATAGAGTATTCAATGTTCTATAGCTCATGCACTGAGGCACTCGCGCCGATATTGTCTTTCAATGTTCTAGCATTCTAACTCGTGCACGGGGCACGAAATAACTTGTGCACTGAGGCACTCATCGATACAGTTATCCCATGTTCTCATGGTTTGCGCACCGAGGCGCTTGCCCTTGCGATATTCAATTTTTCATAGCAACTCATACATTTGATGCACGATTCATTTCAATTTGTTCTATCTAGTGTTCGACACACACTATGTTTATCTCTTTATCGAGCCACGTCCGTGGTTTCGATAGGTCAACTCAGCATACAACGATATATTTTACTTAGGCATGAAGGAGTAGAAAAGAGAAGTCAATGTCCCCCCACCTTGAGCCAATATGCCTTATCGTTTCGTCGAGCCGATGCGGCTCGATTTCATAACTTCATTGCACGGCCAACTCTCCTGACTTAGCCATTCGTGCACTCCATACTTCGTTGAATTATACGACCGATTTGGTTTACCGTGCCAACGTCTCAGTCCGTCGCAAGGTGACGATTGGTTTTGCGGACCCTTTTCTGAATAAGGCAAAATGTCGACCTCTAATATTTTAGCGTAAACGTATTATAGCCTGCACACGAAACCAACTAAAATCAATACTTGTTCGAATGGGTCAAACGCCTTACGTTGATTCGATTTCTTAGAATCTTCGAACCGACTTAATGCTTCCCTCGACCAACTTAAATGGGTATGGTTGTGAGTGTAGGTAGGTGAAAAAGAGAGAGAGATATATTTGTGAAAAAGAAAGAGAGAGAGATATATTTGTGAAAGAAAGATATTTGTGAAAGAGAAAGAGAGAGAGAAAGTTGAGGGAGAGAGAGTTCGGCTAGGGGGGTGTGCTGGTAATATGGGAGAGGGGGTAAGGTGTTGTACAAAGGAAAAATGGGTATGGTTGTAAGTGTAGGTAGGTGAGAGAAAGAGAGTGAGAGTGAGAGAGAGAGTTTGAAGAGAGAGGGGGAGTATGGGTTCGGTTGTAAAAAATAGGAGAGAGAGAGGGTATGAGGAAAGTGTAGGTATGGTGTGGGTGTGTGCTTGGGTTGAGTCCAAATATGTCGGGTTGGGTCACAAGTTGGTCTCATGGAATTAAATGACTCAAATTAGTCATTTATAAACAAGGATAAATGAATAGCATATGAGGACTCGATTGGATGGGACACATGTGGGATGTGTGTAGTAGGCTTAAAATGATCTGTGTCCATATCTTGGGTCGACAAGTTTGGGTTAGAATTGTGTCTCAAAATCAAGTAGGAAGTAAATATGACTCCGTGGGGGTAAATCGAGATTTGAACAAATATCCGGAAAGTTGTGCGATAAAAATGAAGTACAAGAAGGTGTGTCTGAGTAGGACACGAAGGTCATGAGCGAAGAGTGTCTCGAGTAGATCATGCATGACAAGTTGGTTTGGAGAAAATGAGTAGCCTTGTGCTCCTAAATTAAAAGTTACGACAACGTGCATATAATGATCAAAAATAAAAGTAGGAATTTAATAATAACTAAAAATGATCAAATGGCCTATACTGACCCGAAAGTTCTGCGATACAAATAGAGCACAAGGGAATAAGTTTAGTGGGACAACATGAAGATAAACTTGTCTAGATCAAAACTCACGAAGGGCATTTTGAGAGAATGACATCTCTTGCGCTCCAAAAATCAAAGTCACGAAAAAATATATTTAATAATCAAAATAATTATAATTAAAATATATATTGGAAATAATTATTTTAATAAAATTTAAAATAATCCCTAAAATCCAAGGGGCTTACATAGCCGATGCGGCTCAATTTCATAACTTCGTTGCACGGCCAACTCTCCTGACTTAGCCATTCGAGCACTCCATGCTTCGTTGAATTATACGATCGATTTGGTTTACCGTGCCAACGCCTCAGTCTGTCGCAAGGCGACAATTGGTTTTACGTACCCTTTTCTGAATAAGGCAAAATGTCGACCTCTAATATTTCAGCGTAAACGTATAGCCTGCACACGCAACCATCGAATGGGTTAAACGCCTTGCGTTGATTCGATTTCTTAGAATATTCGAACCGACTCAATGCTTTCCCTCGGCCAACTTAACACTTGCATCGATCTTACTCGATGCGTTCCTCAGGTCAATGTAACTATCGTATCGATTTGCATCGATGCATTATCGGGTCAACGCAACTCTTCGAGTCAACGACTCAGCATAATGTACCGTGCGGAGCGGGGCATTACACAAATATGGTAAAGATTTGATTTGATAAGATTTGAAAATCTACATTAAATATATGATTTGATTAGATTTATAAATTCATATCAAATATTTAATTTAACCATATTTGGACATCCATAATTGGTGATGGAATATAATCTACATCGTTGGTTGTTGGTGGACGGCCAGATCTGATGGTGGGCTACTTTTATGGTTTTCTAATCCGAAAATTTGGTTTCTCATCCTATTTATATGAACTGCCCATCCTACCTCCTCTACGTTCTTGACAGCCCATCTTTTTGTCTCAGTGACATATTTCGGTCCTCTTTCCCATTACTTAGAAAAAGTGAGCCATCGGTTCAGGTACAAGATACTATCATTACCGCCTGGACAATTAGACATCCAACCCGTAATCGCAACGACCCTAAGAGCTCCGCTCTACCAACTGAGCTATATCCCCCCGAGCCAGGTGGAGTATGCATGAAAGAGATGAAGAAAAAGCGTATTGCTCCTTGACTTAGAGAACATAACTTCAACCTTCAACTTCCTTGATTGAGAATAGGCATAGGTAGAAGGTAGTTAAGATGGGGGCTGCTAGGCTTATGAGTCCCTTTCAGGGTAGTCTCAGTAAGTAGTGAAATGAGGTTGACGATGGAAGACCGAATGCAACAATCCGTTTTCTTTTGCTTTTCTTTCGCTCGATATTGATCTCACTCAGTGAGGTAGATTCTAGTCCCTCCCTATTTCCATCTTGCTTTTGAGACCGATCACTAGACCTTTCAAGCATTGTAGTTGCATCACATACAAAATTAGTGCCGACCCGCGCAAGTGAACGAGGAAGCTTACCATTCCGCCGTCGGTCAGTTATTCAAAGCAGGGTATCCATGGTCTATGAAATATTGATTGCAATGCCCGGACTTTCATCCCACACTCTTTTTTCTTTCGTTTCAAGACCTAATAAGGCCTTCTTCGAAAGCTTTTCAAATCACAACATAAGGCAGACCAGGTAACATTAGAGTTGATAAAGTGCGTGCCATATTATGACATCCAATAGCAGAGACAGGAATCAAGCTTGCATCTCCGTCTTGGCTAGAATCCTTCTTATCTTTCTCCTAAAAGCCAATCATGCAGTCTAGCTTTCACAATCTTATCAAGTCCCCGTCGCCTCTAATGATTGCTTCAGGGTCTGAGGTCCATCACCAACCGGCTACAAACCTTGTGCCTATGGAGGAGACTGTAAAATCTTGCCAGGCGTCGGTTGGGAAAGTCAGTGCTAAGGCCGATCAGGTGTATTGATCACGCGGAATGGAAGGATAGAAATGATCAAAATAAGGAAGAAGGTATGAAATCACTAAAGGTAAGTATATTATAGTAGTCCCACGTATCCATATAAAAACTATAGGGGGAGGAAGTGTATTTCTTATGTGTAGCCTTAGTACCAGAAAAAGAATGATAGTTAGGCCCAGTAAGTAAGGTATGGTGAGTCTAGAAGCGGGCCGGTGCGGGATGGGCTGAGCCCAATCGACCGAGTAGTTGAGGCAGCAGGCTTGGCTCAGAATCGAGTGAATCGCACTGTATAGAAGAAAATGAAGGGCGTCAGTGAAACTCGAACCTTATCCAAGCTGACCTAGCTGACATCAGGTCTATCTAATCGGCTTGTCCATCTTTCATGGTTTAAGTCAGTTGACTATACTCTATCTACGATGCATCGAGGTAAGGGTGGAGGCACAAAGATGCAGTACAAAGTGGAGATTGGGGGTGGTCGTCCACAAGAAATCTAAGAGAAAGCTCGTGCTTTGCTCTTACGACTTCGTTATCCAAGACAGAAGAAAGAAGATATATAATCGAGGAGTAGTCAACTTTGGTTAGGGAGATCGATGTGGGTTGGTGAGTTATTTCAATTGTAATTTCTTTCTTTTCTTCTTGAGTGTGGTGAGAAAGTTGAACCTATTAGGGCAAATAGTTTAATATTATTTTTGTCAATCTTGTAATTTTATCTGAGTTATATATATTAGAATTTGTCCAGGTGGCGTGGTCACCTCCGTATACTTGTCTTTATCTGTACTTGGTGTTCGTTAGAAGGGGATTAGTTATCTCGGGTGGGTTGGCCTAAGTTTTCGCTGCGGCAACGTTTTAGACACGATATCGGAGTGTAGGAGGTCGTGTCCGATTTCTAATATGAGCATCCTATCTTGCAGGCTCGTAGTAGTATGATTAATCTTAGGTCTCATAAAGAGAGGGTTGCTCTTTGTGGAGAAATTATTCTATGAGGCGGGCTCATCATGCATCCTTCAATGCCACCCCCATTGGATCCCACTGGGATGAGTGCATGCACAAATTCCCATGCAATCCAATGGATGTCATGGAAGGTGCATGGTGAGCTCGGCACATAGAATAATTTCTCCTCTTTGTGGTTGTAAATTTTTTGTAAGTTTTCTCACGATTGATTCAATAAAGTATTTCATGACCAAAAGGTGTTAATTTGGCTATAAAGGACAAGTTTGCCCTAGGGTAACATAACTCCAAAATCTATAGAAAGTAGGGTATAGTAATCCTCCATTCATTTCAAAAAGGAAAACGAAAGAATTTTCCTCCCAAAATTTAATTAGTAACCATAAAAGATTTGAAAGATTCCTTGTCTAATTCTACTAAAGTCTTCTCCCCTATTTTGTTTTGTTTTTATTTGATTTGATTTCCTTTTGATTCGTAAATTCAACTAGATTTGAAGAAGGATATATATATATATATATATATATATATATATATATATATATATATATATATATATATATATATATATATATATATATATATATACACGCATCACAAAGCTGACAGAACCCGCTCAACCCTGCTAGCCAACATGACCTCCTTCAGCACGGCCTACCCCCCCCCCCTTTCTTTACCTAGGATGCCCGCTGGTGTACGGCAAAGCCAACTCCGGGATATACGACCACCTTGCAGACAAGATCCGCAAACTCATTGCTAGATGGCACAACGCAACCCTATCCCCCTGGAGGCAAAATGATCCTCATAAAATACGAACTTTCGTCCATCCCGATGTACACTCTGGTTGTCTGCTCCCCCCCCCATGAAGGTGCTCCACTCTCTTGAAGCCCTCTTCGCTAAGTTCTTTTGGGGGCATAGCGACGGTAAATACAAACATCACTGGGCCGGCTGGGAGACGATGGCAAAACCCACGGAAGAAGGTGGCCTGGGCTTCTGCAGACTTGCCCATATCGTGGACGCATGCTCCTTCAAGTTATGGTGGAAGTTGCGTACCGAGACCTCCTTATGGACGAAGTTCATGAGAGCTAGGTATTCCAGATTCTCCCACCTGTCTGAGGCTAGCACTAACAGCAGATCCTCGCCATCGTGGCGCCGCTTAACTCGAGGCCGCATCACTGCCGAACCTCTTATTCGTCTCCAATTGGGTGACGGTCGTTCCCCGGCCTGTCTGGAGCGGTGGTTAGAAGAAGATATCTTTCATCCCAACATTCTTACTCCGCAGGGGTGCGCCATTAGTGATTTATGGGAGGGCAGTTCTGGATGGAACTGGAGGAAGGTCAGAGATTGGCTTGGTCAACCTGCAGCTTCCAGTCTTCTTGCTGCGAATCTGCAGATTATCGACATGCCCGACTCTTGGAGATGGTCCCCTAACCCGAGTGGGACATTTACCTTGGCCTCCGCCAGAATTGTTGCCAGAGGCAGCGGGGTGCCTAATATCGTCTACGCCAAATTTTGGCAGGCATGCATTCCCATTAAATGGTCCATCCTCATCTGGCGTGCTCTTCGACACAAGATCCCGACGGACGACATCATCAGATCATTGGGATTTAGCCTCGCCTCCAGGTGCCACTGCTGCGAGGAGCACAAGACGGAATCGGCTGAACACGTACTCCTTTTGGGGGAACTGGCTGCAGGCACATGGTCCAAGCTGCATCATAGTCTTAGTATGGGTCAACCGACCGGGGGCTTCTACGATCTCCTGAACTTCTGGAGCCGTTCTCACGGACATCAGATCGTAGCAGCCGCCGGCATTTGGGTTCTTTGAAAGAACAGGAACAAATTCCGTTACGAAGGATACCAACTGTAGCACCCAGTTTTCTGAATTTGGGGTATTTTTGAAAATTTATTATTTTTATTATTAATTTATAGTATTTTAGTCATGATATGATTTATGGTAATTTCTAGCGTAATTAGAACCATCTTCTAAGTCATGCTAAGTCATGACTTATGACTTTGTGATTTTGTTAGTATAACTTAGTATAAACCCTAGTTTTTATAACCTAGAGACTAACCATGATCATGTGAGTCTAGCCATAGGTTTAGAACTTCAAATTAGGGCTTTTTAGCCTAAAGGGTATTTTGGTAATTTTCTAGAAATTATTTAGAATTATTTGGATTTATGTATTTTTATTATTATTTAATTGTTGATTAGTGTCATGTTAGTCCCTAACCTAGTTTAGCCCTAATCTATAGGTTAACCCCTAACCTAGAATGACCAAGGGTTAGATTTTATCATGAATCAAGGTGTCAAAATATCTATTTTTACTTTAATAGATATTTTGCTTGATTTATGCAAAATATCCATTTAAGGCACAAAAAGTCCTTAGCTTAGCCAAGAAGTTTTGAACCCCCCATGCCTAGTATGGCCGGCCAAGTGACCCCATGACAGCCCCTTGCCCCCCCCTCTCTCCTATATAGCTAACACTTAGTTCATATTTCCATAGTTACATGAAAAATCAAAACCAAGAAAAACCTAGAAAACCTTCCACTCATTCTTCCATAACTTTCTCATTTCAAGAGCTTTGAACCTCTAGTTTTCTCCATTAGGTCACCTACAATCTAAGGGAGCCTAGGGAAGTGTGCTACTCAAGTTTCACCAAGAGAGGACAAGTTGAGGCTAGAGGATACATCACCCTCTTTTAAGGATTTTCAAGACTTTGTGCACCAAGAGGTAATTATTCCTAAACCTTGTTAATATAGTGTTTTTCCTCACAATTGCATGCATCTAGGTAACCCTAGCTCTGTTTTTAGGTTTGGTAAATTTTAGGGTTTGTTTGGTGTCGTATCGGACACGTATCCTATTTGTCAAAACATTGAATTTTAGTGTAAATAGCTCACTGTCATATGAAAATTTACTCACTGTTTTGTAAATGTATTTGAACCAAAATAAAGCCTAGACCTAGCTAACCATAACCCCTACTCACTGAGCACAAGTTGGCCTTGTGTCGTGTCCAAAACTGGACACAAAGCCCTCGGGACACACTGCACAGTACACAGGGAAAATGCCCTGCTACCACTGTGTCAGTTCTTACTGGACACGTCACCTGGACACGTCAAACTTGACACCCACCTTGGGGCATTGACTGACAGGTCATCCCCAAAGTTTGGGATGACTTCGTGTCGTGTCGGACACGAAATCGACTCTCAAAGGGTCGTTCAGTGCACAGTATACACACACAGACACCTAACTTTGGGCGTGTCGTGTCGCATGGACACGACACTAGGGTGTCTCGTAGTGACACGGGCATGAAGCCCTACACGTGGCGTACACATGGACACGAGCACGTGGTGTGTCGTGTCCTGTGTCGCGAGTACGACGCGTGTAACCGCGTGCACGACGCTGTCGTAACACGCGTGTATCAGTCGTGTTTTCACGACTGATACGGTGTTCGTTCTGTGTCCACGAGTGTCATGGACACGTGTCAGGGTGTGGAACGTGTAGCCCTACGTGTGGGCTACACGTATGCACGACCACGAGACGTGTCGTGTCTCGTGGTGTGTCCACGAGCTCCTGGAATGCGTGCACGACACTGTTATTGTGTGCGCGTATCAGAGCTTACCCGAGTGGTTGTTTTGCGTGTTTGGACACGCAAAACTGTGTCGTGGTGTCATGTCAGTGACCTAGGACACTAGTGTATGTGTGGGGCCTTAGTTACCAACCCATGGTTGCGAGCCTTAGCTCGTTTTATTGTGTGTATTTCGAATTACCTATTTTCGAGATACACAGTGCACAGTATCCTGTTTTGGGATATTTTCCCAGATTTTGAAAGTGGATTTTTAAACCTATTTTGATATGTTTTAATCCATTGGACTAGTGTATATTAGTGTGTATATATGTAGTATATATGTATATGTGAGTGTGGGTCAATTTTGGGAGTATTTGGTTGGGTATTCGTGTAGTTATGTATATATATACATAGGTATGTATATATGTTATTGTGTGTGTGTGTGTGTGTGTGTTTGGGCTTTGGTTCCAGATTTCAGGAACCCCCTTCTCTGTCCAGTGTTCACTCCCCCTCCTCTCTCTCACTGTCCTCTCTCATTCTCTCTCTCTCACTCACTCTAAGTCTCTCTCTCCTATCTATATATATATAAGTAAAATATGTATATAGGTTGATATATATATATATATATATATATATATATATATATATATATATATATATATATATATATATATATATATATATATATATATATATAGTGATATATATACATTGGTGTTAGGTCTCACTATGTCATACATAGTGTTATATGTATATATGTGTGAGTGTGGGTTTGTACTATATATGATATTCATATTTTGATATATGGGTAGCTAGTGTCTATTTATATATATATATATATATATATATATATATATATATATATATATATATATATATATATATATATATAAAATATATATATATATATATATATATACATATATATATATATATATATATATATATATATATATATATATATATGTATAACTTGTTAAGGTATAGGTTTATATGAAACCTATGACTATGGCCTATGGCCTAGGATTACTAGCCTATGGCTTGGGGCTAACCCTAATGACCCTAAACCCAACTTGTTGACCCTTGATTTCTAAGGGTTGACCAAAGTCAACCTTTGGTCAAAGTTGACCTAGTTAACCTAGAATTGACTAGGAATGACCTAAAACAACTAGTTTAGCTAGTTTGACTAAAACTCTAACTAGTAGACATAGTTTGACCTAGACTTGACCCAGATTGATCATGTTGACTAGTATTTGACTAGTTTGATTAGAAAGTTGACCAAGAGTTGACTTTTGACCAGATTGACCTAGAATCATGTAGTATGCATTGTATACTCTATTTTTACCATTGTGGATATATTGTGACCTGTTTTACTCTAAATAGGACTCTGTGACACCAGTTCGGACATCTATTCATATCAGTCATACAGGGTGACAGGCGAGTACATTCTCTGATCTTTTCATACTTGTTAGGATTTATATTCTTGCTCTAGAATACCTTACATGATGCTGTCACGTCATTATCACGGATTGGTACTATATGGATCTTGTCATGCGATGTTATCTCCCTCGGGGTGCATCAGATACAGTTGTCATGTGCTTTTCACGAACATCTTGTATTTCATGTACACCGCTTTCATGTATACTCTTGTGCAATCTTGTACTCTCATGATCACGCGAGCAAACATGATAAAAACCTCTTGTACAAGGTAACGTTAACTTGACTGGATCGTTGTGTATTGATTGGGGAGGGTGAGTAGGAAATGGTTATGTGATCAAAATCCCATCTTGTACAAACTCTTGTAAAATTTTGTGAAATCTTGTATATGTCCTAAGCCCGTTTATATAACCATATCATGCTCTAAATCACAGGTTACCTACAGTTCTTACTTATCATATATATAGATATTTCCAGTTATCAAATCTCTCTCGTTTTACATATATTCTTTACAGTTCATGTATCTTACTCTATGCATGCTTTACATTTTCCAACCTGATATGAACTGCGTGAGATGTATTGTGCTCGTTCCTGTCCTGACTGGGCCTGTTGAAAATATTACAGATGATGATGGTGATTGTCCTACCTTCTATGGGACACATGAGGGTGACCTTCAGGAGCCTGAGGAGCATCTAGCTCAGTAGAGGGTGCCTAGTCTAGTCTAGTGTTTACAGTTTTCATTTTGTATCGGACTGTTCCGATTGTTAGTTGTGACTTAGTTATATTTCAGGTCTTGTACTTATTTGTGTTGGACATCTACTTTGTGTGGTGTGATAACTCTATATATATTCAGTTCTTTCTTTCGTCTGATTCCATATCATGTTCTATCTTTATCTTTTCTAGACTTGTGTTTGAGATATAGAGTTGAGATGTTATGTTATACCTCCGTGCGGAGATGACAGGTTTATATGTCTTATTGTTAGATGTTAGTTGTTATAGATAACCTATACAGCGTTCTACCGCCGACACTGCGGCGTAGGCTGGACGTACCCACGTTCTCGTGCCCCTAATCAGGGTGCGGGTCGTGACACCAACTTTCCCCTCCTCAACTGTACAGAGAGGTTATCAGACAATGCTTCAAAGTTAGGAGGCGCTGCTCTCACGTCTCCAACTCTTTCTGGGAGCTGGCTTAGGCCGTCCCTCCCCCCTTCTTTTGTGTGCGCTTATCACACTTCTCGCTTTCTGTCCTCCTGTCGCGTTAGCGTGCTTACTTGTATAGGCTTCGGCATTTTGCGCCTATCTCTTCAATAAAAGCTTGGTTTTTCAAAAAAAAAAAAAAAAAAAAAAAAAAAAAAAAAATATACATATATATATATATATATATATATATATATATATATATATATATATCACATTAGTGTTAAGTATGGGATTAGCATAGAAAAAAGAAGGGAGAGTATATAAAGGAGAGATCTCTCTTAAGTAAACAAAACACTCTTATAAACTTTATTGATACCATATAAACTTGTGTAGAAAAACACAGATGCATGCAAGGGAAGCAAGCAAGCAGTTTCTAGCTAATTCTTCGTGCATGCATTTGGATCCGATGACATTACATTAGATTAGGCCGACCTTTATTATAAGCTAGCAGGGCCCATTGATTGGATGGGGGTGGCCGACCATAAATATAAATATATATGTATGTGTATATATTGATGATTAGTTAGTTACTGGTTGGTTATATCAACATTGGAGTATTTCGCGCTGCATAGGCCGTCAGTGCTGGTTGTAGTCGCTGCCTTCATCTGGGTGCACTGCGCCCGCATTTCAGCTGTTGCGTCACTGATACATTGTACACACTTTGCTACTTCCAAGCCGTTTGCGCAGGTCGATTTGCCATACACGTCGGGGAATGTCAGATGTGCGGTGTACACACCTCCGTTCGCCGTCGCGATCCTCATTCCCTCAAGAATGGTATCCACATTGGCAGCAAAGCCGGCGTCTCCATTGTACGACTCGGTGTTGACGCAGGTGGTGGCGGCCTGAACGCCAACAAGCATCTCCCAGCTGCTCATACTCGCTAGAAGAGCCACCACCACGACGAGTGTGGTCTTGGTCATGGATGAAGAAACCATATCTAATCTATAATTAGCTGTTCTGTTCACTCCCTCTCTCTCTAGTCTCTCTCTACTTGTTCTTGATTCTCCTTTACTTGCAATGTATTAATACTGATGTTAATTGGTCTTTCTTATATATAGACATGGATTTTTGTGTGGTTATATCTGGACCTCTCCTTAATTACTACGGCAGGCGAACCACCACAATTAAATATCGTAATTGGCCTCTCTAATTTGGATCTTCTGGCCACGATCAACTTTAGTGCTTGTTGTCAATTGCATGATCGATGATATCAATGATGATTTTTATAAGCAATGTTTCTTTCTCTTTCACCTAAATATAAATTGGGTTCTTTTCCATAATTTCAAACACTTTTCAATTTTTAGCGTCTTGAATATGGAGAAGCTCCGGCATTTATCAGTATCTGATTTGAATTTTGCTAAATTTTGCCCCATAAAAACTGATCTTAGAAGCTCCAAAATGTATTCTACCAAACTACTGAGAATTTTTGGGTGATAAAGATAATTTGGAAGGGATAGTGCGAGCAGATAATTGAAGAATTTTCGAGGCCACAAATTTGCTTGATAATAGTTGAGGAAATAAGACTAAGGGTGCGTTTGATTGCAAGGTGGAAAATGTGTAGAAAAGAAATTAATTCCATGGAATTATTTTCCTAGGAAAATTTTTTTATGGAATTTTAAAAATTTTTCATGGAAAACTTAATTTGGGTGTTTGATTGACATTATTTTCCACGGAAAATAAAAAAGATATTTTCCTATGGGTTGGAGAAGCTTCATTTTCCACCATTTTAGAAGGAAATATGAAAAATGATAGTTTTTTGGAAAATAATTTCATGGAAAATATAAGCTATCAAACACTACAATTGGTGGAAAATCTGTGATGGAAATATTTTCCATGGAAAAATACCCCAATCAAACACAGCCAATATTAGTACAGATTGAAATTTTGAATAGCAACAATCGTGTACAAATAACAAAGTGATACTAGTGTTATGACCAAGTACAAGGAATTATCTAGTGTCAGTCCCGGGACTTGATCAAAGATGAAAAACTGATGGGACTTGATCAAAGATGAAAAACTGATGCAATCGAGATCTGAGAGTCAAACAAAACTTTGTAGTGATCAAATTCAAGATCTACGAAGATACAAAAAATCAAATAACCAGATTACAATATGAATGAGGGAAATAGAGAAGAGAAGATCTCTCGTTCTTCCTTGCAAAC
Source organism: Iris pallida (assembly GCA_029216955.1). Classification (NCBI taxonomy): domain Eukaryota; kingdom Viridiplantae; phylum Streptophyta; class Magnoliopsida; order Asparagales; family Iridaceae; genus Iris; species Iris pallida. Next base: position 17,987,595 of record JANAVB010020999.1, read on the forward strand.
GTGTTGCAATTGGGACAAAACGAGTTACAATAATTTAGAGAAAGAAGAGATGAAGAAAAGTTGCTGGGGTGTCAAAACACCGTTGCTCAAAGCAAGATTCGTCCCACACGAATTGCTTCCAGGAACCAGCAAGTTGAAGAACTTGTGGAACGCTCGAAGTCACCTATGTTCTGACTCCTCGGATGGACTTGCAATGGCGGCAGCAGCTCCCTCTCTCTCTCTCTTTCCTGACTTATAAAATTCGTAGTTCACACAAAGGAGGCCAGAAGAGAGTATATATAGAGAGAGGGCGGAAACCCTAGCCGCCTCTTCAGTTATGGAAAGATTGAACCAAATCCCACAAAAATAGCAACGAACTTAATTCAAATCCCACAAAGATGGAAACGAGATTAATTCAAATCCCACAAAGATGAAAACAAAATTAATTCAAATCCCACAAAGATGGAAACGAAATTAATTCAAATCCCAC